>VWZV01011696.1:1081715-1486620 GCA_013397155.1 Irena cyanogastra
CCATAGTCGTGGTTGGCAATGTTGATAACTGGCATAGATCTATGTTCTTTTGCAGAAGCTTTTATGTTGGAGTGCAGGATCAAGCACCATACAACGATGCAGAATGTTAAACTTTTGACTAATCTGAATACTAATAAATATGTTAATGGATAAGAATTTATATGAAAGAATATACAGTTTTATATGTGGCCATGGCCATTTTAATTTAAAAGATCACAGAATAGAGCAGCTTGCACTAGACAGTTACAGGGCAATTGTTGAGTGTTTTCTGCTTGTCATATTGAATTACATGTAGTGTTTTATATAGTAATCCCTGTTTAGGCCTCCTAACCCAGAATAATATTTTACTGAAATTAAATATTCTGTAGTAGATGTATGTCTAACAATAAATAATCACCAACAGCCTGAAGTATTTACTGAGGTATAGCTGTGAAATGTCAACAAGATGTTGTAAATGCACTTGCCAGAAATTATGCATGAGAAGTGTCCTAAATTCTGGCTTTGAAGATGGGATCTAAATAAAAAAACACAAGCAAAAAAGCCCTACCTCTCATGTCTTTTGTTTTCTATGTGCTTTTTACATTTTCTCCCATATGCTCCATAAATAATATAAGGTTTGAGGTTGTGCTTCCGTGGTATCAAAGTTGGACACCTAAAATGCTTCCTACTGACCCATGTTTCTTAAACTCAGCATATTTATGGCCGGATTCCACCAATTTTAGCTGTGGTGCCAGAAAATGTCCAGTCACAGCAGGACTGAGTTTAGCACTGGCAAATTTTCCTGGCCTCCTGGCCACTCATTAATTTACTCTGGGCATGAACTCTGTGCTAAAGCTCACACTGATGTATTTCTGCAGCTCTCCTTGATCATGCACAGTAAAAAAATTGCTATGATAGCCTGCACTACAGTGATGCCACTGTAAGGACATAAACATCAGAATAGTTATAAGACTAAAGGTTCACCTTGCCTACTCATTGTCTGCAGCAGTGACCAGAAGTGGATGCCTAAAAATTACAAATAGGACAGGTACATGGGAATACTTTGCCCAAACACTCTTGATTAGCTTTTCAATAGCTTGCAGCTCAGAGACCATCAAAGCTGAGATGGCTTCTACAATTTAACTACCTTTTGGGGATTCTATTTCATTAATTTGTACAATCTCTCCTCAAACTTACATAAACTTTGGTATCTGCTGCATCCTTTGTCAGGGTATGCGCATTTTGGGTCCTCATGAGTCTAACATGTGACTAATGTTTCTTTAGATGAAAAACCTGGGTATGGAGTCAATTCATGCTTAGTATTGCTTTGTACATTTTTGGTCTCATCAGCTATGATTTATTTGCGTGTTAATTATAGCTGTGATCAATTAATGATGTTCAAATGCATTTGATATGTTCATAAATGTGTTTTTTTCCTTCCTGTTTGACTGCATCCTATTGGCCAATGGCAGCACTGGAAAGAAATGCAAATAAATATAAAACAAATGCAATTTAATTTGCCTAGTTGTTATTCAATCTCTTGTTACATGGTGGCCAGAGTGTTTTCATTTTTCTGTTTAGGAGGGAAATTATGGTTAGTATTTTAAATGACAATTCAAAAAAAGAAATATTTGTAACTGCTGAATGAAAGTATCTGAAGTTCTGTCTGGTAGTTGGAATGATGTCATGGGAGAGAGGAGAGTTTGTGCCTAAGCATAGCTCAAATAAGCTTTAGCAAGCTGGATTTTTTTTTCCACATCTGAAAGTGAGTGAGACTTACTCTGGTTCTAAGTCATGGGAGAAAGCCAAGAAACCTATTGCTGCTGTCAAAACCAATTGTGTGTGTTATTGTGGCCACTGTATTGGTAAAGTAAATATATTTACACATATAATGGAGGACATGATTGTGAGTCAGCATCAGGAGAACTATGTCAAGAATTTCTCAGCACAACTTTTTATTCAGTGCTTTTGTGTTGGTTTTTGTGGCAGTTTCTCATTAGTCTGGCTCCACTTTATTTTTTGCATGCCTACCATTATGATTCTAGCTGTAACCAGTGTGAAAAGTATTCAATAATCAAATAGCAGTTCTGTGCTTCTGATGAAAAAAGTGTGATCAAAAGGTTCACAGGCCAGTTTCTTTTTTGCATTCACAGGGTTTATTCCTGACTATATTCCTCAAAGCTATTGAGGAATCAGAGCACAGAATTCCACCTGCACACAAGAAACTGTCTTGAAGAGTAATCACTTTTATCACTTTGCAAAGATGATGAAAGGAGATGGGTTGTGTTCCATGTCAATCTTTTCCATTTTTAATTCCAGAATGAATATGTAAATGTAAAAACAATTAAAATAGAATAATGTTCCCTGGGTTTTATGTTGCAACTATTAGTTCATACCTCTGTAAGCATTGGAGCATGGAATCACAGAATGATTTGTGTTGGAGGAGCCTTAAAGACCACTTGGCTTCAATCCCCCTGCCATGGGACCCTTCACAAGGACAGGTTGCTCAATGCCTCATCCAACCCAGCCTTGGATATGTATCAATAATGAGGTGGTATTAAAGGATTTCTGGAATCTATTTAAATTTCTCACTCCAGATATGTTTTCTATGAGCAATTCATCCATGACTATTTTGAGATTCTTCTAGAACTGTAGATGCTGATTATCTCAAAATTACTGCTCTGGTGGGATGGTCTGGGTTGTTTTTCTGCTACTGGATGCCTTTTTTATCCTATTCTCTGATAAGTTGCTTCACGTTGAGCTGTGTAGAAGGGTTGCAGCAAATTTTGGGATGCAAAGTGCAGTGAAAGATATTTTTGCAGTGACTCCATAACATACTTGCCTGTGTGCCCAAAGCTTAGCTGGCTCTGTGGGCTTGAGCTATGAATGCCATTAGAAATGAAAGCTGGGGGAGAAACAAAAATCATAAAAAATGTTCTCTGTTGGGTGAAGAACAACAGGGAACTGGTTTATCTGTCATATCACAGAACTGAATATTTTGAATGCCATCTGAATTAGTCTTGTAGAGTACTAGCATTATGAAATCTGAAGGTATTTTTTTCTGCAGTATCGGAAGTACAAAGGTCATCTTGAGTGCACATCAACTTGAATGTGTAGAGAGTGGCATAACATGAGCTAAGCACTTCAATATGCAAATTGCTGAGATGAGCTCAGTTTGAGCTATTTTCCAGGTGTGGTTGAGTTTGACAGGATGTCTCCTTGGGTGGGTGTGAGATCATGGTTGACATTTTTCAAATTATTCCCTTTAGACTTGAGAAAGGGCAAGGGATATCAATAAAGGGGCCACAGACACCCTGTCTGATCAGGGAAGGATTTTTCTAGTACCTGCAGTGTGAAATGCCTGTTTAAACATTCATAGGACAGCTTCATAGCAGACATTGGAGTATTCACCTGAAAGATGTACATTCAAATCTATTCAGGCAGTAGAGGTTGTTTCACAGATGGGTTCAAGACTCTATGTGCAACCTCATGAGAAAGGTGGAGGAAGTAACAATACCATGGCAATATGACCAGTGTTTTGGCTGAAAAATAAATTCTCAAAAGTCTGTCCCTATATATATATAGATGGTGTCTCCAAGACTAATTTCTATTTTACTTGAGTACTGAATTTAGTTTGCAGCACTTTAATACCCTATTAAGTAACTATATAAAAAACAAACCTTAAAAAATTCAAATTCTCACCATTCTCTTTGCTATGTGTCAAAGGAGGTCTCTGTTTGAAAGGTGAATATCAATCAGGGAGCAGAACAAGTATTAGCTTCCTTTTCTGCTGTGTTTTTGCATGCTGGGGGGAATTGCCTCCAAACTGTAGCATATAAACATGGTAGAGATGACTGTTCATCAGGGATTCAATATAATACAGAATATACATAAGCAGGTAATACATAACACACTGCATGGGCTGGTTTTGCACTTGTGGACTTTATGCCTTGCTAAATGATGGAAGGTACCAAGTGTGCTCAGACTGCTGTGGTATTCATACAAGGTGCTTTTCCAAATTGGCTGCCTCACTAGACTGCTAGACAGAGAGTAACAAGGATTTTTTTTTTTTTATTTAGTAAGAGCATCTCTAATTGAAGCGTCTCTCCCATCCCTATACAGCCACTATGTCAAAGTAGCCTCCATGTGAGTCATTAAAAAAATAAATTGTATATTCAAATGTTATTTAGTAAAATCTTTGTTGGCTCAAAGACATGGTGCCAAAACAGTTGCTGCAGATGTATTAGGTGGCTGAAGCTGTAGTTAATTTACAGTATTATGTCCCTTTACTTCTCTGTGTGGCCTTGGAAGTGAGCCCACTCCATTTTGAGGGGTGCCCTTGGTAAATTCTTCACTTACTCTGTTTCTACATATTCACTCAGATCTATTATGAGAGGGAATTGAAAGTAATGTAGACGTTTAAGAGATGAAACATAACATGGAATTTACTGATTAGGCCCCTGTAATTACAGTTTATGCAGGAAGAAGCACTCCCAGGGGATTCCTGCAGATAAGCAGCAGGAATGATGGTGCCTTTCTACTGCATTGCTAAAATGTGGCTTTTCCCAGATGCTTCTAGGTTTCAGGTACAGAATCAGGAGGCTGCTTTTACCACTTGCCCTGTCTGCTGCAGGGCAGCTCTGAGGGTCTCCTATCATCTCTCCTGTCTGTTAGCAACTCTTTCCATTGCTGCAGTTCCCTTCCTTAGGCACTGGCCCTGCTCTCATGGTGGGCAGCAGTTTGGCATTTCCCAAGGGATTCTCTGGTCCCATGACTTTACGTGTGGTTGGTCTTGGTTTTTAGCACTTTGACTCAGGTGAATTTAAAACAGGTGAAGCAATGCCCATGTGCAACTTCAACAGAAAATTACTGAGCTCATTACTCTGAAGTGTGGTGTGCCAGTCTCACCTGGGGAAAATATTATTAGTCAGTTTTCTCTGTCTTTATGACTAACCTGAAATCTGTGTAAAATTGGAGGGTGAAATGAAATTGGAGAAATCAGAAATGAAATCCTGCTTCTTTATGTTAATTTTTCCAGTGGTGCATCAGCCATGAAACCAATGGGGACTTACCCTGTAACAGAGAGCTGCCTGGCAGTGAGTAGGGGCTTCTGTGCTTAACCTCCTCACAGGAAGGAAGAGAGGGAGATAATGGAAAATCCAAAGTCATTATACCTTCACATAGGTCTTGATTAATTTTTTTTTTTTTTACATTTCCATAATGAATTTTTTGCTGGTAGGTTATCTGTTGTGATAAATTGTTTTGCTGCTTACGCTGGGCTAAGGGTGCTAAGGATCTGAAAGTGGAAGATGGAAGAGTATTCCAGAATCTTTTTTGCTTGTGTTTAATCTCCAGGTTTGATCTTCCTGATAAAATTGTGACATTTGAAATGTAAAAAGAGTACTTTTGTTTGGGGGTATTATCAGATTCTTGTTCATCTTTCCCTGTGTAATAATTCTCTCCAAGGATTCTTTCTCCCATCATTTTTGAGACTTTAATTTCACAGAGACAGGCAACTCTAGTGTCACCCTGTCCATATTATGGCTGCTAGCTGTATCTTCCCTTCCCCCTTTACCTAATGAACATTTTTTTTTTAATTCTGCCATCACAAAATCAATTACACTTTGCTGTTGCTTTGCAAGAAAAGATTTAATTTGTGAACTGAACCAAAGGGAAAACAGCTGGGCTTATTTCATTTGGAATGACCTGCATATTGAGGGCAGTGGGCTTTACCTTCTTACCTGTAAGTGCTGTGTGGCTTGCAGAAGCTGGAAGCCTTGTCCAAAATCAGTGCTCATGCATCAGTAATTAGACCATCCAGCTGTTTTGTAGCTGTTATTTTTTTCCCCCACCTTCCAGGAAATGGAAAATTCACGTTTTCAGGCTTGGATTTGAAAGCTTGGGTCTTTAACTGAAGTGGTTGAAGTATATTTAGTTACTGGTATGATCAGTGTTTTGTTCTAATTTTTTGGCTATTAGAGACACTCAGTTTACTTGGCCATGTGCTTGTATTAGGCCTTGGAGCTGGAGTAGGTCTGTATAACAGTGTTAGTTCCTTTGTTCCTGATGTTCCCAGCAGCTTTTCTGATGAAGAAGAAAAGTATTAGAATACAGAACTTTTGTGCTGCTAATGCCTGTCTCTGCCCAGGTGTTATTTGTGGAAAGTAAGGATAAAACCCCTTCTGAGCATGACTAGCATGTTAAGAATGAGTTTTCAGTTGTCTGAAAGGAAGGATGAATTAGGCTGTAAAGGAGGTTTCCAGTGGTGTAGATGCTAAATATAATCTCTCTATCTTTATGAACATCTTTATATGTCCATTTAATTAATCTAGATCCATGCCTGTGAACAGATTGTATGTGGATCTGGTTGTGAGGAGCATGGCAGATGAAGCAGGGCTGCTGTGACAGGTGCCTGAGGTGTAATGTGTGAGGAAGCATATGCTTCTTCTGACATGGCTCTGTTCTCACCTTCTCACCTGTTTGGGCTCCCTAGGTGTGCTCGTGAGAGTGGAATCAATGAAAGTTTCATTATTTGTGTCTTAGTTTAAAAAGTGGAGATTTGTTTCTACAGTTGGTGAGGGAACCTTGCTTGCAACACTGTGCTTCACTGGAAATGAGGGTTTTCTTTGTGAGGAATCCATTCTTCTGGAGTCAGACAAAGGGAAAGGAAACCGTGGCCATTCACAGCTTAGTTTAATTGAACTTTACTTCATAACCATGCTGTGAACAAAAGTAGAAATTTTGGACTTCAATTTCTTTTTTTCTTGAGGAATATATACAGACTTGAGAGTTGTCATTCAGTGCCTAGGTACATGGCATTTCAGCTGTAGTGTGGTCCTGTCTAGATCCAGATGCTCGTTTTCGTTCTGTGTATTTTCTTTTTTTCCCCTTTTGTGTAGTTTTATGCTGGGTATTTCTCTTCTGATATTTCTGTGTGATATCAGGCTGGCCCAGCAGTACCCTGGTTCTGTTCTGTGTTTTTAAGCACAATAAGGCTTACTCTGACTTTTTAAAAAGCAGGTTTGGTGAACTGTGCCTCCCAGTGACCCCTTAGTCAGGGGACTGGAATCTGTGTAAGACAGAATTCCCTTCTGTCTTACATGCCAGCCACAGAAAGGAGATATTTAATTATACATGGGATTTAAAAACATCTGGCACTGAATGGCTTTGAAATGTTGCCAATAATGATGTTCCTAAATAATATTCTTACTGCTTCAGAGATAAGTGATGGAGTGCCAGCCGATACCGCTTCATTTCTCTGTGACTGGCAGAAGCTGTTTTAAGTAGGTAGAATATAGTCAGAAATCAGTGTGCTGCATCTAAAATGCTTTTTTGACCCAAATAGCTTTCTGTTGGTAAACAACAAAATGGTGTATCTGGAATTGGCTGTGGCACTTCAAGTAGCCATAATCTTGCTTCTATTGGAATCTGTTATGCATCCCCCCAGGTCCTGGGAGTGCTCTTTTGGGGTGGTGATACAGAAGCACTGGGGTTAGTAGTTCTTTCAGTGAGCAGCTCTCCAGGCACAGAGGAGCAGGTACAAGCAGGAGTTTGGTACCTGATACAGAGGGAAGGTGTCTTGTCTGAGCAGGTTTTTTTGAATGCTCCCCCATTTGGTTGCACTATTGTGGTTGGTATGGTCTATTCTATCCTAAAATCTCTTCTCCATAAAAGAAATCCTCTGTTATTCCACTAATGTTGCTTCTGAAGTTGTGCCTGTGAGTTTTATAGAATTACAGCTTTAGTTTCATTCTAGGTGATTTCCCACCCCACCCCCACCCCAATGCGTTCATTAGAGAATTCAGTGTTGGTGGTTCACATGAAATTATCCTTAGATTGTTCTAATCCAGGAAGTGGTTGCAGTTGAAGAAAAATAAGTCAGGACTGGAGTGCTGATTAGAGACCCAGCTCAGATGGTGTGAGATACTGCTAATGCATCCTTCCATCCTTAGGAATTGTAGACTCTTGGATGCAATGCTGGAATATGATACAGGATACTTGGGCTCTGACTGTTCTGTGCTTGCTTGAGCATGGGAATTTCCTGTGATAACTGTGATGGTTCCAACCAGTGGCAAATTGGTTTTTTTGGAAGAATTTGGTTCTTTAACTTTTATTAAAAATCCCCTGACTGCTGTAACTTCTATTGTCTGTCCCTTCCTCCAATCCAACAAAAACCCCTAACCTCAAACCAAACAACTTTATACGTAGGAAAGGGGGTAGTGGTCACTTGAGCTGAAACAAATGTTTTCATCTTGCATGACATTTAGGATAAATGAAGTTTTGGGACTGATGTGAAATACTTCTGATTCTTCATCCGGTGAGCCATGACATCAATTATTCACACAAGGGTTTTTATTTGTGCTGTGCTAGAAGGCAGGCATTTTATGAGAAGTTATATGTTAACTTTTGGCTTCTGAGAACTGTGGGCAAGAATGGAGTCTACCTGATCTCTCTCTGGCAAAGACGAGGAGTAATTAATACACAGTAAAAAGCCATAGAAGAGAGAAGTGCCTCCCCTTCCCAGCCTGTCTCTGCTATGCCTGCCTGTCAGTAGATGTTGGTGTGGATTGAATGAGGTTTGAGTGGGGAAGAGGGTCTTTTATGTTTCTGCACAAGAGAGCAGAGAACAGCCCTGTACAGAGCAGGCACTTTAGAACATGTGAATGGAATGGTGGTTGTGCATCCATCAAGTTCCCAGGGTGAAAGTAGGAAAGGAGGAAGAAACACTTGAAAATCTTGGCAGTTGCAGCAGTCAGAGGGCAGCTGAGCCTCATTCCTTGAAGTGTATTTAAATTGTGTATCCAGAAAGCCTTTCCCTCACCTTGGTACCTTATCTGGAGGAAAATTTGCTCAGTTTTAATCAACTTCAGACTCCCTTTTGTGTCCTTATGAAGCTGATGTGTGGTTTCAGAGCAACTAAAAAAAAATATATATTTTCTTTAATGTGTGTGTCTGATTAATTATGTGAATTTCAGATTTTTCTCCAGATCTGAATATAACAGTTTTCCAGAACTCAGTTTGGTCAGGTGGCAAGTCCTACTGCTCATGCAGTTTTCCTTGCTGCATCCCATGATGTGGCCTATGTCCTATAATATGTACAGAACAGGCAGGCCCTCTGCCTCTGTGTTTTATAAACCTTTCTTGTTGAGCTCCTCAGGCTGGCTAGGAAACTGCCTGTTAATACAGTGATGGGATTCCCATGCCTCCTCACCTCAGTATGTTTCCAGCAGCTCTGCAGCAAGCAGGAAGCTTTAGCTGTGTACAGCCTTCCTGTCAAGGGGCCACAGAGGGGGGATGCCAGAGGCATTTTCTCTGCTTTCCATGTGAATGCAGGGTCTCTTACCAAATTCCACAGCAGTCTTGTGTGTTATTCTCCATGAAATCGCTGAATTACAGGTCTGACAAAACAGACTTCCATCTGTGGCTGTGCCTTGAGAAGCTGGATGACGTACTGGATACTGTGACATAGGAAACACCCATATAAATAGGCTTACTGATAGGGCGAGAACACAGCAAACACTGTTTTGTTTTTTTTTTTTTTCTTTTTGATGTTTGATACTTAACTTTGCCACTGTAGATGCAGTTTATCTAATCCACAGAAGTTTGCTGGAAGACATTAAGTTGAATGTTTGTTATAGGTTTCTCAGTGATCAGCCCTGCTGAATTTTCCATGATACATATAATGGATTTTTATGCAATTCCCATTAATAATTTTCTAGTTAGCATGTAGCTTTGTTGTGCATGTTTGGAAAGTTATGCATAATTTATAATTGTTATACAAAGAGAAATAATCTTAGTAGGCTTTGAAAAAGGGTTAAGCATTTATAAGTGTAATCAGATAACCTAGAGTTAAGTTAGAAAGGATTAAAAACATGAGATATATAAATCCCTATGCCTCAGGGTATAATTGATGGAGTTTAAAGAAGAATTTCCCTGATGGGTAAATTAGTCTATAATTGCCCACATAGGGACTCCCTCCTTAAACATCTGATACTGGTGTCAGTCAATACCATGCTTGATGGACCTTCAAACTAATTCAGGATGGCAACTCTCATAGTAACTAACTATAACACTGTGGTGTGTATCATGTTCTTTCCTGGCAGGGTAAACCAGTATTAACTGTTTAGCAATAGAGTATTATAGTAATATGTTACATCTTGTGTGATACATCAGTGTGTAATAAATAGTAAATGTAATTGCTGGTACTATGTATTGGCTCTTTGATTTGTGCTTTACAAGAAGTGAAGTCCCTCTCCTACAGTGGAACTGAGTGATGATTTCAGAAGAAAGCCCTATTTTAGAGTTTTAAGCAGTAGTAAAGGGGCTCTGAGTCCTAACCACCTGTAGAGACCATAAAAAGACAAACTAAGGAGAGCATTCCTCTTGTTCCCACTCTGACTTGCATGAAGCTTCTGTGGGTTTTGTGACAGAAAGGGCCTCAGGCAGAAAAGCAAGTTAAATATGTAGGTAGACAGCGACTGAGCACCTCACTCCCCTCCAAGGCATTTTGGATGTGTTGGAGGAGGGGGATCATAGGTCTGAGGCTCCATGGATTAGACCCAAGCCACTTCTCAGGAGACTTGTGTAACTCTAGAAGAGTGACAGTGGCAGCTGAGTAAAATATTTAGAGAACAGAAGAGGTTTTTTCCTTTGTGTTCAGTGATCTAAAAAGTCATCTGCTAGAAGCTCCTCCTGCTGCTCTTGAGAAACGACTGTCAGTGTGGAAAAACTGTTGCCCTTTGAGGTATTCCTAGTGAGGGTTATGGTACTGCACTGGAGCTACTCGTAAGTAATAAATCCTCAGATTTGATGTGCATTAGTGACAAACCAACACTACCACTAAAAAACTGCAAGCCAACCAGCCACACACACCAACAGCAAGAACAAAAAATCATTCAACCTTTCTCTGCCTACAGATTCAGTTCCCCATGGAGTCATCTTATTGCTGGAGTTTTGACTGATTCTCATGACAATTGTGTATTGCTCATTTGGGCAAATTCTCTCTGTGGGCTGAAAACCCTGTTAAATGTGAACCTACAGGGGCTGTGTGTGAGGCCCCTGGTTTACAGCCCCTTTGCTGTGTAGAGGCAATAGAGACAATGCTTTAGAACTTTTAACCTCTTTTGTAAATTATGTCAAGTCCATACCTTGAGAATTTTTTTACTTTTAATTTAGCTGCATCTAATATTTTGAAGGAATGGACTTAGTTAATTCCCACATATGTGATTACTGTAGGCTTGACAGTCAGCTGGAACTGTGCTCTGCAACCTTTAATTACAGGCTAGATATTATTTTGGGCTGCTGGACTAAATATTCATGCCCATATGTAAAAAATGAGAGTAGAACACTTGCCCTAGTAAAAGTCTGAGTTGAGGCAGGTAAGTACAAACACTGCTCCTAATAATGTTCTGATTTCACACTAAATAGTTCACCTCTTTGCTCTGAGGGAGTAATTCAAGAGACCTTTGGATTCATTCCTCAGAACAGATTAATTATACTAAAAGAAGCACTATAGTGGAATGTAAAAGTATTTCAGGACCAGCACTAGCCATTGTTTGAACCATGGCAGTGTGTGCTGACAGGACACACACCTCTACTGCCCTGCTGAGCAAATACCAGATGAGGCAAGTAGGAGAATCTCACTGCCTTGGGTGATGGAGCCCCAGCCAGGTGGTGCAAGAAGCTTGAAGGTAAAAGGAGACAAAGGGAATGAGGAATAGTCATCTGGGGACAGGTGAGGAGCTTGGCTGGAGGGTGAAAGAACCCTGGAGACAGGGATGGCTCAGAACATAATCAGAAAAAAATATGTATGTAACTGTAAAAACAGTGGCTTTTGTATCCTCTTATTTTCAGTATACATAGTTCCTGTTTCATTTAGTATTTACATAATAATGTTTGCTTTTGCATTCACTTAATAAAGGGTTGTCCTAATGGAAAAGGGAATCTTGTATATGAATTTTCTCTTTCCAATTAACAAACTGCACAGTAGACCTGCTCCTAAAGTTTTTAGATGAAAATATGATAGAACAATCTGCCTCCATTTCACTGCTTCCATCAATCAGGACTGTTCCACAGAAGACAGAGAAGTTGTTGAAGATGAACTTCAAAATTAATACACCTAGGCTCTTCCTACTGATGAGCATTGGGTAGGAAGAACATTTGACAAGGAAGAACATGAAGCCGCACAGCAAACTGGGTTGCTGCATCTCCCCTGTAAAGCCACAATCAACTGCTAGCAATACCAGAGTAATGGACTACAACTGTCTCTGGTTTCCACTTTTCCTGTTCTGTGTAGAACTGACATTACCCAAGCAAAACTATAAAATTGATGTAAAATCTAAAATTTGAGTAGTAGTGGTGAAAGAAGAGTTTTTTGGAGACTGTCCTTGAACTATAATCTTGACAATGTGGGGAGAGAGCAGAGCCCCCTCTCAAATACTCACTGCCCATCTTGCCTAGCCTGCAGGTCTAGCAAATGAGAGCAGGCTAATCTTGGCACAGTAAACAATTCAATGCATTAGAATGCAACAACGATATAAACATCTGCTGACAGATAGAAGGAAAATCACTTTCTACATGGAAAGCCAAGAAACTTGGAGCAACTGTCTCAGGCAACTTTTCTTGAAAAAAAACCATTTGTGTTACCCTTCCCCTTTGGCCCCCATGCATTAAAAAATAATAAAATATGAAAGGTGTTAAGGGTTATTGAGCACTGTGGGTTTTAGTAATTTACCACAGGTGTTGCTGTAATTGTGATTCATGGGGTGAAGTCAGACTGTTCAATGACCATCAGGCTCTGATTTTGTGGAGTCAGGTCTTGTGCTACTGCTCTGGGTAACAACATAAATCATATTGGTTGACTTAGGTATATTGTATTTTTCTCTTATATTGCTCTGAGCTCACTTTTGGTTTTGACTGCACTTGTATCTTTGCAGTTTTGCTTTTTAGAGACTTGTATTTTCATGCTGGGCAGTGACTGTATGACTGCACTTTGGAAGCCGTGGGGATGTTTGACACAGTTTGTCACTGCCTGTGAGGACTGGAGCACCTACAGGAGCCGGTGGCTTGGCAGGAGAGATGGTGGGGGAAAGGTTGTGTGGACTTGTGAATTCTGTCTGTCTGCCATGGGATATATGGGTTATGTTGTTTAAGAATGGAAGAATTGACGTATGTCAATTTGAGTGGTGTTGGTTTCTCAGGCTACTTTGCTCATCAGCTTGTCAGCCTGACAAACTATGTCTGCCTGACTCACTTCTGAATTCTCCTGGATTTTCTGTGCTCTTCAAACTTCTGTACCTATGCAAGCCCCCTTGGATTGGTCTGGTAGTCTTGAAATGAGAAAAATTACCCACTGATTCCATTTGTAAAACAGAATCAAACTTTATTTTTGTAACTCTTGACTGAAGTGTTAATTAAGTCTTTAACAAGTAAATAAAAATACCTGTACTGCATGTCTGGGACAACAAAAAGTTGAAAATAAGCTCAATTATTTAGTGTGTCTGGTAGCTTTCACACCTGGCACCTAAACAGTTCCTTTGGCTGCAGCCATATTTTTAGTAGATGTAAAAGCTGTCTCTGTAGTCAGTGATTTTGAGCAGATTATTTAGGGTTTGACATGGTAACAGTGGTGTCAGGCAGAACTTTAATCTTATTTCTGATATGAAAATCCCCCAGTGGCCTCTGTTGTGAGCACCAATGAAAAAGCTATCATTTTCTTCTGCTTTAGTGTTATCTTAAATACTTTCACTGTGATCATCTGATGACCTTGCTAAGTATTTCAAGAGAATTCCTGCTTACAATATTTCACTGGAGGAAAAAAACCCTAAGCCCAAACAAAATCAGCTTCTATTAGTAGATATGCTTTTAGCATGTAGCTTCTCAAAACTGTGTGAGCCTTGGTGTAGCATGTTAGCCTGTGCATTGTTTTCTATAGGTCAATGTCTTCTGAGAGATCTTTTTACTTCTAAGTTAAGATTGGTTAATTCCTCTACTGAACTGGTTTTAATCCTTTTTAAACATCTTTGTTGCAGGTTATTTATTCTGAATCCTATGTTGTTCTATGATAGGCAAGCAGGAGATTGATCTTTCTAATTAATGTAAGAACACTAGTTTAAATGTTCTAGTAGAAGCCTGGAATAAATTAATTACTCATGCCACCTGTAGCCTCTAGAGATTGGTAAATAGCTGACCAATTTACATTTTCCTTTCATTTCCTTACAACCACCCTCATTAATTTTAGGCCATTATCTTTTTGATTTGATGTCAGTTTTATAACATAAGCATATCTTTGATAGTACAGTGGTATGTTGGATGTGTGTAGAAATGTATATTGCTTGAGTGAATTTACTTCTTCTGTGCCCTGACTCTCCTACAACTCTCCACATGTTTTGAATGCCCCTCTCCCCTCAAATATTAATGAAATCCTGTTGGTGACATGAAGGTTTCCTGAAATAATGGCTAATTCTTCGTCTCCAATTCACCCTTTCAAGGCTTACTTTCTAACTGTTAGGTTCACCACCTCATATAATTTTTTTTTACTAAGAAAATGTTTTCTCTATTCTAGCTTGTGGTTTTTTTGCATATAAGTTTAGTTGTAGTTTTTTTTAAGCTGAACTTGTTGTGTGTCCATTTTTTTTTTTTTTTTTGCATCTTTAATTTTCTATAGTTGCTTATCCCCTTTGTCATCCAGCATGGATAATTCCAGAGCCCACAGGAAACGGCCTGTGCATTCCCCTTGTCTGGGGCATTAAATGAGCACAAGTGAAGGGTGAATTTGGTACCTGATGTGGGTGAGTTGTACTTGACTCACTAAGTATCTAGGTAGGAGTTTATGCAACATCAAACCAGCTGTGCTCTTGATTAAGTAAATCAGTTTTCTGGTTAGGACAGTCTGGCTTAGAGCCTTATAAAGAAAGATGTGATAAGGTTCAAATATTCAGTTTTCACAGGGTAAATTAGTATTTTTTAAAGTGAGATACTTTACCAATATAATAAAGGAAACTCAAACACAGACTGCTAGGTCTTGATGAGAATGTAAATTGACTTGTTCTGCTTGGTGGAAAAGCCCCCTGACCCAAAACATGTCATTCCATCTGTCAGTATGTAGGCACCAGAGGAAAAGAAAAATGAATGCTGTGGCTTTAGAGGAGTTACTTTTGCAATTGTTTAGGTAACACCTAATCTGTAATCTGGTTTAAAAGATAAGCAGTTTTTTTACTTTACATCAGAGGTAAATAATTTCTTAAATCAAAATGAGGCAAGTAAAATGTTATGGAAAACTGTCCCTTGATTCTGTTTTTACTTTTCTTTGGTTAAAAGAATAGGCAGAATAACAAAGTGGTTATTACAGTTTGATTCATCATATGCCATTGTCTTGCTTGTAGACATCTTTCAGTGAAACTAATATGGACCAGCTTTATCTGCTCTTTCCAGTGTCTTGCTGATGGTGTTCAGTGTTGATTGTTTACCTGATACATCCTACCATTTTTTCCAGGGATATAATTTCTTTTTAAACAAAGGCATGGAATAAATCTGGAAAAAAAGGCCATTTAGGAAATACTTCAAATATGTTCTACTGCACTTAGCAAAAAGATAGAAGCAATATTTTATCCGACAGTTTGTTCAGTCGTGAAGAATTTATTTTTACCAAAATGAGATAATTTAAATTTAATTCTAAGAAGTATAAATAACATTTTCCTTGCTTTTTTTCTGACAAACTTCCACAAAAGGGAGAAATGTGTCCAGTTCTGGTGCAGTTTCTCAAACCAGCTGAATCTCAATGTGCATTATTGCCTCTATTAATTCCTGTTGTTACACAAAAATAGTAATCCAAAGTGGTTTTACTTAACCACTTTGAACAAACATTTATCTTGGTGACATTTTGTCCTGCAGGTTATGTAATATCACAGGCATTCATGGCCGTTTACAGGACAAACATGGTGTCATTCTATCCTTGGAGGCTAAACCCCAATACTTACATGAACTGTGCTGGAATAATGAACATAGGTATGCTCATTTTTGAGGGGAATAGCATACCAGCTGTGGCCTTGAGATTTACAGCTTAATCCTGCCATCTTCTTACACTTTGTTTTAAACTGGAGTTCAGCTGTATCTTCTAAGTGGTTGTTTGGAAGGAGATTCAGGCTTGAATTATCAAGCTTCAAGCCTAGAAGTGTGTTAGTGAGTAGATTGTGGAGGTTATCTTAGCACATGTTCAGCATGAGGCTAAAACACTCAGTCACTTTGCAGCCTTGGCAGAGCTTTTGTTTTGGCCTGCCTGCAGCTTCCTAGAACTCTGTAAAGCTTTATCTTACAAGACCTGCAGGATGCATCTTCAGATACACTTCAGGGTACTGCTTCAGCGTGGAGGTTTTGTTTAAAACTTCATTGGATTTTGACAGTTGTTTAGTGGCTTCCAATAGAAGCATTGGTGCTTCCTTACACTTCTCTTAACTCAGTATCACAATTTTAGCATCACCTGGCAGAGAAATATGAAAACAGAGTTCAAGGGAGGAAGTGTAACTGCTGATTCAACAGGTGGTTCTAAGTAGAAAACTGTGTAGCTCTGTAATCTGTGTTCGTATCCTATAAGCTGTGTGGCAAGGATGTGTTAGTGGAGTTGGATGGATGGATTTTACTGTTGTCTCCAAAGGGGTCTGAACTAAACTTTTATTCCAGAGCTTTTTAAACAGTTATAGGAGGTTCTGTTACTTGTTATACCTCTTTCAAAGACTTCATGCATCTCATCTTATCCCAAGGGATAATACACCATTCACCAGCATCCCTTTATAAATGAGTAAAAAAGTTAAAGAGATATTTGTGGAAAATACAGTTTAGAGGGCTTCATGGACAGTTCTAATATTCCTTTACCACTTCTCTTAATGCCTCAAGCTTGCAGCATTTCTGAAATACAATCACCTGCTTTTCTGAAGACATGGAAATGTTCTCAACTGCTTCTAGTACCTGATGGCATTTAAGTATGTCCATATGAATATATAAGCATTCATTGAAAGTTTTATACCCTTGTATTGCTAAGACTTTTTTCCTCCCATGAATTAACTTCAGAAATTGCCTGGATAACTTCATAGGTTATATTCAGGGAACTTTGATTTAAAATCTTAGACTAAGCCAGGAATTTGAAAGTAATCTGTGCAGTAGCAATGCTTCTCTTGCTGCATGCTTACATTTACTTTTTCTATCACTTGTGCAGGTCTTTGCTATTCAGTGAAGCATGTTGAGCATGCTAAAGGTTAACCCCAGGAGCAAATGTGTTGCTGAATAAGGGAGATGCTCTGAACTGCTGCCAGAACTTTGTAATTTGCAAATCTGCCCTTTACCTGTGGTACTGATTTTATCATATGATAGAACTAAAAATATCTCCCTCAGAAGGGAATATCCACTCTTGCACCTGCTCTAATGTAATTGCTTCAAGAATAAGCACCACTTCCTGCAAGTTGATGACCATCCCATAGGTAATGAATTGATAGTGACTTCAATCCCTACTGGGCACCTCAAGCTTCCACACAAGTACCACAGAATAGTCTAATGGACACCCAGAGGGCACTATTCACTGGGCACTAAAAAGGAACTCTGGTTTGATCCTTTCTCTCCATGTTTTTAGGCAGCTTGTGATGATTGTGCTCCTTTCGTGGGCAAGAAGCATTTCTTGTCATAGAAGTTTGGAGTTTAAACCTGTTATTAAAAGGATAGAAAAGAAAACATGACTTCTAAGGCCATAGTTATTCCCTGTCTATCATAGCAAACTAATTAGCGTATTTCCATCCCCTTTGGAATCTGCTGTTCAGGTGGTTTTTCTTTTTTTGCCTTGTGAAATAATTATTTTCATGAATATGCAAGGTCTGGTCTGTAACTCCTGAGGCCCCATTACAAAGTTCAGATACCTTTTCACTCTAAATATCCATTTTTCTTATCAACATCTTGCATGCAGTTTTGTCAGTTCATATTATTCATCAACCAAATTTGCATATGATATTAGTTTAAAAAGCCCACAAGAAGTCCCCTAGGATTCTCACATGAACGTTAAAGCAAATGCGATGCATCTGAGAGGGTGCATTTTGAAGTGGTAAAGTCTAATTTTAATTAGTGAGAGTGTATCCTGATTTTTTTTTTTCTTTCCCTACTTGGACTTGATATGTATTTATAAAATGTGAAATTAAGGTTTAAATTAGGCACATAGGTTTCCACCTTCACAAAATAAGGTTAAATATAGTAATTCTGTGTGTGGACACCTCTGTGTTCTTCCTTGTGCTCTGAAATTGTCTTAAATGGTTTTGGATATGTAGTGGGAGTTTTTTCTGAAGATGGAGCAAAACCAGATCTGCCTTGGTGACCCAGCAACCTTTGAAGCAAGACAATGGAAAGAGCCTATTACCTAGAGTCCCTACAGACAGCAGCCTGCTTCTTGAAGTTGTTTTCTCTATGGGTAGTGAGATGAAAGATTATTTGTGACCTTCCACAAAGACTAGAAAGCAGTTTGTGTCCGGCAACATCAAACAGGCTCAAACTGAAGTTGAAGAGCTAAGATGGAACCCTATCTGGAATGTTTTCTGGTTTAGGTAGAAGAGGAAGAAGCTGGAAAATTGTGCTTCTCTTGCTTTCTGTGTAGGAAAGCTGGGGTACAACTCCGTGAGGAGGTTTCCTTTATCACAAATAGCAGAAAAAAAGGGCTAAATATCTTTCTAATTTCTGTAGTCAGTGACCTCAAGATTTATTTTACGTGGTTATCACAGGTTCATGGGGAATTCTGTTCTGTCCATGCCAGGTATATCTTTCTAGAGCTGTCTTTGTGATACTGGGTTTTGTTTGGTCTAGAATCCTTACTAACAAAGGAATAATGTAACAAATACTTGGAATTTTTGTCCCTGCTGTTTACTAGATTAATTTTTTGAGTCTCCAGACACATGTGTCTAGCTCTGCTAAAGTGCAGTGTTTATAGTATGGCTGCAATTCTCATATTTTTGTGGCTTCTGTTTTGCAAATAAGGTGACACTGGTAGCTCATATGCAGTTTTCAAGTAATAATGTTACTCTGTGTGCATTCCAGCAAGTCTGGCCAAGTGTATTTCCTTTTGTGAGATCACAGACTACTGTGCACAGCCTTCACTTCCTCTTTGAACTTGCTTTTATTTCTTTCTTTGTCTCTCCTGTTTTTAAAAAACTACTTTGTGAAATGTATTTAGTTTCTTAATTACCAATGAGCACCACTTTTTTTTTTTAATGTATGTACTGTCCCTGTTTTTTCTGCTGCAGAAAAAACTAAATATCAATTGCTGCAGATGTTGCTTCCTTCTGGAATGACTTTGAGTAGTTGCTGTCTCTTTACTGCCCTAAATGTATGGGCCAAAATCTGATAGTTATGAAAATGCCTTTTTTTTCCTGGATAAAAGTATTCTACCAGTATCAAATTGAAAAGCAAGTGTTTGATCAATGTTATATTTTGCTGATGAATGAAATTGCCATAATATCCTACTTCTTGTGGTTTTGGACAAAAACATTTGATTTCTGTTTTTTTGATAGCCAGATACTTTCTCTCTTGCTTGTTTCACTTAAGTGCTGTATGTTGGAAGGGAAATGGTGGCATATTGTCATTATTCAGGAGAGTTCCTAATATGTCATGCTTTCAATTTTGCGAAAATAATTTTCATTTTGTGTGTTTTTCTCTGGAAGTCCATTTGCTGTATGTATGAAAGCATTGTAAAGTGTCCTTGTTGTGTTAAGTTAACAAAGGAATTATTTTCACCAATATTGAAAAACACCATGGTTTATGCAAGATCTTAGGAGGTGTATCATCTAGTGTTTAAGAACTAGCTGAAGATTTGAGATAAGGTGGATCAATTTACCACTTGAGTGTGGATTTGCTGTTTGGATGAGGGCTGCTTCTGCTTCATTTCCTTACTGCAGTGTGTTTACAGTTACACAGGGTGCTGTGATTAATGTTTGCCAGGTGCCCTAATACTGCTGTGAAGGGAGGCATCTAAATATTAGCAGTATCCAACAGAGTGTACCAGTGTGTCTGAGAAGCAGAGAATCTGATTGTAGAAGTGTCCAACAACTCTGAACATGAGTGTACAACAATGTGCCTGCAGAAGAAGCATCTTCACATTTGATAAATTTATAGCCCTCAAAAATGAGATTTCATCATATTTAAAAGGATAATGGCAACTGTGCTTATCTACATCATCTTTCTTCATAATGAGGGCCTTGGTCTGAGGGTTCTTCAGGTTAATCTGCATATGGCAAAAGAAATACGCCTCAACTTAGGTGAACAGGGGCCATGAGACTTGAGCAAAAGGAACCTATATCCTTCGCTCATATTTATGGCCCTCTCACATCTGCTCCTTTGTGCAGTCAAGCCAGACCAAGTCCCCAGCTGTGTGTAGGGCCTGGTGATATTGGCCTTGGATAAGTGATGAAAGTCAAGGTCATTCACCTGCTCCTGTCTCAGAAGCCTCTGTGGACAGACAACCATAGAGTATAGGAGACCCCTTTTCCAACCTAGACCATGTCATTGCTCTAGGACAAAGGTTTGCTTAGGTTTGTTATATGTTGTAGAAATTATCAGAGTGCATTTCTAATAGAAGAATGCAGTTTTTCTATGTAAAGTCTACCTTCTGGACCAGGAAATCATTAAAACTTTGAGGAAGCAAAGTGGGCTCCTAGGATGTGTTTAAAAAAACCCCAGAAGATAGATTGATAGCTCTGGCAATACCTGTGTCTCAGTAATTAGCTTAGAAAATATTCCTGTGAATATTAGCTGTAGCAGAGACTTGCTAGATTAAATCTGAATTGTTAAAATGTCCTGGAAAACAGAGGGGAGAAAAGGTCTGTCTTGACATTCTCTTGGATGTATTTAACAGCTTCAGCTGTTGTGAATTGCTTTTAGAAGGCCAAATGACATGCCCAGGTATTTCCTTAAGAACTTTTTCAGTTTCCTGAGTCTGGCATTTTGCAGTAGCATTGCTCCAAGCATTTAATTGGTCTCCCTCTTGTATATCTGGCAATTCTCTCTGTAAGTTTAAACTTTGTTTGCATTACCTCCTACTCTCAGTAACAGGAGATATCTATCTGCAAATACTTTTATTTTTTAATTTTATTTCTGTTTTTACTCCATTCTTGCATGTAAACAAGTTGTAAGACTCCATAGTCAGTCAGGCCATTTCTACACCCTGGTGCTAGCTAATCTTACACTCTTTGGCTGTGAAAATTTCACATTTGAGCAAAATAACTTGGCAGAATTCTCAGGCATGTTGACTGTGCTCATATTCAACTGTGGAAGTAATCTCACGCAGGGAGCATGGTTTGATGTCTGTCTGCTCTGGGACCTGGAGCTATCAGCACCTGTTTATACCTAGGGAAAAACTTGTTAAAGTCTGCACCGTTCTTCATGGGCTCAGTGTTAAATGCTGTGGTGGCAATGCCCAAATCTGCAACTTTGAGCACAGTCCTCTTCCTGAAAATGCTTCTCAGATTTGTTCTTAGTGAATGTCTTCAAAGTTTAAGTCTGTCACTTTGTCAGTGAGCTCGTTTTGCTGAGGAGTCTGCAGCTTAGTTCAGTAACATTAAATGCTGCTGTCAAAAGCTGATTGATTGCTGCTTTCCATGAAGTTGGATACAGGCCACCCAGTGGGTGATGCTTCTGCATTTGGTGCACTTTTCCATGTTGCTCTATTTCTGGCTCCTTGATGATGATAATTTCTTGTCTACTCTAGGTCCATGCAGAGCTACTGGAGCTACACAGATTAAACACTCATTAGATTGCCTCCCTTATATTCCTCACCTCTGGATCCTTCTAAACTTTTTTGTACTCTGCATTCCTAAAGGTTTATTTTTCTTATTTTTGTTTTAGCCACAGTATTTTGCAAAATTGTACAACAGAGAAGAAACATGCTGCCAAGTGGAATGCAATGCTCTGTGAATGGCACAGAGAACATGGGAGCTGGGGGGTCTTGTGTGCCTTTCTGCAAAACAGCAACAGCAGCAGTCAGGGATGTCCTGCAGCTTCTTCCAGCTTCTCTGGGGCATGGCCTATGAGCTTTCCATCTCCAAAGGCTTTTTTCCAACCTTTCTGGAAAGGTTTCTACCTTTTCTGTTACAATTTTCGCTTAAACAATATGCCTGTATGATAAAAAGGAGGATGAGTTGCCTTTATCTCTGATAGAGCTGTTTATGAAGGAACAACTTGCTGCCTGTAGGGGAAAAGTTCCATCTGGATGGTGGGTGCCATTAGAGATTGTTCATTTGCATGCTAGAAATCAGTTTCACTGGCTATTTTACTGTCCATTTTATATTCCAGAAAGAGTAGGAGATTGATAAAGGTCCTGTCTCTGTGTGTGAACAAGCTGGATGCCACATGGATGTTGCTTTAAAAATATCTGCAAAGACTTTCAACGAAAACTTAGATTCTTTACCCTGAGCTCCAAAGGACATGTCTTTTATTAGAAGGCCCAGAGGAGGCTCCTGTCACTAGAGGCAGTAAATTTAATAAATTTATTCAGATGTTCATAGGAACAAAACAGCACCAGAAAGCTATAAATTCCTGAGTTTAGAGAACTCACTACAATGAGGGTGGAAGTGATCATGGTAAACTACATCTGATTGCAGTATTCTGTTTCTACTCCTTTAAATTGACTTGGCAAAGATATGTGATATTCACTATTAGGATAAAATTATGTGAAGCAGCTGCACTGACTGAAGATTAATTATCCTTTACACTGCTGACATTAACCCTACCTGTCATCAGGGCGATGGGAAGAGTTGCCTGCTCATCATGTCACTTTGTGAACACATTTACTACCAGTATGTTATTTTAAATTATCATAAAACATGAGTGAAAATGGAGACTGTCACTTGTGGTTTTCTGTCAACATTTTATGATGATCAAATCTCTTAGATTTTTAAAACACAGAGGGAAAATGCTAGTGGTCATCAGTTAGACTTTGGAGTTCCCACAGGACATGTACACCTTCGATACCCTGTAAGTGACTTACTGTGATGAGTCTCAGATTTTGTCATAAAAAAATCCCCAAGACCAGAAAGCTAATTCTGCTTTCTATAGAAATAGAAGGAAATAACAGGTGTGCCTTAAAGGGAGTAGGATGTCTTGCTGGCTTCATTGAAAGGCTACTCTAGTTTCATTTTCTATTTATCTGTTCCTAACATTATAATGAGGTAAATACTTACCCCCAGGGCTGGACTGCACTAACAGAAACCAGGACCTGGCCCAGAGAGCCAGAGCTGCCCAGTGGGTGTGTTGTCATGCACTCAGGTGAGGTGAGTGTCTGTCACTCTGGCTGTGCTGTCTGGCTCCAGGCCTCTGAGAAAGATGTGTGGGTTGTGGGAGCTCTGCTAGTGAAAGGTGTCATGCTGGCAGCCTGGGGGTGGAGAGTCCTGGGCCTCTGCCAGCCTGGTGACATAATATATTGAGGAATGTTACTCTGATTCTTCCTGTGCTGTGGGGAGAGTATCCCAGGGCATATCTCCAGATACAGGGAGTAGAGAGGCCAAAAAGGGCTCTCTAGGCTTTGTTGAGACCTCCATTGCAGGACATGGTGTCTTTGCTTCTAAGAATTGAACACAGATTTCTAGAGGTCAGCACACTGGAAGGGTGGGATTCCATCCAGACAATTTAGGCTTGAGTGGTGGGTCTGTGCAAACCTCCTGAAGTTCAACAAGGCCCAGGAAAGGTCTGGCACCTGGGTGGAGGCAGTCCCAAGTATCAGTAGAGGCTGGGTAGAGCATGGATTGAGAGTAGTCCTGAGGGAAGAACTTGAGGGTGTTGATTGATGAGAATGCCAGGTCATTTTGGCTATGTGCCCTTGCAGGCCAGAAAGCCAGCAGCATCCTGGGCCTCATCAAAGTGTGACCAGCAGATGAAGGGAGGGGATTCTGCTGCTTTTGCCTTGTGAGCCCCAACCTGGATTTCTGCATCCAGCTCTGGTGGGGAGAAGATGGGTAAGAAGGCTGGGGACCTGTTAGAGTGGTTCCAGAGGAGGACCAAGAAGATGCTCAGAGGGCTGGAGGAGTTGGAATTGTTCAGCCTGGAAAAGATGAGGTTCTGGGGAGAACTTAGAGAACCTTCCGGTATCTAAAGGTGTTCCAACGGAGGTGGAGAGGGACTTTTTGTATGGCCATGTAGTGACAGGACAAGGTCTAATGGGCTTAAGCTGACAGAGGGTAGATTTGGGTTAGATATTAGCTTTACTGTGAAGAGAGAGACACTGGCACAAGGAAGCCAGAGAAGCTGTTCTTCTTGAACAGAGAAGTGTTCAAGGCCAGGTTGTGTGGGGCTTTGAAGAGCTTGGTCTAGTGCAAGGTGTCCCTTCCATTAGCAAGGGGTTTGGAACTAGCTGATCGTTGGTTTGGGTTGGAAGGGGATTCATTACTTTTTGTAATCCCGTAGGATTCCCAGTAGGAAGTGGGAAAGTGGCAGTGTTAATATGACATTAACACAGAAGCTCTCTCTATAAAAGTAATGCTAAATTTTCATCTCCTCTGTCAATTTTAACATGAGTTTGGGGCATTTTCACCGTTAAATCTTCATGAGGGATGTTAGAAAAGCCATGGGCTGTCAAATTCGTGCACTGAAACTTCTCCCTGTAAAGAGAAGAAAAATGTTAATGTTTGTAGAGAAATAGCATTTGTAATTTCTAACTGGCTGGAGTAGCCCATTCCCTAGTTTGCAACAGTGAGCTAATTAGAATATGGAAACCATGAAGAAATATAAAGTGTTAACTTGATTAAATTGGAAAAGGGGCTGCCCACCTGTTCATCTAAATATAAGTGACTCTGCAACATGACCCGACAGTCGTCAGAGGTGGCTAAAGCCAGCAGAAGCTTCCACTGAGCCCTGGCTTGGGCTGGACTCTGTCCATGAATGAGGGCAAGCCAGGGAAGGGAGAAGCCTGCAAGAATGTCTTGGCAATGCTTCCTGGCTCTCACAGTGACCTTAGATACATATCTCTTTACGTAATATTTTTTTCAAATGTGTGTAGTCAGCTCTAACAGCTTGTTGATCCCAGCTAAGCTCTTTGGCTTGGCTCTCTTGTCAAGTGTTCTTGTTTGCCTGGGTCTAGTAAACTGCATGGCTTGAAGCTAGGGGAGCTTCCTAAATATTATGGAAATAAACTCAAAAGCTCCATTATGATCACTTGTTGAAGCAGCTCTTAGTGCACCAAGATTCCCTGATGCTGAGGAACTAAATGACTTGGTGCAACACCTTGCCTCCAGGTCTTATCAGTGTGAAAGAAGTGTCTTACACAAGTTCCTGTAAACAACTTCACATCATCCTTCTCAATAGAATTGAATAGGCATGATCCATGTGAAGTCTTTTGACTTGGACATTGAAACTCAATTCTTCTCTTCTTAATGGGTGACAGTCACCATCCCAGTACTACTAATTAGCTCTTTATTTAAATGAGTCTTGACACTAAACTTCGGTGCATGGCATATCTGCCACTAGCGTCTCAAAGCAAAGCTTTGAAGTGCTGTTAATTCTACACACATTCCTCTCAGCCACATCCGCTCTGTTGCTGTCCTGCAGATATCTTCCTTGCTCTGCTCCTTGTTCCCTAAAAGACAGGCTTATTTCTTCTTCTGCTTAACATGTGCATTTTCTGTAGGGCTACCAAGTGTTAAATATCTGTTTTGGTGGAGTAGTGTTATGTTCTTGCTGTAACACTGCCTTACTGCAGTGATCCTCCCTTGGTTGATCTTAAGCCCGTTAGCGTGCGCTGGCCAGCAGCTTCTTTTTTGAATATGTGTTATTTCCTTTCCCAGGAGTACTAATTTGAAGAAGCAGCCCACCTTCTAATGATACTATAGAGCTTGACTGTTACTTGCAATTAATGGTGTGTTGACATTGAAAATCTGTCCTCACTCCAATTTTATACCTTTTATTTATATACATCGTATATTGCATTTGTTGCTGAATTAAAAACTGTGTTCCTAATGACTTCCATGGCAATTTTGAAATAGGTGTCTATATTGCATAAATAACAATCTTTTCAGCTCAGAAGTGATTTACATCTTCCCAAGTTGCATGATTTCTTTGTTAGGCTTATTAAAAATTCTCAAAGGGCACTTTATTTTTACCTCCCTTCCCTTTCCCTGCCATTGTATCTGTAATTCAGTGCTCTCAGGAACCACAGGGGAATGGCAAGCCTTCACAAGCAGCTAGGCTGACAATAAGTAGTGCTGGCTCCAAGTCCTACCCCTGTGCCTTTGCTACAATTACACCTTGCATCTGTTCTGCAGTATCCTGCTTGTTTGTTCCTGGACCTCTTCTAAACAGGAGTTAAGAGCATAAAAATGAATTGTGCAAGAACTCTCCTTTATAGTGATTTTATGCTGTGGGGAATTCTGTTAAGAGATTAGCTTTTTGGGCCATAAAACTTCTTTCAATTCTCTTTTAAGCTGGATGTGAATTCCAGTTTCCTGAGGTAAATAAATACAACTTTCCAATCCTGTTCTGTCCACCTGCCAAAATTGGGTCTATAAGGGCAGCCAGAATCTATTATTGGTTTACACTGGTGTGAATCTTTTGGCGTTAAAGGTTGAACCTGTGTAACTGAGAGTGGAATTTGGCTTGTGGCCTTGGTGTCTTACATGCCATGGGTGAAAGCATACAGTTGAGACCAGATATAACAAGGTGGGGGCTGATGGGGGGAAGTGATGGGGGAAAAAAAAAGGTACTAAAAAAGGCTGTTTACAGGCATGTGAGCATAGGAGTTTATGTAAATGCTCTGATTGCTTATTTCTCCTTTGTTTATTAATAAACCTGCATAAACTCCTTAAATAAAATGATTTGTACTTCTAGGTTTTGAGTTATCACTTCTTTCCAGCAGGATAACAGCATTTTTTGGGAAGTCTTTCACAGTACGTGTGTGAAAGCCAGTATGTTAATGTTTTTCTGTAACTTGGTGAATGTTTGGGTGTCAACTTTGCCAGTTTGTGCAGCATGAATTCCCACTTGGTAGTGGTTAGAACTGAAGCTCTATTATAATAGAGAATTGTGAGAAGTAACTGTTGCTTTTTTTGTTCTTGCTGACTTTTTGTTTCTATGTTCCCTTTTTTCTTTTTACTATGACATCTTTAGGTGCTGTCATCATCTTTTCAATAGAATGCTTCTCTGTTCCCCCAAGAAAATCTAGTAGCTTTTTTTTTTTTTAGGTAATTTTAGATAATGTTAGAAGCTATAAGTTTGAAAAATTCCATTAAGCAAAAATTATAATAATGGTTTCTTAGAGAAAAAAATATTTTGGCTATGTAAAGAACACTTGTGTATAGAAACAATTCAAAAGAATAGTACTGCTTTATTTTGGAGAAAATAGAAAAGAATAGGAATGGCCACTTAATGATCATTTTAAAGCAACAAATTCAGTTTTTACTTGCAATGTTATAAGTATGAAGCAACTCCATTGAACCAAAAGGAATTGAGATTTACATGCAGACAGTCTCTTTGCTGTTACCTTTCTTACATGTTTACCAGTGATTTTGTCACAAAGCTCAGCGGTTTTAATTAATGTCTGTGGGAAGAGAGGGTTCTTCTAAACTATGAGAATATAAGAGGGCATCCAGGGCCAAAGTGGTTATCTGTGTGTTGAGTACTGTTTGTCAGAGCACCAAAGGTCTTTGATAGGCAGGAGGGTGATACCTAATATTGTAACTGGAGCAAGTTCTTGCCCAGTGGAGAGGAGGCTGCATTGTGCATGTGGAAGTTGCTTGAAATTTGTGGAGTCTTTCCCAAGTGTGACTGAAAACCATTTCTCACCCTCTTTGTCCAGTATTGAAGATTAGAGTCAGTCTCAAGGTTTTAAAAATAGGAATTGTAATTTCACACGGTGTCTTGGTGTGCTTAAATCTCAATGGATCAACTCATGCTTTTGTTTTGGCCTTGAATTTTTGTTGTTTGGTATTTGAAAAGTAATTCCTTTCATTGAGGCTTTTTTCTGAATCTTGTGCTGGTACAAAAATCAATCTTTAAGTCTGAAATGCATTTCCTCAAAAGTGTTATTAGAGTGTTTCTGGATTTGTGGGTATTTAGATCAGACTGTTAATAAATTTGCCTTAGAGGCTGTTTTACATTCCTTTGGGACTTCAAAATTTGGGATTGTTTTTAGATATTTCCTGTCTGACTCTGAAAGAGGGAAGGAAACTGAAAACAGAAGTGAATACTTGAGGGGACAGCTGTCCTAATAGTCCCACAGGATTTCCTCTGAAAACCTGGCTGTCCAGACTGAGATGGATGAACATCTTCTGTCATCTGAGCTTGCCCAACAAAAATGGTGAATTGTGTTGGGAAACAGCAAAAGCTAAGTAATTCTGCTAGGAATGAGGAAGAAAAAGACCTGGTCAGAGCACCAAAGCTGGCTTCAGCTCTACTTTTCAGTGGCTACTGTGCAAAGACTTTGTAGAGTTCTGCCTCCAGACCCTGCTGTGTTACAGGAGATGTGCAAGAAGAGTGGCTTTTTCTGTTGGTTTGGGAATTTTTGTTCTTGGTTTGTTTTTTTTTTTTCCTGAGCTTCTCTGAAAATTTTATGCAGTGCTGTAATCCTTTGCTTTGTCAGGAGAAAGTTCACATTTCAATGGACACAAAGCTACTGGGTAGGCAAAGGCCTGACTGCATTAAAGATTAAACTATTGGGACCTTGATTTTATTTCTTGGTAGACATAAAAAATTAAAACAACACAAGAGTGACTTCTGTATGCATTATTCTTCTCCTTATCTGTGAAGCTGATGTCAAGACCTAACCATCCTGTAGTGATACATAGCACACATGGGCTTTTTTCCTTCTGTTTTTTTCATCAGCATGAGCTTTGTCTTAGGTGAGTAGTGAGGGTATGAAATCAGGAGATATGAGGAATGATGTGCATTTGATCAGTACGTGGCAAAGAACATGATTCTGGCTTATGCTATGGAACAGGGTGACAAAATGGCCCTAACTGGCCTGACAAATCCTGTCCTGGGGAAAGCTGATGTCTCTGCAGCTCAAGGCTCCAGCCCAGGGAAGGTGCAGGGCAGTGGCCAGTGGAGTAAGAAGAGGATGTGGGAAGGTGCTGGTCCCCAGGCTGTCCTGGGGCTGGTGGCACACAGCAGTAACTTGGTCTCTGGGGAGTGGGGCTTGTTGGAGAGCTGGCACTGTTGGAAAATTACATGCTGCTTTAGCTGGAAAAATATGACATCAAGACACTCATACAGCAATGATTGCTAGAAAAACTTTATGTTCACCCTCTTACTAGTTTATGCAGAAAATTTGGTGTTCTGACAAAAAAAATTGTTTCTGGAGAGGTGATCAGATTTAAAAGGCTAAGGGAGGACATGGGAGATCTTGTTTCAAAATCTGACTAATCATCACGCTATAACTTATTGTGGGAGTTTCAAAACCTATGATTTTGGAGGAGATGAAGAGCAGCAGAGGGAGTATGATGTGTTATGGTGTTTTGAATTGTCTACCTAGTATAGATTTTTAGTTTTAGATTCTTAAATTATGATTTCTTTGGCATTAAGACTCAATTTAAATATGGTGTAGTGTCTACTAAGTTATTTGAGAAAATCAGGAAATTTATGTAAAACCTCTTAGTTTATATAGGACAAAGTGCAAAGCTATGAAGTATGACTGAAGATACTGGTGTGTATTAAATGAGGAACAGGACAACATGGGAATCAGGAGAATGAGCTCAAAGTAGTGTGTGATGGAAAAACTGTGGGGCATGTGCAACACTACTCACAGGTTTCCTTTGTTACACTTTGTATTGTAATGGATATCTGGTGCCAAGGAAACAACTGGTTCCTGCTGCCTCCACGGCATCAGCTCCCAACAAATAAATGAGCCCCTTCATTTTTCTTCAGTAGGCTGTGTGGTTTTTTTTTTCCTTCCAACTCTTTGGTCTATCCTTGTATTTTCCTTTTTTTCTCAGCTGTTGAGATAACTAAGAGCATGAAGTATGCAGACAAAGTATACCAAGCAGACATTAAACTTCTGGAATAACTGTTTACAGGGTCAGGCTCTGCTTTCATGTACAACTCATACTCAGGTATGAAATGCTAAATGGCTTTGTATAAGAATCCTACTATTGCTAAAACCAGGGAAAGCTTTGCTATGTCTTCTTTAGTTATAAAATTGTCTTGTCTTTCTTCTCGACTTTCTGGTAAATTCAGTAAAGTGTTTACCAGGTAACACAGCTGCAGGGAAAGCTCTCCTAAGCTTGTGAAGTTGATAATTTGTCTTTTAGAAAAGTATTATGACAAATGATAAGGTAAGCTCCATGTCACTGCTTGCAAAATTTGAATCGCTGCAAGCAAAGCATCAGCAGAGCTGCTGAATAGGATGGTGTAAGACTTGGCACTGCTGGTTTTTGCAAGTTTTGCCAGGTTCTTTCATGACTTTTCTTCCTATGATACGAATTTTGTCTTTTGCAACTCTGTTAGAAAAAAATAGGAAATTAAATAGTGAGCAATGCTGTTTTGGCTGCCTTTAGGCTGCTGAGCCACTAAGCAACAAAAAGATCTTTTGATGTAACCCCTTCTTTAAAATATCAGCTATTAAGACTTTTTTGTCTTGTTTTAGATTTAGGGATGAGGCAAGGAGGAAGAGAGACAGAATCTAAGCCTCTTCTCACAACCATGTAATCTGCATTCATTTGTTACTTTACTTTAAAATAATGGGACTATGGCACTACCTTGGGCAAAATGTCTAAGTACTTGGGAGGGTAAGGATTTGGTGAGACTAGTATTTAATTAAATTCATTGTACAGAAGCAGTTACCACATGCAACGACCCATAACCCATGAGGGTAGTTCTGGTACTAGGCTTAAATATCTTCAAAAGTAATCTTTTGAACAGGTATTTTTTCCTGTATATTGGCGTGACATAATTAAGCAGGAAATCACAAATGTTTTTAATTGAGTTTAAAAGTTTGCTATGGAGAAAAGGAGAAGAATTTTTTTTGGAAAAAGCTTTTTGGATGTATTTTGCAGTTGAGATTGAGTTTGTTAGTTGAGATCAAAAACTTTTAGTGGCAAATTTAAGTACCCAGGAGTTAAAAATAATAAATGAATTATTCTTAAGCAGATATACTTTAATTTTTCAGAACCTTTTCAACATGAATGCAAATGCACATGGAGTTTTTACATTCAGTACAACTTGTCATTCAGTATAAAAGATTATGCTTCTGGCAAGGTAACTTTTCCCTGCAGCTGGAGCACAATAATGGTTTTTGTTTGTGACACGAATTTTGACTGACTCCAGGGACCCAGTTTAATGACTAAATTCTGAATCTCTTGGTCCTGTAAAGAGTCTAATCTGTAGCAGCCCCTATGGAACAAAACCAAGGTTAAGAATAGGAAGCTTTCTAACTCTTTTCTGTTTTAGGTCAGTATCCTAGATATGTAGTTGGCTCAGGGAGTTGTTAGTAAGTTGCTTTCATCTGTAAGTGATCAGTGTGAGTATTACTGAGCTTGACAGCATCTAAAAGCTGTTAGCATGTGTGGAATAAGTTTGAAAATCTCAGCTTTTCATGGACAGATACTTGTGGTGCAGGAGCTGTTTTCTCAACTGGCAGTTCTGTTGCCACTTGTGATGCACCAGGTGGATGAAAATAAGCATCCTGCTGGCCTCTGGATGTCATTCCTTGAGTCAAGCCTTAAAGGCTTCTGTGAGGAAGGAGTGTGAGCTCCCCCTGTTTTATACCCATTTGAGAATCTCCACCTCTAAAGGCCCTGGTTAGGCATATGTCACATGATACCTAAGCCAGGGATTCCCTTCCCTAATGGAGTATTCCAGCAAGGGAGTCATAGATTCAGGAGGTCAAATACTTAAAGCAAATGCCCGACCTTTTGGCAAGTTAAGTTTTTTCAAAGGCAGCTGATTTTGTTTCCTTCCTGGTGCTTATGGTTGGCCGGCACCTTCTCTTCTCTGGGAACAACAGTGAAGTAGACACTCCTGTGCTTCTAGATCCAGTGTCCATCAGAGTTGGTAGCACTGGCAATTAATGCACTTTTTTTTGTCAGCCTGCTAGTATTTTTAGGAAGCTGATGGAATTTGGCTTTTCATCTAATGCATTGATCCTTTGCCAAATGTCAGGTCCCCTGACCAGCCGCCCAAGTCCCTCTACCAACTGTCACCCTGCCCTGCAGAAAGTGGAATGCCATGGAGTGGCAACTCAGTGAAGGATTAACAGCCTCTGCCAGCATGCTCTAATTAAACAGCTATATACACAGCAGCTGGGAAAAATTCATCAATCACAGAATGTTTATTATTGGAATTAAAACAGCTTATAACTAATGCATAGATTTGCATTGATTACCATCTCCTGGAAGGAACAAGTGGTGTCAGCTCCATGTGTCTGGGCATTTTGAGTGTTTGTATCACTTGTACTGTCACCCATCTGCCTCTGGTTTGTTAACCATAGTTAAAGAGTTGATCATCTTCTTTGCAGCTAGTCACGGTCAACATCTGTAGAACTGTGATACTGAACACTACAAGGAATTCTAAATTCACTTTGTCACGTGGTCTGTGGCATATTTGTGTTTGTAAATCTTCTAGGCACATGGATAGGACTCTTGATTTATTCACACTTGAGCGAATCAGTAGCAATGCAGAAAAGACTAGATTAGTTGCATAGACTTACAACCATGGTTAGTTCATAAACAAGCTCAGGGTGAGTTGCTCAGTTTATTTCTTGGAGCGTTGTGCTGTCTAATGTGGCAGTAGTGCAGTGGTGTGTGTCCTTTTGTAATACGAGGTGGCATCGTGGCAGTCAAACCCCTGGAAAACTTAATATATGAAACACTTTCTAAGCTTTTGAAAGTGGTCGTATAAGAATATGCTCACGTGCACTCACATTTGTGTATATTCAGTGCCATATATGTTTTTTTGATAAGAGCAACACCTTTGCCTGATTCTGAAGCAAACTTTTCTATTTCTATCAACATTTCTTCAGTAATATGAGTGCAGATAGAGTTCTGAAGCACTTGATCCATGTATTCATGGCTACTACAAGGTCTGAGGTCTTGCTTAAGCCCTCCAATCTTATGGTGTTCTTCCTAGAACCATTATATCCAAACAAAATGGAGCAAACTTTAATGTTAGAGCTCTAAGACAATATCCTTCTCTAAGACATGAAGCTGGAGATGCAGAAAAGAGCAAGCAAGAAGTTAGCTTCAGGGTTCTGAACCTCATGGTCTTCTGTGCTCATGAAATGGTACTTAGAGAATCATGTGCTTGGCAAGCTGCTTTTCCTCACCTAAAAAAAAAAAAGCTTAAAAATACTGAGTGGCACTGATAGTTTGAAAAATATGTGGGTAGGTAGGCTGACAAAAATCAGGTTACTTGTTTATGAGAAAAATTGTGTTGCTTTAATTAAATTAAAGAAAATGGTATCTAGTCCTGGAATACTTTTTATGACACAGTAAGCACTGGTATTTGTGTTTGTCTGTGGTAGCATCTCATTCTGCCTTTTAGCATGGCAGAAATATGGTTATCATGGAGGAAGTCTACTGGATCTCTTTTAAATCATAAAATGGAAACCAAACATAAGGTGCAGGATCTGCACCTAAACATCTGACTTATGAAAGATAAGATTCAGCCAGCACTGCATGGTTGAAGTAGAAGCTGTTTTGTTTGATATTTTAAACTAACTTTTAGGTGAAACCTTGAATATTTCCCACAGTGTGCAGATATTTGACAAGGCATTATAACAAATTCTCACTACTATATAATTGAGATAAATAACAGTTTTAATAAATAACTCTGACCTCTCATTCAAGACAATAAGTGTGTCTAGAGAAGAACAAAGCAGAATTTATTTTTTATCTCACCTACTGACTTGGCATTCATGACAGCTGGCATTCATGAGGGAATTCAGAAAGTTGAGGAACCCTTCCTCAGAGGGGCATGGGGAACAGAGTTCATTCACCATGTTCTTCTCTTTCTTTTGACAGGTCCTTTGCTACCCTTTGAGCTCAGCCAAGACCTTTGAGAATGCTCTATTTACCAAGATGAAGAAAAATAATCATTCCAATGGGTATTTCAGAGATTTTACTGTCAGCTGCTTTTCTGCTTTCACACAGGCTCAATCCTGACATCACTGTTGACTTCAGTAAAGGTAAGATGATACACTTGTTGTTTTGTTGTTTCTCCCTCATGAGAACAAACTGGATGTGTCTTTAGATTTGCCACAGAGTACTACTGGGATTGGCAGTAGCAAGACAAGGTAAAAAAAATCCACAAAACAGTGAAGTGTTTATTGATGCACAATGTAAATACTTCATGTCCTTTGTGACAGCTGATGGAGATTGCAGTCATAGCCAAGCTGAATTTCCCCTCCTATGGACAGATGTGCTGGGACAGCATACCCTGGTGTTTAGGTATATTGACTTCTTGCCTTGGACCGGGAGAGACTTCCTTGATTATGGCTCAGGCAGTCTTTGTGCTCAAACTGTGGTAATTTATTTCTGATATTTCCTCCTTAAACTGCTCCATCACATGTTCATGTGTAGTGGAGGGTGTCAGTACTGAACCTGGTGTATGCAGCTCCAAAGGCTCCATGTGTTTTAGAGGACGAGAGAGGTTTTAAAATGTCAGCCTTCACTGCACTGAAAGGTTTGACTTTAATGCCATCCTTGCAATATTTCTTCTAATTAAGAAGAGTGAGAAATACTACTAATTCAGCAGTAAAGTTAATTAGCACAGACTATAAATGTTTATTTGTTTTTTAATAGCAACAAATGGATTATAAATTACTCCCGTGTTCATCTATTGTAAAATCCTGCTGTTAGAGTAATTGGTAACATAGCTTTTTCTTACAATAGCTGTTGGCATTGCAAAAGCAAGAATATGATTTTGGCGTTGATTGTGGAATAACCATGTTAAATGTTAAACCTGCTAAGTACTTAACTAGGACTTCCCCTGTGAAAAAGATTAAAATAAATTTCGTATTGATGGATATTGAACTGCTTAATGTAATCTTTATTTACAATCAGAAACCTGCTTTTGTGGGCATTTTGAATCTGAAATAGATATGTTTTTCCTAAACACAGATTTACTACATCTAAACTCGAAGAACTTTATGATAATTCTTGGCTTTTGAAATAAGTGTAGTGTGGAAGTAGAACTTCTAGTTTTATCTGTTAGGCTGACTGGAAGTTCACAGATGCTTATGAGAACTTGATAGCAAACTTTAATCTGTAAATAATTTATAGGTTTTTATAATATTTTTGGTGGCAAGTACTGTTTTTATAGCATTGTAGATGTACCTAATAGTTTCAAAGTGAATATTTGTGAACATTTGATCTAAAATATTGAAATCTTTTAATTTACCCCTTAATGCAGTTCTGCAGTTCTTACTTCTGGAAGTAGCACAATCCTGGCATGAAAAGATGCCTTGTAGTCCTGCTTCATTCAGGACAAACACTTTGTACTGCACTTAATCCCATCTGAAATGAGGGGAGCTTAAGAGATTCAGGTTTAAGACATATGTAATGAAGAGGGAAAATAGGTGCAATTTCTGCTTTGAGGTGGTTTTCTTAGAGAAGTATCTTTTAGAGGAAGATTGAGAAGTGAGACCCAGTTTGGATTTCTAGAGTGGGAACCTTTGGTAGGTGTGGAAGACAAAGTATTTTGAAAGTGACTAAAAGAGGGCTGGTTTAGGGGAATGGAGGCATTATGGGCAGACAGAAAAGTTATACATAGCTAATTCAGCCAACACTAGAAGACTGAGAAATTGCTGTGTCATACTGTCTTTTTTTTTCCTTTTGTTTTAAGTAAACTTTGCCCTTGGGTGTTGAGAGAGAAATCTTGACTCTTAATACTGTAATCAATGCTATCATCTTTTCTGCAACTCAGTCCTTTTGTAGTCTTTTCAGTCTTGATGCTGGTCAAACTTTATTGAGCCACTTAAATTGATTAAGGTTTTTCCAATTTTGCAACATCATCTCTATTCAATGCATCTGGTGACATAACCATCTTCTCAGTGTCATTTCTGACTCAAGAAGAGAAGTTTAGGAAGATGATCCAGATGTTGATATGGTGGCTTCTGTCTTGGTGATATTCCCATGGAGAAACAAATAGTGTATGAAAAGCAGTGAACTTTTTCATTTTTGGGAACAAGAAGAGCAAAAACCTTACATGCACAATCGGATATACTGCTGGAGACACTGAAATGTCACCATAAAGGCTGAATATGATTTACTTGCACAGCAAAAGCTCTTATGGAAAGTTGTGACTATGGTATGAAAATCAGAGAATCTACTGCACAATAATTCAGGATATTCCCTGCATAAAGCATGTATTTTCTGAGAATTTCTGAGTAAATATGTTTTTTCTTTAATAAGTGTGTTCCTAACACGTATGATTATTTTTGAACTTTAATCTTGGCTTCTGAATGCACTATGTATAACTTGGGTTTCTGCAATAGTTCCCAGAAGGCAATTACTTGGTTGCTGAGGAAATAGTGTCTTAGTGAGGTTTTCTTTTATTAGCCATTGCCTGCTTTATACTTTTCACAAAGATATTTGCAAATGTCTCATTAAAACAACAGATCCAAAAGAGTGGAAAGATGGTGTCTGATCTAACCCTGAGTGAAAACTCCTGGCCTGCACAGACTCATTACAAATTAATTCCAAAGGGTGTAGAATAACCTGTAAAGCTATGGGTTATGTTTTCTTAGATTTAGAAGACTAGATGCAGGTCTGACAGAGGCAAAGTTGCTTCATGTTTTCTTGGATGTTAAAAAAAGAAAAATATCCCTGGAGTTTGAGCTGCATTTAGTTTGAATACTGATGTGGGACTGGTGAAGGGGATTAGGGGAAGAGGAACTGAAAACAGTGGTAGGCAATTTTATCCTGGCTTTCACACCCCCTACCAAAGGCTGGTTTCCTTTTCTCCAGCCTTAAGTGAATATATAGGTCCTTGGAAAAGGGCTTAATTTCATGAAGAAGAAAAAGTACTCACTGTTTTTAAAAGTGGTTGTATGTTACTGAGGAAAGCTTGGGGCAGTAGATAGGTTTGAGGTGGACTTTTAAAAATCAGTGTACTATGAGACAGCCACATGAAGAGCAAAGCAATCTCTGCATTTTTGCAATCACTTAAGAGTTTTGGCTAATCAATGTATTGACAGCAAAATAAGTTTTTCTGTGTCCTAGGCTATTCATGTGTTGCTGGGCCCTAAAACAACTCTTGCAGGAATGTAGTTGCTCTTTCATGTAGAGTGTTTGGCTCTCAGGTCTGCTCACCATTCACGGAATTAAAATGGTGGCTAATAATCATCATATGATACCTTGGGTATAAAATATATGTATCCAGATATTTCTGTCCTCCAGCTCTGTTAGATTGTTACCTTTAACTGTGGTTCCCTTGAAACAAGATGGTCATCAAACTTATTCAATCTATTGAGAATTTTCTTGAAAAGTTGCATTCTAAAATTTCAGTTTTATAAATTGAAAAGGTTGAATTATTTGCTACACAAATTGGAAATACTGTTTTCAATAATAGCATAATATCATTACTCAGTGTGTTATCACCTGCCTTTAAGCTTAGAAAAACAGATATTTGGCACAGTGAGAATAATAATTTAAGATGCCTTAATACATTTTCAGAGGGGATTTCCCATTCATGTGTAGGTGTGGTTGTACCTTTCAAAGTTTGGTAAAGACAGCATTGAGAGCCAAAGTATTTTTAGCACTCTTATAAAGGGGAATATATTAGGAAAACGTTGGGTGCACGTGTGTATTGCTTTTTCAGGCTCACACATCTCACTCAGAGCCTCAGTGCAGCTGGTCTAAATATTCCTCCTTTGGCTGTATTTAAGGGCAGCATTGCTGTGAGTTAAAATGAAGGAATAACATCCTGTTCAGGCTGTGAATTCCAGACTGGACATTTTCACCTATGGAAATGTTTGTTTTATTTTTGCTTTAATTCTAAATGAAAAAAACTTAAATCTGTTGTTCAAAAAATTGAACTGAATTAGTGAAGCCCTGCTGAGCAGGTGCTGGTTCAACCCCTGGATGGCTGATGAAAGGCAAAGTACTATCTGCCTTTAGTGGTAAAAAGTTTTATCTCCTGTTTGAGAACTCTATAGACACATCCATCAAGTGGTGTGACAGGGAAATAAATTGGGTTACAGCACTGCAAGAAGTCCAGATTATGTTCCTGCTGAGCAGTAACAAATTGTGGTGAACTTTTTATAAAGTTTCTTTCTGGTTTTCACAAAATAATGCAGTATAGAGGCAGTCAGTGGTCACAAAAGACAATGGGGAAACCTCTGGAAAAGTTTGCTATTCTTTAATAAGCGAAGATGTGAAATTATAGATGTGGCTTTGTTTTTCTATAGAACCACTTGTGTTCTCTGTCCCTTTATACAGACACTAAATCTACCTAAGATGAAATTTGCTTTATTTGCTGTAAAATTAACATAAAGCTGGTTTCCTGACCATGGGATAATATACTTGGGCCCCAGTTGTGATGGGCCACCATTAACTTGCACTGAACATGGTGAGAGATGCAGCTAATTCTGCTGGGGCTCACTAGGGAGCCCTAATTTTCCTCCAATAATAAAATTAAGTGTTTTCATTCCACTCACCTCATTAATGCATTTCAGCCAGACTGTGAGTTCATTAGGCTTTCTTATCTTTGGTTTATTTATCTCTTATACACAGTTAGGGTCCAAGTACTTTTGAATGCAGCTTTATTCAGATTTAGAACCTCAATGTATTTCTGGTCTTCTCTCTTATCATTCCATCTTGGGTCTGAATATTCTTCAACTTGAAGAAACTTCAGACTCATCTCTAATGCCAATGGGAAGCTATGAATGTTTGAAAACAGGTCCAGAGCTGTTTTCAAGCTTTGTGAACTTCAGCCAGCCATTCCATTAATGTGTCATTTTCTTCAACCAAATCTGAAAGAGAGAAAGGTTTTTGGTGTCAGGTTTCTTTGCATCCTTCTGAAAATCTTTGCGTTCATATGGAAAATTAACATCCTTTATATCTTTGCATGTATCTAGGTATACACAAAGAAAACCTTTTACTATGTGTGTGATCCTGAATGTTTTAACAAACAAGAATTAATTTCTTCTGCTGATTCTTTGGTGTCTCTTTCAAACCAATTGCATTTAACTATACAGCCTGAACTATTTTTGAATAACATCCACACATTCTTAAACTCAAAAGAAAAATGAAAAAGGGAGATATCTGTTCAGTTGGATGTTCCTCTAACAGTGTAAGCATTAAGAGCCATTGGTCGCCTAATATCTTGTTTATATGGAAGCTAAGCTACCTTTTAAAAATAGATACGAATGAATGCAATAGAAAAATAAAGGAGAAAGTTTACTAGACAAGGAAGGCTGATGTTTCATGAAATATGGCATTCTGATCTGTTCTTGTTCCTTCTTGGTAAGCAATAGGGGTAAAATGTTTCACTTATGGGCTTCCGCTTTACACATTGTATGCTTGCCTTGAGGGATTTGAAACCTAAATAAACCTTAACTTACAAAAGATGTAAGGATGAGAAATTGCATCCTTTTTCTGGGATGGCTTGGGGGCTGATTGTTTATTTAACAAGCTGCTGCCCTGATTTTGCCACTGACACACTTCAACAAAAATCCCCTCACAGGCATTTAAAGTTGCAAAAGGGAAGAAAATTGAAAAAAAGATGTGAGTCAATGCACAAAGCCACAAAGGTCTGCTGACCTAGGTGTTTTCAACATTTACTAAGTATGTCCAACGTTGCAGCACTAGAATGGTCTCAGAGAGAGGAGTCAGTGATGTTCTGACACAATCAGACCAAATGAGATCTCCCTATGAGTTGTTGGTTGCTTGAGTTCTGTACAGGAGCTCACTTGGGAAGAGGGAAATCACATCTGTGGAAAGACCCAGAAGAGCCTTTGCAAAAATCCTACCAGGCTAAAGTGAAATTTAACTAGTGCACAGGCTTTGTGCCAGCTCATAAAAGGTGAATGCGTTTTATCCTTAGATGTCAAGATTGAGTGGTTGAATTTGGGAATTGGCTTTTGTTCTCTTCACTGAAGCAGTTGGGAGTTGTTGCAAAAGGCAGGTGCAGATGTAAATGTAGCATCCCTGCAATTAGCACTTCCCAGAAGAGTGGGAAGTGCCAAACCCAACTATGAGAGCCAGGGCAAAAGTTGGTGTTTAGTTGATGGATTGGATTTTGGTGGTGTTTTTTTGTTTTGTGTGGCTTTTTGATGGTTGTTTTGGTTTTTGTTGTTGCTGTTATTTTAAAATCTTGTTCTTGTTGGTTTTTTGTTTGTGTGTATTTTTTTTTGTTTGGATTTTTTTGGTAGGGAAAATATTTTTGAATGTTTTGAAACACTGATACCAAACCATTTTCATAAATGCAAGATTCTTTTCCCACTAACTGGGGTTTTTGGTTACAAAACTTTATTCCTTTTTAAGAACTTCTTCTAACTAAGAAGCATTGGCTAGTTATCAGGCAAAAGGGGTTTTTTACTTGCCTAGCTCCTTTCTCTTTCTTATTTACAGTTTTTATACCAAGATGCAAGAAGAGGATGTATGGTATGGTATGGTATGAGCTGAGGAATGGGTAAATGGGTGGAAAAACCTCTATTTGTGTAATTTGGAACTGAATAGGGAAGAATGAAAATAGTGGTTTTCCCACAAATTTAAATTACTGTGCAGTTGGATGGAAAGGGCAAAAAAGAAGGTAAAGGCTTCCTTTCATGTTGTGGACATTGTGATTTTTGTTGTGTGTTTCTTAAACTGTTTTTACAGGACTAAACTATCACGTTTCCCCAGATGAGATTTCCTGTGGTTGCTTCATTCCAAGTCACAACAGGCTCTTCAGCAATCACTTCTTGAGTTCCTGTTTTTAACATTGTAAAAGTTGGATTCTGCTATAATATTAAAATGCAAAAAAAAAAAAAAGTCTTCAAATAAGCAAAATTTTCAATTTCTTTTCATGTATCTAGGATATTTATGGGTTTTAGGAAGCACTGCCTCAATGTGGTTTCACATTGTGACCAGACAAATCATTGAAGTTTGGCAGTGACAGGGTTAGAAGACCTTCTATCAAAAAGGAAATTGAGGATGATTGTGAAATGGGCAAGCAGATTATATTAGTAATTGATATGCGCCTCATCTTAAATAGTTTATTCAACTCTTTTTACAGTTTTAAAAAAATTATTATTCATGGAAATACCCATTTAAAGCATATCTTAATACTAAGATTCATCAAAAAAGTGGCATACAGGTATATCCTAAGTTGCAATAAAACCCAGCATCTCAAATGATCCTCAATGAAAAATCTTATTTGTGCTTACTTACTCTGTATGTAGAAAAGAATAGACTTGAAGTGATTCAAGAAACTTGATAAAGAACAATTTGACTTTAATTTTTTTTGAACAAATAGTAGTATCTTCTTTTTCCATTCAAGTAGTTTTGACTGGAAAATAAAGTAGTTTGTATCATTTCAAATTATATCAGTTTCCTTAGATAAATTTTTATGAACAGCCTTTTCTCTAGTGTTTTTCTAATTTGCTGAGGGAGCTGAGAGGGAGTCAAGTAGGAGAACAGGGCAGGCACCTGTTTTAGTGAAAGCTTTCTGACCAGTTCTGCTCTGTAGGTACTATTTTCTAGATTTATTTTTTTTTCTCACTGAATAAAGTATTTTCCCTTGTTATCTGCATTTGTAATTTCATTGTGTTTGACCTATTAAATACTGCAGACAGCAAATCTTTAATTTGCAATACTAGGTGGCTAAAGATGAAAATAGGTCTTGTAGAGTAACTGCAAAATGAGCTTTAAATTCTAATTAAAAATCATCTTATCAACACTACATTTCACATTGTATGGTTATGGGTCTGATATTTTCTGAATTGGTTATGCCAGATTACTTTATAGTACATTGTGACTGAGAGGGAGCATGACTTTTTTCTGAACAATTTCTTTTGCACAGCAGGGTGACTTAAATTAGTGTGACTGATGTCCTCCTAATATGCTTACAAATCTTTGGAACAATTGATTTGAAACTTGAGCATTTTCATTCTTAATGAATAACAGCACAGGGAAAGAAGTTGGATATGCAAGCAAATTCACAGAGCTGTTTTCTCTTAAGTCTCAATCTGAGGTATACCTAAGGATGTGTGTAAACTCAGCTTATGAATATTGCTAAAGCAAGTGGAAAAACTCAGGCCCAGAAGAAACTGTCACACCTCATAGGAACAAAAATGAAGCCAGGACTTTACCAATGAGTAAATTTGCAAAATGCAGGTGCTTAAATGTTTGACAGAAATACATAAAAGAGGTGAAGAGAAAAATATTGCCATGTTTGAAATTCTCCTAGGTGGAGGATCCAGCATATGTAAAAATCCCAATTAATGTCAAAGATGTTTTCTCTGGACTGAAACCTGAAAATTTGCCTGGACTAATGTCTTAAAAACTATTTGCCTTAGCTGTGTTGCTGCTGATCTCCAACATTTAATACATTGTTTACTTGAGCAGGGATTCCCTTGTATGGAATACCAGTCCTATCCCCCTCCCCAGTGTCAGGCATTAATTAACTTCCTTAATGAATTTTGTGTGAAATTTTGCTTAAATATCTCTAATCACCCATCCTCTGTATCTGGCCAGTAGGGTAGTGCTATATTATAAAGAAAATTTGGAAATAGTAGCCAGTGTTCAAAGCATCATTCCAACAAATGAGTTTTATTCCTTGTAAAGAGTCGTGTCCCTGCTGCTGCTGAGTGTGCACCTGTGCTGAGAGCCAGTTCACCTCAGTGTGGTGAAGGATGTGTGTGGGATTAGGACTGCAGAACAAGCTGTTCAGAACTGTTAAACATATGTAATGAGCATGTCCTGAGCTCCAAAAACTGGAACTATCTGGAACTGTACAGCAATTTATATAATATCTTGATTTTTAAAGATACTGTCAAAGGTAATAGGAACAAATTTTGAGTGGAAACATACACATGCATCCTATAAAATACTTGTGTGACTAGTGGTCATGAAATGAAGTTCCCAAGCTTTGTATTTATCTGTCTGGGAGATGAGCATGGTGCTAATAACACCCAGGTTCAATCCCGCTATGGGGATTGAAAAACTGGGCTGATGATCCTTGTGGGTCCCTTCTAGCCTGGACTGTTCTGTGATTCTCTGATTCTGCTCTCACAGTTAATTGTTGATGTAGTGAAATTTATTCTAGACAGTTATTAGAACTGCTCAACAGCATTCCTTTAAGATCATGCCTTACTTTGAGTGTACTTGTTTTGTCTTAGAGGTATCTCTTAGAGCTTTCTAATTAAGAAATAGATCATCACTTGAAGAAGCAGCTTTTCCTAGTTACTCAGAAAGTACCATTGTGTGTGGAATGTTTGAAATAAGGCGCACTATTGTAGCTGGAACTCTTTCTAGTGACAACATGAGTTTTCTCTGGAGAAGTAATACTGAGTCTTGCACCTGATTTATCAGATTAAGAATGCATTTGCATTGACTCTCATGATATCAATGTGGCAGTGCTAAAGAGGAGTACAATCCCTTCCCCTTAATCTACTTGTCTTGCCTTTTTCTCCTGTGACACAAATACTGTGTAGCTGGAACTAATGTGGATTGAAGGGGAAGTCATGTTAGCAGAGGTCTGTGAGTTGACTGAGCATGTGCCTGTCCTTTGGTACCCCCCAGTCTGTTGTGGGGCTGTTCGGTCAGCTGAGAGCGGAGGTCTGGAGTTCAGTTGGCATTTAGCACAAATGATGTTATCACCCCCACAGGGTGCACTTATAGGGCAGAGCTCAAGAGCTGTTGCTGATCACATATTGATGTGTAGTTTGTTATGCCATGCATTAAGCTTGTGCATTGTTACTGGTAGGCTTGCTAACGATGCGTTTTGCATCAGTAACTATACTGCATATTGGTTTAAGATATTTACAGATATGTAAGGTGGTGAGTTTCCAAAAGACCTAGAGATGGATATATTAATGCAGGTTTTGTGCCATTCTTCTCTGAGATTCTCACCTGCGAATTCTCCATTTGCGCAAAACTAGAGAAAAACTCTTCATGTAGCTGGATGGTGCTGCCTGTGCTCCTCTAAGTGCTGCCAAGTCGGGCTGGAGGGTGCAATAACTGCTATTCCATAAGGACAGTCAGTAGTGATACCAACATCACTATCACGTGGTACTCACTCACACTGAGGCATTAAACCAGAACAGCCAAAGACCATATCTTGCAACAAGCATGTTCACATGGCTCCAAGCAATAGCTCAGTTGCTTTGCTTTTTCCTTCAATTGCTGTGTTTATGGCCTCTTTCACTTTTCATATGCTCACAAAACAACAATAATCAGAAGGTAAGGTAGATCTGCCAAATCTCAGTTTCTAGAAGCCATGGTACACAAAGGTCTGACCCAGCCCTGGAATCCAAGGAGCATAACAATTGCAGTGCATGGGTTTCTACTGGAAGGAGTTGAAAAGTATACCCCAGTGCTGCCTTGGAGCCAATTACCACTTAAAAAGTCACTAAAGTGCCATCTTTAAACTGGATCCCAGAAACAGCTACAACCCTGCAGTTTCTCTGAGCCTGTGGCACTGTGGCATGTTTGTGATATCTAGGCATCCCTGGCAGGGGCTGCAGTGGAGTGTGCATGTGTTTTCTAGGTGTTGGAGGTGTTTCCTTTTAGTCTGCGTATGATTGGAAGCTGTGTCTTTTCCCCCCAGTACTCCTCAGTTATTGGGGATCAATGTTTTGAGACTTAAGTGGTAAAAATTCCTGGTTTTTTACATGTATGGTTATTGCAGAGAGTGGGGTCTTTTGGGCTGGTTCCTGTATAGAACCTGTACCACCAGGTTAGGCGTGTCAATCCACCTTACTGACCCTTGAAGTCCTGCTCAGTTTTCGTCTAGTTATACAGTCATTGCTTTTCCTACCACCTGCACATTATGTGCTTGCATGGTGTGGGGCCTGAGGAGTGCGTTGTGCCTCTTTCAGCAGGTGTTTGTGCAGCATACTTTGTGGCTACAGGCAGCCTAATGGTTCTCTCTTAACAAACAGCTGGGGACTTAGTGTATGTTCATACTATGTTAGATACCTTATTTCACAAAAGCTAGAACAGGCTAACTGGCCACTAAAGGAAAACCAATCCAATGTTTCTAGTTTTACAAAAAAAAACTATTGGAGTATGAAAAAATTTGACATCTAATAAAATAATGCTGAATCATGTGAATATGTTGTACTCTGTGAAGGATTGGAACTGGGATGCTGACAGCTCTGAAGCTTATTTTAAAAGTTGGTAACAGTTCAAATCTCATCATCTTCTGAGATTTCATCTGTTTCTTTGGGAGGGTGGGATAAATGTCTCTGGACATGATGCCAAGATTGAATCTTTTGGAGGAAGACCTGGATGAAAACGCCTTTCTCCTTCTGACCTGATCTCTTCTCACCCATTGTGATATTATACAAATTGAATTTCAGGGCTAGTGAGCTAAGGATTCTGCAGTGGTCTGCAGAAGTGTCTTTCCATCTGATTACCCTTGAGGTCAGAAGCATGTAATATATTCAGGGGGGTTTCTAATCGAACGAAACTCAGAATATGTGAGGGTTGTAGACAGCAGCTGGCCCCAGCAGAGACTAACAGATTTGCTGAGAACCTGCAAAGATCTTGGCAGGATGTCAACAAAGATACTGCAGGGTTGCTCGATGCCAGGAAAAAGATCTTTGGTTTGCAGCAAGGAAAATGGTATTTAGGGAGGACGGGATGTAATAAATTACAATAATAGCACTGCAAACGAGTCTCATCCAAAAGTATCACAGACTGACTATGGCTGCAAAGCTGTGTACTTATTTTCATTGGTGAAGAAGCTGAAGTGGATGCAGGTGAAAAGATTTGCTTTCTTATAGTGGCACAATATTACTATTAGAGCCAGGAAAAGTAGTAGCTGGATTCTGTTTCAGAATTGGTTTTTAAATTTAGTGAAGGATGATAGGAACAAAAGCAGTGATAGAGAAAGAGATGTAACTGATTTAAAACAATGGGAAATAGAAGAATCTAATCTAGATGGATAGAGACATATGTGAAGGAGATCATAGAAGAATTTGCAAGGACCTTGCTGTCTTTCTGGGATAAGAAGTTGAATCCCTACAGCACCAGGAATTTCTAGCTTGCAGTATCCAGCTATAAATTTGCGTTTACTCTGCATTTGCTTAGCAAATTGCTCAGGCAAAATATGTAGGTATTTCTCTGAAAGCTTTGGGAGCTGTAAATATTGGCTGGCATTTACCTGAGTGAGTGTAGCAGTGCATTCCACCCCCACACCTGACCCTTAGATGCTTTCAAAGGACTTTTAGGTCAGTCGGCAGGACTTTTTTTGATCTGTTGTGCAAAGGTGTTCTCCCTGCTTCCTCAGGAGAATTTTAGTGAAAAAGGTGCTCTCCAAAGAGCCCATCTAGGATAAGTATTTTACTTGAAGCAAAGTTCTGGCTTTTGAAAAGGCCCCTTCACAGGGAGAGAAAAGAAAACAGGTTCTCATCTAATTGGCACATTGAACATGGCACAGAGAATAGCAGCTCTAGTCGGGACTGCGTACATGGAAAATTTCTGCCCTACAGGAGAGGTTTTTCTCAGAGTTTCAGAAATTTGGTTTATGTTATTTCAGGGGGATTTCCTCTTCGTTTACTCAATAGAGCAATCCCTGTTACTTATCATTGTTCTTAGGACTTGATTTGGTGATTACCTCATCAGGTTGAAGTCTGTTACTGACAATCTGTCTTAACTAGATGGCTTTGTTTTCCTGGCAGGATGCCAGCCAGAGGGGGGAAAAGCAGCTGGTTCTTGAGATGGGAATAATAGAAAATGGCAGCTGGTAAAATTTTCCTGACTTTTGCTGAACTGGAAGAGACCATTAACCGTTCCTGGAATTCCGTGATTTCTTGCATCCAAGAGAAATAATGTGGCAGGCAGGATACCATTGAAAAAGTAGTGCAAGTGGTACTGGACTGAAATGTGCACACTGAAAATGCCAGGTGGTGGGGGCTCAGGAGAAATGCAAACTGCAGGCTATTAGTAAAATACAAGATGACAATCAATTCTTTACTTATATGTGAGTCTAGTTCAAAGTAGGAGACAAAGTAGTAGAGGGCTGTTTCTAGAACTACTGCATGGACCAAATCAGACTTCCTACCATGCTATCAGCCTGCTCAGAAAATAGTGGCTTCAAATAGCAGTATAAAACTCATTAACTTTGTGATAACTAATGGGCTATCAGGCTTTACAGAAACTTTCAACTACCTGTGCTGTCTTCCTTTAGCACAAGTGTTAAACAGGTAGTAGAGCAGAGAATGTGTTTCTGTTTACAGTTTCCATGTAAGCAGTCTGATGTAGAAAAGACAAAACCCTGAAAATCTCTGAACCCATGGGATAAACTTCTGTTTTTCAAGATCCTGTTATAGCAGGGAGGCTGTGGCAGCAGACTGGTCAGTGTGGCCTCGAAAGCCATGGGGAGCTTTCGACAGCAGCTGCTGTGTGTCAGAAGTCTATAAATTGACTTCCTGCCACAGGAGGCCTCCAGCAAGTTCATCTGGAGAGTTACTGGGGGAAATACTTGTCTTTCATCTTACCAACAGAGCAAATCTATCCAGGGCTGTGCCCAGGGCTGGGAAGGGATTTGAACTGGTACAATCCTGGTGCCAACCAGCATGATATTGGTGAATAAAACTTCTGTGGGTGGGGACCTCAGTGTTTTGTTGAGGGAGAGAAGGCACTCTCCTTTGAGTAGTATATACACACGTCTATCATATTCTTTGTTTATAAAAGCTCTCAGATGAGAACACACTTCTTTCATCATGTCTCAGATAACATCCAACAATATAGTTTCTTTTCCCCCACCTCTTTCTTTGTCTTCAAGGCAGTTATGTGCTATCCCTTCTCTTCAGGGTGGATGCATGTTCCCTTTCCAGTGTTCAATTCCCTTTACAATAATCCTTATCTAAGAGTTTTGGAACTGTCCTTCTCCAAAAGAATTTAATTTCCTTTAAAAATTGCACTCTCACTGAATCAATAATCTAAAAAGAATCTCCAGCAAAGGACGGGTTTTGGTGTGGTAGGTGTCTTAAGAGTTAGTAGGTAATATCATCTTTGTTGGACCTCATTGTTTAATTGAAGTTTAATTCCTAAGATGCTGAGTTCAAGCTTCTTGCATTTCCTTTCTGTCCCTGAGGAATCTGCCTGTTTTCTGCCAAGCAGAGGTGTGTAATCTCAAAAATATATCTTCTATATTGCTAAAGATTTTCTTTACTCATTCAGTGTATTAGATAGGTTTGAACTCATTAGGGTTAAAACCTGAACCCAAATATGCTGTTTCATACCAAGAAGAGTCATTCTTTTGCCTCTCTGTGGTTTTCAAATACAGTCATGAATACTGGAATGAGGAGGAAAAATCCACAGTGAGATACTTTGGAAGTTTATCCTGGCCTATATCCATCCTTGATTGCTTTGGTGTGCAGGATAAAGGCTATGTTTATAGCAAAATGTGAAATACAAAGAAAGCTAAAGGTTCAAAAGCATGGACATGTTTTGAGCCTTGTGGAAGTTGGTAAAGTGGAGTAAGTGTAACTTGATTTAGAAAAGCAAAGTGCAATGCCAGAGTTCTCAAAAGCGTATTAGGCTTAGATTGTTTTGGCATAATGGATTCTGGAAATCACATTTAAATGCAATTTAGAAAAGCTTCAGTAAAGCTTTCTGACCCGGTTGACTTTTGGGGTCGGAAGGGTGAGGCATAAATAATAGTAGGGGGAGGAAACCAGGAGCTGTAGTAATTCTTAAACCATGCTTATTAGTATTGTGATCAGTTTTGGTCACCACAACACAAAGACCTAAAACTCTTAGAGAGCATCCAAAGGAGGGAAATGAGGATGGCGAAGGGCCTTGGGAGAAAGCCACTTGAGGAGCAGCTGAGGGCATTTGATCTGTTCAGCCTGGAGAAGAGGAGGCTAAGGGGAGACCTCATTGCAGTTACATCTTCCTTGTGAGGGGAAGAGGAGGGGCAGACACTGATCTCCTCTCTGTGGTGACCAGTGCCAAGACCTGAGGGAATAGTCCAAAGCTGTGTCAGGGGTGTTTTAGGCTGGATATTAAAAAAGGTTCTTCACCCAGAGAGTGTTTGGGCACTGAACAGGCTCCCCAGGGAAAGTGGTAATAGCACCAAGCCTGGCATAGTTCAAGAGGTGTTTAGCCAGTACTCTCAGGTACATGGTGTGATTCTTGGGTTGTCATGTGCAGTGCTGGGAGTTGAACTCGACCACTGTGGGTCCCTTCCAAGACAGAATATTCTGTGATTCTATAATTTAGGCACCCCTGAGTTTAGCTGCTTACTGGAACACTCTCTAAAGCACTGAAAACTGCTTTCCTACTGAGTTAAAAGCCCATATATATCTATTTATATCTATTGGTTCAAATACCCCAAGTCATAGACATCATATATGAATAGTACAGATTTTTGTCCTGTCTCAATGTTCTGCTGTGTGTGGCTGTGTGGGTAATGAGAGCTATTGCAGTAATAGAGTTCCCCTCTGCAAAGGCAATTCCAATATCTGGGTATGGGGTTTGTTCTGCTTAAGGCAGTGGAGTCCAAATACAGTCTGCCTCACTTGTCAGCAAATCAGCCAGCAGTCAAATAACACTACTAAGGAAAAAAATCCCATGAAATTCTACCCCCCTTTCAATTAATTTCATTTCAGAGTAAGGCAGAAGATGGGCAGAGCTTAATTATAAAACTCCTGACATGCTGTGGCAATTTGGTCTGTGAGACTTAATTTTCTGTCTGTGCATACATATTTTGGAGGGATATTGGGGAAGGGCCCTGAACCCATCAGGTAAACAGTCTGGGGTTCATACACAGGCTCTCTCAGAACTCCCTTGTGCCTTTCTGTACAATTACCTGGTACATGCATCAGAGTGGTCTGTGCATATGTAAATACAGAACACTCATAGGAAGTGTATGTATATCATTTAGAAAGCACTGTTGAATTTTTGGCTTATGTAGGCACATTCTGTGGCCTGACAAGATTACTCCCGTTGGAGTAATAACTAGAAGTTTTGCTTATTTAGGGCCTGTTCCTACTCCCTTTGAAGCCAATGGCATAATTCCCAGTAATGTTTAATGGTGCTGGGTCAAGTCTTTAAGGATGACAGTTTGGTGTTGGAGGCCTCAGCCAGTGCTTACTGGAGTACACAGGGGTTTCCTCAGTTATTTCAGTGAGCAAATTGCCATTATTTAATGAATATAATTATTTTAAAAACAACCTATGCAGAAATGGTGTTAAACTTCAAAAAGAAGAAAGTAAATTACGAGACTTTATTCTGGCTGATACCACACACTTTTTACGACACTAAAACATTCAGTTCAAGTAAGTTCCCAGAAGCTGTAACAGCTGTATCCAAAAGCAATGAACTTGCTAAATTGAAAAGGACGTGTTGTGTTGCTGCCACATCTCTTGTGACTTCTGAATGCATTTTACTACTCCTGTTGCAAGAACAGCCGTTCTCATGGTATCTCAGCCTTCATGCTTCTGGTCTCAGCTGCTCTGACACCATATCATCTGCAGGGAAAGGGAGATGATGAAGAGAAATGTTGCAGCTGCTTGAGAAAAAATGCTGGCTCTTGCTAGTCAAAAAGGCCAGTACCATTGCAGGTATTAAATAAAAAGATAAAAAATTCCTTCTTCTTTCAATGTGTTTTAAATACATAGACTTTGGTATTTCAGGCTTGTTAAGCTAGATATTTAAAGGAGTGAAGTAAAAATACAGCAGACTGAGGAGAAGCACAGAAAGCTGCTTGAGGGTGTTGGCATTTTCTCTTTCTTTGGTTCAACAAATCTTTTGACCTAGAGAGCGTGCAGGAGGGTCCATCTGTTTTCCCACAGGTCTAAAAGGAAAGCAGAGAAGGACATGGAATTTACTGTGTGTATTAATATTTGGATACTGCTGATGTACTGAGTCCCTTTAACTGAAGGACAGAAAACACTTTTCCTGTCTTGTTTTCTTCTATTTAGGTCTGCTCACATGCAGTTACAATGAACCTAAGTACATGGAGCAACATAAATCACTAGCCAGACTGCCATAGTGCTTGGCTGGATTCTGTCCTTAATGTACACATGATCTTACCTGTGTGATTTAAGCTTCTTTAGGTCCGTATATATGCAGCACTTTTTGTCACCTGGAGTATCTGCTAACCTTTCACAGAAGTCAGGCCCAATGATCCAACATCCTTGCCCTTTCAATGGCAGCATCAGCACTTCAGAACTTCCTATATTTTAAAGGCACATCCCAGAGTCCCAGCATTTGGTGTGGCAACCCTGTGTAGGGAAGGCACAAGATTCCACTTTAGATAATATGAAAAACACTGAGCTCTTGAAGTTAATGAACCAAATAAATGTTTCCCTATCTTTCTTTCATTACCACTCTGAAGAGTCCTCTAGGCTTAGGACTGTAGGGTGGCTACCTTCTGAGTAATCCAGCACATTAAAGAAAATACAGCAACATGAAACCGATGTGGTTTTTAAGCCTTGTCACTGGAAATGGAGATTCTGGCTGTTAATGTTACACTAAGGGCCTGTGTTTATGATTTATGACACTTTCTGCTCTTTTCCTTGTGTTTAGTCTTTCATGCAATTGCAAATTTTACAGCTGTTTGAATGATTGTCTTGTCTACCACAGAAGACGGCCATAAATTTTAGTGAGTAACTCTGCACCAGTTCAACAAGACCCAGGTGAATGTCCAGCTCAACAGCATTTTGGTCGCACAGACAGTGTGTGTGAACACCAGGGAGCTCTAGGTAATCTGAATGTTTGGCTTTGGAAGGAGGTGAACCTGGGAGAGTTGTGGAGATTGTCAGTATTGCTGGTTGTTCTGTTCACACTGACCTGTGTGTCTAACCCACCACCATTCAGCAGGGAGATGAGGGATCTTCTGGGAAATCTGCAAACCCCTCCTGCAGCTCCTCATCTTCTTACCTCTGAGGCACTGCTGTCTGTGTGTGGCTTTCAGCCGTGGGGTTTGCAGAGTTAGGAAGACTGGTTGCTATTTCAGACTCTGCTTAGAAAATGATTAACTTCATTTCTGCATGTGTATTTGATCATAAATATGAAAGTGTGTTAATACTGCAAGTATTTATATCCATCACAAGTGTGCATTAGTATTTAAGTCTGTAGCAGAATCCCCATTAAGAAGTGGAGGAAACAGAGTATAGGCATTATTGCAAGAGTGGCTACAAAAAAGGCATAGTGTGTATTTATAAAAGGAAGTTCTTTGTCCAAGTGTCCCCCTGCACTCCTTAGGGAATGTTTCTGATTGCTCTCTGAAATTTATATTGCTTCCAATGAAATATATGATACAATCCCCCCCCACCCCCGGGCCAGGAAAATCAGCAAAGATACTTAAACTGTACAACAGCATCACTTAACTGCTCTTGTTGAATTATATTATAAATGAGCCATCACAGAAGCCTCTTGGGATCTTTGGTTGAATGCTTCAATGTGAGAGAAAGCTGCTTTTCTTGGTATTGCTTTTAAATTTATTTTTATATTTGCACCAAAGAAGAGAGGAAGCAAAACACTAGCGTCACAACATTAGTCACAGAAATCTGCCTCGGTAACACAGTAGTACCTTTATCTGCACCAACAATGGATGTTGAATTTTGGTACAATTCTGAAAGTTCATAGTGTTTGTCAAAGCTAATGGGGCTGTTTTTCTTTGTGAGTTTTTTACTTGATTTTTGCCACCTTCTACCTGTAAAATATTCCCAAGGAATGAAAGTTCTAATTTGTTAAGGCTCTATACTCCCACTTTGCACAGGCATGAGTAGCTGTAAAGGGAAAGAAATCAAGCCAAACTGAAACATGAAGAGTTAACATTTCCTTGGCATTAGACCAAAATGGTAAAATATTTTAAATCAATGCTGTAACCTAGGATTTCAACATGGATGAGTTTCTCTGCTACTGATTGTTGATGGTCATATTTGTGGACAGGAACAAATCAGAGAATTGTTTTTACCTCTCTCTGACCTATAGCTGCCCAAAGACATTGTGTGCAGGAGATGCCCTTGAGTTGTTGACTCAGGGTAGCTTGCAGGAAACAATTCCCCGAACTCAAATAGTAGTGACTATTTCATAACTTCATAAAATTTTCATATTGTTCTTTGGAACCCCTTGGAAACACTCTGCTTGTCATACAGCGAAATAGAAGTGTTATCAGTAAATTTAAAAACTTTTAAAATACTGTCTAATACAATATCATAAGATCACTTGATATAGATGCATTCCTTATGTAATTACAAAACCTGGAAAAAAAAATTATCAAATCCTATACAGCACAGACATAAAAGTCGAGTGGATCAAAAAAATTCAATTTTGATTTTAAGTTAATCTTACAATTGGTCTCTTCATGGCAGTGTTCAATTCAGACATTGCTGGCACCAAGATTGAGTTTTAGGACAGAACCAACTGATGTGGAAAAGAAGAGTATCCCCTTGGTGCAAAATTTTCATTCAACAGGAGTGAAAAACCAGGAAGGATGGAAGTTTGAAAGGGTCATCCCATAACAGTTATTAGTAGTTCAGTGAATTTTTCAATGGGCAAAAATGCACAAGAGGATTCTTCAAGGAATAAATGAAATTCAGATTTGCTGTTTCTTGAAAATTGCTCTTGTTTGCACTGCTGTGGTGTCTGTCTCATGCTCATGCCTCTTTTGTAAAGTGGCCTGGCTTCAGCAGCTCTTTACAGGTGCATATTTTAGTTTTTGTTTGGTGGATACTGGGTTTTCTACTTCTTTCCCTTATTTTACTGAAAAATAGCATCTCTCTCTCTTTCTTATCTGTTCCCAAAGAGGGAGAACAGAAATTAAATAAGAACAGCCTCAAACTTCTTATTGCAGAGCTGTAACAGCAGCCATGCTTCAGTCTGTGAGACTGTGTGTGTGTAAGAATTCATAGTTTTCCATAGGAGAGCGTTACAGAGACTATGGTTTTTCTTTTTCTGAAAATATAAGCTAATGTTATTGTCTTGAACACAGAATTGCATCAATTAGAGATAAAGATTGATTTATTATCGTGCTCTACTATAAAATTTTATAGACCAAAAAATGAATTATACCAAGTAACCAATGGAATCTGATCCAATCTAAGCAAAAGGGAAAAATTAACTTCATGAAAACAACCCACCACATTTTTTGTTGATTAATGAAATTCATAGCCTTTGACAGTTGCCCAGGAAATGCTGCAGAAATTTGCATCAGCCAAGTACTAATTTAAAAGGAAAGATCTCAAGCATCTACTTGGTGTGGATAGTAAAATCTCCAATATTTTCTCCATTCCTGCTACTGACTGGGAATCCAAGGTTAATTCAGAAGGAACTGAGGCCTGAGAATCTTACTGTTACTTAGAGTTGTATCTGTTCTAAAACTTACATATACTTATTTTCTTTGTATGTATGTATATCTTCTAGTAGCAAAGTACAGATGCAGACACACTCAAGAATTCATACACAGGAGTTCTTGCCTTTCCAAAGGTAACCATAACTTGAATTTTTCAAGTTTTTCAAAATACTGTTGCTCAAGTTTTGTGAGTGATGCATATGAGTCTTATAGGCATATTACAGAGTTGGTAGCCAGCTTTAAGCTGTAAAGAAAATAGTTAAATCTTAGTAAATTAACATTGGTTACAAAGTTTATTGCATTTGTGTTATAATGAATGCTACATTTTACTTATTCCACAGTGTTTATTAACAAATACGTGTCAGGAAAATGGAAAACTTTGTTATTCAAAATAGAACACTGTCCCATTTATGAAAGCGGCCTGTTGCAGTGGTTCTCCAGATGTGCTTGGACACTGCATAAGTCAAATGAATAGGCATCAGTATGCCTACTCATTTGCATACAATTTATATTTATAAGCAGTAACATGATTATAAAAGTCTGCTGGAAAAAGTAATTTACTTTTTTCCTTATGATTTCTCTGTCTAAGGCTGAAGAACCCCCCTGGGGAGTGAAAATTTACTCATCTAACAATTTTTCCCCCCCCCAAGCACTCTTCTCCCATATTACCATTGATTCTAATAATTGTAGCAGTTCATGACACCACAGTAGTGTGTTGTCCTTTCTATTGGGAGTAGTAGAAAAATCCAGCAAATCTCAGGTTTTGGCTTCCTTTCGAACACCATGGGCACAAATCAGTCACAGACAGGATTGAGAAACCTCTATGGTGACATTGTTCCAGTGGCTTCTTATGTGAGCAGAATTCAGAAATTTAATTGGTTATGCAACCTATTACTGCAGCACTTCACATTGAGTGGCACTAAATAATTACACTGTAACTGCTGCACAACTGTTGTAATTTTTCATGCAGCTCTGTTACACGATAACACGATAACGCTGATGCTAATGCTAACATTGGGTTAGGCAGCTAAAGAGGGGATTACAACCCAGAAGTGCTAATAGCATGTTGTTAGGAAACAGGATGCCAAGGAGTCATTATAAATGAGAGTAAAAGAATAAAATGAAAACTGCAGTGGGTAGTCAGAAAAGATTTATTTAAGGCAAACTGCAGGCAGAGAGTGTTGTGCTGTTTTTAGTGTATTTAAATCCTTGTTAAAGGGTATAGACTAAGAGGTCGAAAGATCATGATGATGTGAAAGCAGTGGGAAGTGATGGGCTTTAGAGTAGTCACTTCATTTAATGACTGCAAGGTGTCTTCACATAATGCGTCTGCTGGGTTGGTGGAGTGTTTCTTTGGCATACTTCCATAGATATTTTTCTGAAAAAGAGTAAATTGATATTCCTAAAAATACCAGAGGGTCTCCTGAGTAACATGAAAAGAAGAAAAGGGCTCCAGATGGCAGTGACAGGGATGAGATAGCAGACTCCTGCAGTTTTGTAACATCTGAGGCAAAGAAGGTCGAAAAGTGGTGTAGTTCTGCATGGACAAAGGGCCTCTGTACCCAGAGCACTGTGACCTCTCCTTGGTAATTAAATTGGCTTCTGTGAAATGTTATACATACAAATGCCAGCATGCAGAGATTGGGATTTTCACAAGTACATTCCGAATGTGATAAGCTTCCTGCCACACTATCATCACAGTGCCATACACACAAGTGTCAGCAAGCTTGCTTTATTCTGCACCCGTATGTGGCAATGGGAACAGCACATGGATCTGAGGGGAGAGCATGGGCAGAGGGGGCAGTGGGGACTGTTCCCTGCTCAGCACTCAGGCTGAGCCAGAGACACTCAGGGCAAATAAGGACAGGGGAGTCTTAAGGGCCTGAGACACTTGGAGAACAAGAAGCCTCTTGAAGAGCAGTGCTTGTGCACATGGGTGTTTGTGGCCAGAGATGATGTCGGGGAGGGATGAAGCCATACTTGCAGTCTAGCTCCTCTCTTGTACACTGTTGACTGAACTGCTGCTGCTTTTGCATGCCTTCCCTCCCTTCAGAATACAAAATATTTCTATATGAAATATCTAGATATCCTCAATTAACTGTAACACCAATAGCATTTGCTGACTTTGTTGTACCAACCACTTGCCTACATTTGAGGACCGAAAATGAGGATTTTAGTTTGTGCACGCCAGTATATGGATATTGGACTGTGTGGTCCTTTCTAGGTTAAACTATAAAAAATGTAATAATAAATGTTGCCACACTTATATGTATCAGCATCTCAGTCTGCTTATGGGCTGAAAAACCTAAAAGAAACAAGCCATTTTAAAAACTAAACTGAGCATTTGAGGAGTTTTTTCCCCACAAATTATGATATGTGGGTGGGAGACAGGAGGCTCAAGTAAATTTTGGACTAATTATTGCACAGTAAATAATAGGTATTTCAAGGACAGAAGCATGAATAGCTTTCTTAGGAACAAGCAAAACAAAAAGTCTCTGATTAGAAAATAATTTTTCAAACACAACAGTGTACTCAATTTTTAGTTATTTTCCCTCCTGGAAGGAGGAAAATAACATCTGGTTCCCATTCATTTTGTCTGAAAAACATCAGGACTATTAAACCTGCTCTTTGCTAGTGAGGGTGTAGGTAACATGACTGTTACAATTTCTTACACTCAGCTAAATCTTTAATGAGTGCTTTCTCTCTGAAATACTAATTAATTGTTTTGAATGAGTTAAATGTTAATATAAGTGTATCTGATTTCTTCTCAGTTTTTGTTTCATGGTCATGCCTCAGGGGTTTTCACCTGTCTGCTAATTCTTACAAGGTCTCTCTGCTCTTTCAATACCTAACATTTGGGTACAACCTCTCTATCTCCAGGAAACCCTCAGCCTTTTGTCAGACATAAAGAGGTAATGGACAAACCCAGTGGTGTTCTTTTGAACCTGACACTTTCCAAGCAGTGAGGCAGTTATGACCCATTGCTTAATGCTGAATTCCAGAGTGAAGTATTATTTATTTGGCCTAAGGGCAAAAAACCCCTTCAGGTTTGTTCCCATCCTGATCTGCATGTCTCCATTTTTACATACTGCTCAGAAAGCATTGATGATCTTACGTAGTATCTGTTTCCAGGCTTTCTTGCATTTGCAATTTTCTCTTCTGTATCTTTTTGTCAGACCTGATGGCAAGAGGGGTATTTGAGATTGTTTAATGTTCTGTCATAGCTCTCTCTTACAAGTAAATTATTAAATTATTAGCGTAAAAATTTCCATGCTGAATGTTTGCTATGCATTGAATATTGTGGAAAAATAAAAGGGTATCAAGTCTGATTTCTAGGCAAAACCATTTGGGAAAGTACAACCTGTAATTCTTTATTTCAGGATGTGGAGAGCTTGGGGAATCTTGGAATAACTTAGGAAGTTGTTCTTAAAACTGATTCTCTGAGAGAAAATCTCTGAATTCTGACATAAATGTATTCTTTATAAGTGAATAATGTGTGTGTGACGAGTGTCCTTTTTCTGTATTGTATTTCTGCTGAAATACCTTCCTAATATTGCTCACTCTGGTAAAAGGAATTTTCCCACTTTCTCTTCTACTGATATGCTTTTGTGTTTCCAAGAGAACGTCAAGTCAGAGGTGGTTCTGGGATCAGGGATTGCTTTTGCTGTTCCTTCAAGACATTGACCTAGGATGGATTTGATCAAAGCCAAATATCAAAACGTTTTGGTTCAGAATTGCTCAGTAGAAGCCAATGACTTCACCTAAGGTTAAGTGCTGCTCTAAGCATCACCCCAGGGCATCCAGGTGCTCTGCATGTTCTCCTTGTGATCACCTCTGCTGGCTGTGCAGATGTGGGACAAATCAGATGGAAAATAGGTATTTTCTGGTGCAGAGATGATAAGAAAGGAGGAGAATTTGGGATAGAGGTGGTTCAACCAGGCTTTAAAGGCTGTGCAAGGCAGGAGAAAGCTGAGACTGGATCATGATGCAAGTTTTCTTCTGATGAAGTGAGGCTGAGACTGAAAATGGGAACCAGTGAGTGTGGGGAGTAAACTGGAAGAAAGGACATGGTCAGGAAGACTGTGAATGAGGGATAAGTGAGAACAAGCAAGGAGCTAGAGAGCTGGGGTAGAAGTTCATAAGCTGAAAACAGTGAAATGAGACAAGACTTTGGATAAATGGAGTGGTACCTGGGTAAAAAAGAAACCAGGAACTATGACAGGATACTGGGAGTCATCATGGAAAAGTCATGTCTTGCAAGGTGACATCCATTGGTTGTGACAGTGAAATTTGTTCTCCTTGTCACAAAAATATTGAGAGCCATTGTCAAAGCACTTGATATCTTCCCTGCAGTGGCTGGTGACTGAAGAAGACAGGCAATGTACTGTTTCTGGGGCCGTGCTCTCCCTGCACTGGGCTCACTTTAGTGCTCCTGTGTTTCCATCTCCTGTCCTTTGGAACTGTTCCTGTTGTTTCTTTCATGTGCATTTGCTTCCTGGGGAAACATATTTCAGGCATTTTCTACCTTTTGGTAGATTGCATTTGCAGATGTGACAAGTTTAACATATCTGTATGTTAAACTGTAAGCAGTTCTGTAGCACTCAGTGGTGACATTAGTTTAGCACTAGACAGTAGTTCTCCTGAAGCTGCATTTTGAACTGTCACTATTTGCTAGGATACTCTGCACAACAAAAAAGGAGCTCACACCTCTAAGAGTTGAGGACTCAACTAAGTCTAAATTAAGTCTAAATTTAGACTCTAAATTAATTGCTGAAAATGAGCCTGAGCTGACTCCTTTTGCATGAATATGGAAGTGGAGAAGAACAGCACTGGTGGATTGGTTCAAGTCCCAGGTCAGGCTGTGCTGCGTTGCAGCAGCAAAGAGCTCCAACTATAGGCATTGCTGAGGTTGCTGGGTTAGGCTAGTCCCAACTGGATTGGACCAGTGTGAAGTCTTCCTGATGTGACAGATTGTGTGGTGTGGTGTGAGTTCACTAGTGGGAGTCTCTGCAATTTCAGACAGCTTGGCACTATGCTCTCTTTCTGTGTATTAACATATATTTAAGTATGCAGCCCAAATCCTGCTTTTAATGTCAGCTCAACTTAGAGCGAGTTAACTGAGTAAATAAGAGTAGCTTTTTTTGTAACTGTCTTAGAATTTGGCTTCATAATGCTAACACTGTTTTCCTCCAAAGTACTTATTATATTAGAAAACACTTTAAGTGTGTCAGCCAGCCCAAAGGCTGCAGCTGCAGTCTGATAATAAATACAAGCTAATGAACAGAATTTCTATCTGTAGCACATCTCTTTATTCCAATAAAACATAAACACATATCAAATGGGGCATAGGATCTCATTTTCTACACCAAGTGCTCTAATTTATTGGCTTCCTGAGGAGCTAATAAAAATGCTCCAAGACCACAGGGAACTTCTGCTTTGGAAGCATCTTAGAAAACACTAATGTGAGTAGTAGAATACCACAAAAATTGATAAAATTGCTGTATAAGTGAATAAGTAGCACTTATAACTTCATCCTTTAAGAGAAGAAGTTTTAATGTTCAACAATGAAAGACTGTTAATGGTCTTTGGGAAGTTGCCCTTAACAGAGAATGAGCATTTCACTTCTCATAACAGGACACTTCTGAAAGCAAAAGCACCTTCAGTGTTTCTGAAAGTCAGTTGTCAGAAACAGAAAGTAAATAAATGTAGTTGCCAAGAGCCAGGCTTAGTGACCTTTAATATTCCAGATTTTAGAATAATTAGATTTATAATAATTGTTTTGGTCTTGGCTAATATTATTACATGGTTCAAAAATACTTGCACAACATGTAACAGACAATTCTCTCAGCATTAAAATAATATATTACAGTGAAGTTATTAAATCTGTCAAACTTGCTGAATAATACAATTAAAAATATCGTATGGTGCTCCATCAAGTCTGATTGTCATCTGAATTTTGAGTTTGCAGTTTCAGACTGTGTGCCATTTTAGCTGCTGCTGCTGTAGGCCTGGCTTGATAATAGAGTGACAATCCAAGGCTTAAATTGTACATTCCCAAAGGACTCGAGCTGTTCTTACATGTGTAAAATACTAAGGAGCAAAAATACTTCCTACTCTACATTCCACTCTTTGGAAGGTCTTCATGAAAGTTTTGTTATCCTCCTCCTTCAACCTAAACCCTTGATGTGACACTGACACTGTGTTTGAGGGTGTCTTTCAAGCAGGGATGAGTGCTTATGTGTTGCCAAAAATGAGCTGCAACTGAGCCCAAAGCTGCTCTGACTGCGGCTCTGGGATGGACTTGTTGATTGGTGATAAGTAATCCTCTGAGGCTTCTGTGGTGCAGACAGCTATGTGTATTCCTCTGTAGTATGGTAGAAAATTTGCTTGTGTTTCCTATGGGGATATTGGAGGCTCAGCTGCAGTCTAACTTGTGACACACTGACCTCGGCTTCACTGGCTGCACTGATGCTTGCCAGGATCCCTGGAAAAGGAGCCTGTGCTGACTCAGTGGGGCAGTGGCTGTGCTCTGGTTCTCCTTGTGCCAGACAGGTGAGCACAGAGTGTGCCAAAGAGCCTCAGCTTGCTACTGTGTCTCTGTCCCTCCTAAACTCTGGAGCTAGTAGCCTGCAATGCATCTGAATCAGCTGAAAAGCTAAAGTTGGAAGCCTTCCAAAGATCAACAGAAACATCCTATTTCTGCTTCCCCTTCTTTATCCCCAAAGACTTTTCAGGTGTTATTTGAAGCAGAGGAGCTCATGAGCTCATTGTCTCCATTGCCTGCTCTTTGCCTCCTGCAGGTTGACTCTCTTACAATTTCCCAGTGCAAGGGGATCCTTGCAGTTTCCTCCCCTGAAAATGGTGGGTGTGAATGTTAAAGAATCGAATGGCAAACAGAAATTATTGCTAATAGCTCTTGTATTTGACAGGGCATAGTCCTGTGAACTGTTTAGAGCCCTAATCTGTTGATAAAAGCCAATAGAATCTCCATGTTTTTCAGAAGTCCCAAAAGGTGTGAGGCCAAGAATGCATAACTGTTCTAGGAATGGATATCAATGAAGTGGAGCATAGTGCCCAGAGTTGTCATGGTCATATCCCTCTCAGGATGTCACTCTTGGGTGATACTCACAGAGACAATACTGCACCTTACCTGGCTTCTGTCTTCACCTTAGTCTATGTGATTCAATTGCCCAGAAAACAAATAGCAGATCTGAGTTCATTGCTAAAGAAATACCATAGAGAGAACCACTCAGAACAGCTCATAGGAAAAGAAGGTATGGCCACTGCATTCTTAAGCATGTCTCTGGCCTTAAGGAAATCTCGGCTGCTGCTGCATACCAAAAAGAATGAGTCTCATTCATCACTTCCTATTTGTCTTAAAGTGAATGCTGTAGATGGGATCGGATTACCATGGCACAAAACCCTTTTGTGTTACTTTGCAGTGACACAGTTTTGCACTAAGATGTTATGGATCCTGTTTTCCCAAGAGTAGCCTATGGCAGCTGGGATTTCAAAAGCTTTGGGATGCTTTCCAACACAAATGGCATGTTCCTCAGCAGCCCTGCAGCTCCCACAATCCAGGCAGCAGTGGTAGACCAGAGGCAGCTGTGGAAAAGCCCCTCCTCAGCTGAGGCAGCAGGACATGCTCTGGTAGAGGGAAGAGGTGGCAGAGCTAATTCCTCTGTGCTAAATGCTCTTTTCACCAAGGTGGCTGAAGAAATGTTAGTAGTGTGTTTAGAAGATAGCTTTCACTATTTTTCTGTACATCTAACTTCTTTTGTAGCTTTAACTGTTTACAGATCAATTTTGGGAAATAAGATCCCAGATTCTTGCTTACTTCGACTTTGTTCCCTGCTCATTGTGTGTGGTGTATAGTCGGTCACAGAAATCATAGGCTGTTATTTGCTTGATAAAGTTGTTTTACAAGAAGAATAATGATAGACTGGTTTGTGTTGGAAAAGACCTTAAAGATCATCTCATTCCAACCCCCCTGCTATGGGAAGAGACACCTCCCACTAGACCAGGTTGCACAATGCCCCATCCAGCCTGGCCCTGAACACTTCCAGGGATGGGGCATCCATGGTTTCTGGGGGCAGCCTGTGCCAAGGTGTCACCACCCTCACAGTAAAGAATCGAATCTAATCTAAACCTACCATTTCTCAGGCCATTACCCCCTATTTTCTCCTTGTGAAAAGTCCCACTCCAACATTTTTGTAGGTCCTCTTCATGTACTTTAAGGTGCTGTAAGATGTCCCCAGAGCCACATGTTCTCCAGCCTGAGCAACCTTAACTCTCTCACCCTGTCTTCACAGGAGAGGAGCTCCAGCCCTCTGAGCATTTTCATGGCCTCCTCTGGACTTGGTTCAGCAGATCCACATCCCCCTTATGCTGAGGGCCCCAGGGCTGGGTGCAACACTCAAAATGGGGTCACACTGTGAGTGTGACTGCCCAGCCAATTCCTTACCCACCACCAGTGATCCATCCACCAAATCTTTGTCTCCAGTTTAGACACAAGGATGTTGTGCAGAACGATGTCAAACACTCCGCACACGATCAGGCAGATGATGTCAGTTGCTCTTCCCTTACTCACCAACACCTAAATGAACATCAAGTAACAATGAATAGCCACAAATGCTCTTATTTATGCGTGAATTGTCTTTCCAGCATTCCAATATTAGCATTTGTATGAAAGAGTAATTCCCACAATATTGTGAAACAAAACTTTTGAACAGATATTTGTGTGTTGAATATGATGAGAATATTTAAACATCTGGTATTTGAATATAAAGTAAAAGCATGCATTTGCTTTTATGATTTCATCAGAGAGAGCTCAAGGGGTGATTTTCAAAGGCACTGAAGACAGAAGGACTAGCTGAGACTCAGAAGTTTTATGATGGGGAGATGTGCTTGAGGAGACATGAATTCCAGTATGTTTTTGTACTGAATTGGAACAAAAAGTGGCATTTCAAAATTTTCCACTCAAAGGAAAATGGGAAAACTTAAGTTCAGGGAAATGGGAAAACATGGTTTAAGCTTTCCTAAATGAAAGAGATGTCCTAACTTCTGACTCCTGGCTCTGCCCTGCTTCCTTGGGGCACTCTGCGAAGCTCCCAACCTGTTGGAAGCAGCTCAGGAAGCTCCCTCAAGTGCCAAGGTTTGCTCAGGTTGGAGCCATGGTGGCTGTGAGGCTCCAAAATAAGTGGCAGGAAATCAGGAAGCCCTGAATATGTCAGCTATGATTGGAGGGTTTCCAAGCATTATCCTGCTGGTTTGCTCTGGCAGTCATTGTGGCAAGGTTGTTGTCCAGTGCAGGATCTGGGAAGGTGGAGCAGCAGCAAGTCAGGCTAAGTAGAAGGAAACACAGTTGTGCTTCCTACAGGAATCTGCCTATCTTGGGGAGATGTCACACCCTTTCTGTGAGATATTCATACATCACTATTCCCCGTAAGCTGTTTCACCAAGAAATTCACCAAGAGCCTGCTGGAAAGACATGGGGTTTGGATACCAAATTGTTAGTGTTTTGGAAAATTTCACTTGACGCTAAAAATGACTCCATTAAAAATAATTTCAGGTAAGCAGTCTTCCCTTCCCTGCCCCATTACCTGACAGGAAAGTGGAGTAATTTGGCTTGATTTGGTTTGTGGTTTTGCTTTGTAGGTTTTCTATTCTCGCTCTCAATATACCCATAAGCTTTAAGATATTATAGCTTTTGTTTGTGAAAATATTTGGAAAATGATTTTTAAAAAGCTGTGCCTAGTTTGCACCAATTTGGGGTCTGTTTACTCATTTTTTAGAGGATAAATACAGCCCTGTGAAGTGTTGGCAGTGTTAAGGGGCAGCTAAAGGAAGCATGATAGGCAAATTTTAGACAACCTGTAATCTAATTTCCTTTTTTAAATGAATAGGGAAAATTATTATATGCTATTGGGTGACATTGGGAACCAGCTTGTCTATTTGTCAATAGTGTAAAAAGTAGCAATCCAGACCCCTGTACTTGAACAGAGAAAAGGTATCCATTACATAAAAATAACAAGGGGATGTGAGGGTTAAGCTGAAGAATGTACCAGTAGGTTCAGTAGAAAAAGGAGTCCAGGAAGGCATGCAGGGAAAGCTACTACTGACATTTATTTGTTTCTTTCAAGTATTTTACCTTGAAAACTGGAGCTATTTTTCATTTTTATTTTCTCATAAAATAGGCCAAACATTCAATGGAGAAGGAGAGTTGGTGGACTTGTTGTTTTAATAATGAACATATGCCTGCATGTGTGTGATTTCTTTTTTATGCTTTATAATTGGCATAAACTCCTCGTGTGACAAGTCTTCAACTTTAACTACTGAACTTGTGCAGACATCAAAAGTCATTGTGGAATTTCAGACCTTTGATGTTTCTTTTAACAGCAGAGCTGATGTCTGCTAAGGAGTAGCTACCAGGAACAAACAGATTTTCTAGGTCTTGTCACACACTACTTATTTTCTCCCCATTTCTGTCATTTTTCAAAGTTGCACAAATGTTCGTGATGCCTAGTTGTATGTACTTCTGTTGTCTCTGATGTTAGTAATGAGAATTTGGCCTAGAAAATAAAATCTGATATTAAAACCAGCCAGTCCCACCCTCTAGCCCCAAGATTTCACAATATTGTGTAGTGACTTTTTTATAGACATTTAGTCTTAGTCTCACATGTCCTATTTTGCCTAAGTTGTATCTTTCTAACTGTGTAAGTTCTCATGGATGTGTATTCACTTGATTTCACTAATATTAAACCCAGCCCCTCCCTGCAAAAAAGAAACCCAAACCAAAATCCAAACCCAACAAACAAACCATCTTTATTATCTGAAGTCTTGCAGACAGGTTTGGTCTCACTTTTTCCTCCCATTATAACTCTGTAATACTGATTTCTATTTTAGTGCAAATACAAGCAGATTCTATCACCTAAGAGCCTTCAATTCATGTGGCACTAACTACACACAGCTCTGTAGTGTGCATAAACTGTTCATGAGTAGCACTGTTAGGGAAGAGGAGTTACAGATGGCGGTGGAGGTGAAATTGCAAAAAGGAGGGAAAAATAATGGGTGAAGAATGAGAGTGAAAGAAAAAAGGAGAACAAAAGAGACAAGAAAAGGAAAATAATGGGAGAGAAGGAACTAGAGGTACAGAGCTGTGCTTTTTTGTCCTTGCTTAGGCTGCTGTTTAAGTCGCTCTGGGTAGATCCAGCTGCTTTTGTGTAGCAGAGACTGCAAACAGAAATTCTGCTGGGTTCACAAAACCACTTTGAGAAACAAAACAAAAGAATAAAAGAAAGCATCTTGTTAGTCTAGAATCTACTTCAAAGGATGATCTCCTTCCACACTGTGGCTCTTGAGTGGGTTTGCTGGAAAGGCCAGCCTAGCACTGCACACGAGACCCCAGTACCCTGGGCAATCTGAAATCTGGGCTGGGTATGAGGCATGGCCAGCCCTCCTGGCTGAAAGCAGGCAGGATGCCTGTGACCCCGTGCTGATCTGTTCTGTGCCTGCAGTCTGCTGAACAGGCCATGAACTTTCCCTGCTCATGACTGCAGGCATGTCTGCTCAGTTCCCTTTCCCTTACCTTTGCACAGGCATGGATTGTTTCTGTCAAATACAGTGCTAAGCACCTTAGGAGATTTCTGTGATAGGCACAATTTAAGTAAGAGGATTAAAAACAATAGCTCAATGTCTGGGACACTCCCAAAACAGTGTCCTTATTTGGCTTCTTGCTGAGGTGTGAATACTTTTTTGATGATGGAAAGTAATTTTCATCAGTGTTTCTAAGAGGTTTTCAGGCTGAGACATGACTGTCAGACTTTTCTAAGTAAGGAATATGAGGACATGTTCCTGCAGTTAATATATGAGCACCATGCACACACTGGTTCATTTCTGTAGCAAGTGGCCGTCACTGCCTAGTGTCTTGAAGGCTTTTTTTTTCCAAGGAGCATCTGTAATCTGCTGGGTTCAACTGACTGGTCGTATTTTTGTTTGGCTCTAACAGATCCATAAGTGCATGAACTGTCTTGTGTGTCCAGCAGCAACTGCTGATCATCTGCAGAGACTACTGAGCAGGACTTAATTGAGCTGATGGAAATTTTCTGCTAGATAGAGACCTGACTTCATAGCTGTTACACTGATGTGTCTGTATCAGCACTGTGATGGTATGAAGAGATTCCCCTGCAACCAGCTCATGTTATTTCATGAAGAATTAACAAGTGCAGATATGTAGCTTTTCATGAGAGATACAGAAACATGTGAACAGCATTCACTTCACCAATTTCAGATAAAATGGCTTATTCTTTGCTTATCTCAGCTCATCCCCCTGAGTATCACAGACCCATGAAGCCTACTGTCTGAATCCAAGTTATTCTCTGGAACAACAGGCAGTGTTTTCAATTGACTGTGCAATAAACTCAGCAATACAGATGTTTCAGATAAAATGTAGCTCCCTAAGGACAGAACTCCACAAAAGGATTAAAAAAGGTCTGTAACCACCATGCAGGGGTTAGCAGCAGCTGCAAGTGGGGTTTTCCAGAGTTCAAAGAACCACCCTAGAACACGTGGCCCATCTCGGCTAACACAACCCAGAGCAATGCGATGTGGTCACCTGTAACAACCAGATATCAACTGGGATTACCTTTCAGGTGAGCAAACCTTTAGCAGAGATTGGAGCAAAGCTTTTGGGGCCACAGCAAGATGCTTTGCCTTTCTGTTACAGAGCATGATGTCTCCAATTTAGTCTGAGTGGTGGGTGGAAATGCTTACACAGCAGCTTCAGGAAAAGGAGGTGGAAGAGACACAATAAACACTTACAGCCTGGTGGTAAAGATGCCTGCCTGCCAGGACAGATATATGGATGTGAGTTCTTTTTGGGATAAGATGCAAATTGGCTCAGGTGGAACAAGTGTAATATAGTGGCTAGGTGACTTCTGGTTTGTTTGGAACTATTTTACAAAGTCAGGGCCTAAGCTTCCACTAGCTTGAAGGGGATGCATCCCTTTGAACACCATTATAAGTTCTTAAACCACAAAATGCAATTCTCCAAACTCCATGCTAGTTCCAGTGCATCAGGGAGTGCATAACTCTCTTTTTCATCTGATGTTCAGAAGTATCTCTGACACACACTGTTCTTCTACGCCACCACAATTGAGCTCTGCCGTTGTCAGCTACCAGAAATTTCTCTGGTGCTTGCACTTTGACAAAAGTGAAATATCTGGTGGTGTGCAAGAGCCCAGCTCACCTTCCTGCTGAAAATTCAGCAAACTGAAGGCTCTGCACAAACCACAGTGGATCTGTAAATCCTCCCCTGCAATCAGTTACCCCTGTAATTGCAGTGGAAAAGATGCATCCTCAGTGACATAAGCGAGGATAAACAAACTGCACAGCTGCTGCAAGCTCCAAGGCAAGAGAGGAAAGTGGTAGTAAGGAGATCACCTGTTTAGTTTTCCGTGTAAATCTGTCCTGGATGGAGCCCTTGCCCTGTGTTTCAAACAGTGAAATTGGATCCCATGAGGGCTCAAAGTGTGTTGGCTCAGCTGCTCTGTCCAGCAGGTTTGAACCTATTTTGGTACAGGGAGGTTGAGGATCAGCAGTTTCTTTCCTCCCCTCTTTTCAGAACTCTCCTGCTTCATACTTGTTAGGTCAGAGAGAAATAGCGACTCTTACTCCCCTCCAGATATTTTGTGTAGTTATATAGGAAGAGAAAGATCTGTTGCTCCAAAATAAATTTGAGCATTTTTGCACAAAAAATACAGAAAATTATTTGCAGAATACGAAAAATACCATTTAAACCATGAACTGAAATGTGGGGATTCCACCAAACCAGAGGCCATTTACTCTAGTGTGCTCCTTCCCTCTCTTGAGTCACAGACTGTGATACTGTGCTGGATAATATGGTTTTGTGATCATCCACAATGGTGCAAGTACGACCCCAGTCAGCTAAGTCATTATTCATAAAATGTACCTAAAGTAGGCTTTCATTTTTATTGGTTTTAAAGGGCAGAATTTGAGCTCCTGAACTTTGTTTTAATTTTTCACAGTGAGTAATTAATACTTTTACCTGCTGTTCAGTTCTTTTATGAACTAAATGAACAGCTGGTTTAAATCATCACTATTCTGTTAAGCCTGGCAGAATGATGCCAGTGTAAACCATTGAACAAGTTGGCCCTATTTGACTTTTTCAAGTATTCAAAAAAATTTTATTACACTTGCTGAAAAATAAATTAGAGAGACATAGTGCATATCCTTGAGGAGTCTACCCATAAAAAATCAGGTTCATAAACAAGTGAGATGTGGAGCAGAACAGAAAATTTGGCAGGAAACAGATTTTTCTCTAAGCTGACAACTGCTCATAAGGCAAACTGTAGAAAACATCATTACAAAAAATATATACCAGGTTTATGGATCCTTTAGCAAGTAGGTAGACAGAACTCTTGATGGAATAATATGAACATACTCATCACACAGCACAGGAAATTATTTAGATTTGCTAAGATCCTTTCTGCAGGAAAAAAATCACCAAAAGAAATGCACACATGCAGAATGTTACCACAGCAGGAATGATAAATTCTAAAACATTTCAGCTGCTAAAGACATTGCTTTTCTTATGGCAAGGCATTCCTTTCCAGCCAGCCAAAGGCAGCAGCAGCTGTACATGGCAAGGGGGAAGCTTGGGCTGTGGGGCATAATCCACTTTAGTACCTGGGCCATGAATGTCCATGGTCACTCCAGACCCATTGTACCATTACGTGCTTATTAATTAAACATTCACTCTAAGTAAAAATTAGATCTTGCTAAAACAGAGACTGAATACTTTCCTATTCCTGATCATTCATATTTCACTTATTCTGAATCTCAAAAAGCTTGCACTATCCTTTACAGTTAATGTTTATTTACCTTTAGCACAGTGTACAGTGAAGCCAGTAATCTGTATCTTCAGTGCTGCTGTTAATGGATCATGACAGGAGGGGTTTTCTGGGATGCAGCTAATGATATCATAATCCTTTTTTTTCTTAAGCACTTTGGGTTTTGAGTCTTGAAGCTGTATTTGAATGTGTATAAGCAAATCAAGATGGAGAAGTTTTACACCTCTTTAATTTTTACATCAGCAAATGGATGGGACTTATAGGTTGAATACAACAGAGAGCATGTAACTGTTATACTTAAATAGTTAGAAAGCAATTTATAGTACTGAAACAATCTCAAGTATGCCAGCCTTCATATTTATCACTCTTTCCATCCCTCTTTCTTCCTACATGCAAGTAAAGAAAGCCAACCTGCCAGTGATATTACTGATGGTACTTTTCTTTACTAGACAAACAAAGACTTAAAGTTGCTATGGAAATACACAAATCTCACAATTCATGCATTTATCAAAGGAGGATCATCATCACATAATATTTATAGAGTGCATACTGTCTCCTACATGCTTATCACAAGACTCCTAATGTCAAACAGAAAAATGAGCTGCACTATTTCATTGATGTCATGTCCATTGATCAGTGCCTATGGGACCAATTTCTCATTTTAATGGTGTTTAAGGTGAAAATCACACTCCCCAAACCCCAAATATGCAGGTATTATTTCAATGTAATCTCATTTCAGAAGTGTGGTGATTTTGAAGGCCATGGCTTTCCAGAAAGCCAGCTCTCTGAGCTTTCTATATTTTGCATGTTTGTTTTTATTAATGAATGTTTCTTTGATTGAGAAGTCCTCCTCTCTCTGTAAACACAGAAAAGGAGACAGTAATTTTTTTCTGTGATAATTTGAGGTGTAGTAGCTCGTTGCACCAGATGTTCTAGTGCTGCTGTAGAAACTCTCAGTATCTTTAGTCTTTCTGCATTCTAACTTTGGATCCCCTTTGATCTATAGAAGCTTCTGGGGCAAATGGGTGAGGTTAGACTAGAACTCGGCTCCCACATTTGTACACCTGGGTGCTGATGAACTAAAGACCACCAAAGCTTTCTGTGTTTATGTAGCATGGATACAAATGTGTCATCATCCCTTGCCTTGGTTCCAGTTCTCAGATTTATTTCTGAATGGCTTTTGCATGAGTTTTTCTCTCACATGTTTCCGTTTCGCAGGTTACCGGCACCATTGGAGCCAATCATCTGAGCACTGAATAAGTAAGCAAAGCTGAGATATCCAACATTTGTATAAAGATAAATACATTTAAAAAAAAAAAAGTCACAATGAGCAAATCTCTAAGGAAAACTATTGAGTTGATAGCCTTGAAGAAAAAAAAAAAAGGCACAAATCTAAAATAGTTATGAATTTGCAATGTTAGGAATTGCACCAATCCAGAAATCTATTGGGATATTTTGGTAGAGGAGTGTTTAGTGCTATAATTTCAAATATTTGCTTTGTTTCACAGTGCTGTGTTTTCACTGTTGTTAATGAAACCCTGAAGTTTGAATTTGTGATGCGATCAGAACCCCAAACCCCTGGTTTTGGGGTGAATGTTCCTATGTTCCTCCTGTTGTCAGGAGTGAACTGAGAAGCCTGACACATACATTGAGTGAGAATTTAGAAGCAGGTGAATCAAGACACTTCTTTATCATCTGATTTCCTAAGGAAATGTGGCTTTCATGATTGTACTTTGTGGTTAATTTCAGTTTCACAGGGATGAGTTATCAGAAAGACATTATTCTTTCAAAACTTTGAGTAATAAATGAGAGGCATATATATAAAGGAGACCCCATAATTCTGTCCTGTACCTTCTCCACCAATGCAGAAAGCTACATGCTGAGTTCATACATTATTTGGCATTGGTGTGTACATGGAAGGAGTACTTTATAAATGCCCCAAACTCTGAAAAAATCTTCTGCCGGAGATTGCAGGAGCCTGATTTTAGTAGTTCTGATGTCATGGCACTGTTTGCTTTTTCCCTTTGTCCCTCACCTGCAGAGAAAGTTTTCACTGAGTAGATGATCAGTGTTAATGTAGAACCAGACTGGGAGGAGAAATCATCATGGTATAACTTGTTTTGTGTTAATCAGCTCAATAGGTGTGAGGCATGATAAATGGCTAATAACAGCTAATAACCAAATTTCAACCAGATACAGGTCTTTTAACTATCATCCTTCCTTGCAGTTTGCTCTGGTGGGATAGGAATTCTTACCACATTTGCTGGCCTCAGCTATAGGATTTTTGTTCTTATTTTTAAAATGCTATTGATCCATAATGTGTGTAACAGTCACTGAGGCCATTGAAGAAGCCATGGAATTATAGAATTGTTTATGTTGGAAAAGGCCTTTAAGATAGTTGAGTCTAACATGCACTGTTTGTGGATTTAGTGTATATTTCTTTTGATAAGGATTTCTATTTTCTCTACCCTTTCTAGCCAAAGTCTTGCCTCTTCTTTGCAGTCCAGTGATCAGCTTAGATACCGGTTGGACAGACAGGTGATGATACAATTACTTACAATTAAAAGACAAGATCTAATTTCATTGTGTAACTCGACTACTTGTCTTTTCTTAATTAATTGTATTTCAGGGTAGACACAGTATAAACTAATCAGTCTATTTTTGCATGCCTACTAATTTTGTAGTTATTATTGTTGGAGATGAGTGAATAATTTCTAAAAAATAACTTACTTGATGACTTCTGCCTTTTTTCTATTCATTAATCCTGTAGAAACATAATGGTTTTCTGAAATTGGCTTGTTATTTTACTGTTATTCATTGAATTATTTTTCATCAGTACCCAACACAGTTCATCACAACCTTTAAAGACTGAAATTTAAGTTTCATTTTGACCAGAATCAACTGAGCATATTACTTATCAACCCCCTTTTGTAACAGTATGTTCCTTGCAGTTCTGAATTTGATGTTGTTGTTGTTGTGTGTTATTTTCAAGATTTTTTTTTTATGGTTATAATCAGTAATCTGACATTTACTTTGTATCAGTGTTCTTCCAACATTTAGCTATAGTTCTTTTTTTTTTTAATTGGGAACATTCTTGCCTGCTAACTTGTTTGGTAGCACATCAAAAGGTGTAAGGCAAATGAAGAAAGAAGCTGGAGAGGTTTGTTTTGGAAGGCTGTAAGATCTGCAGTTTTGCTGCTGGGTCCCATCCTTATTAAATAGTTTGTGGAACCAGTCGGTGCAAATCCATCTCTGCTGTATCCTGGCACGAATGGCACCCGACCAGTGTTTCATGATTTGCGGGGTTTTTGTAGGCTGCCTCAGTGCTGCCTCCATTGTGGCAGTAATGGTGTGTTGTAGACATGTACTTTTGTTGAGCTGTGCTTTTCCACTGTCAGCTCATCTCTCTTTAATTTCTGCTCTGCTTTCTTGGCAGAGTAAAATAACTGGTAAGCCGGGCCCCACTCAGGGCAGGTTTGCATTCTGTGTTTGACTTGGGCTCGAGTCAATGTTTATGTCGCCATTTACCAACCATCCACACTGTTAAATAAATAATGTCATTGACCTCAGCCTGGTCAGTGACACTGAGGGTTCTCTTTTGAGAAGCAAAGATCCAGCTTTCCTGGACTTGAGGTGTGCTCAGATGCTTTGATGCAGTGTCAACACAAGAATCTGCATTAATAACAGAAGGCAGCAGCTGAGAGGCGGCACAGCCCAGCTCCTCGCTGCCTCTCAGCTCCTAGGCAGTGGAAGGAAAGCACTCCCTCTGCCCTGCCATAGCCCAAACCCCTGTGGCCCATCTCATACTGACTGCTCTGGAGCACAGGAGGAGCACTCATACTCTCGGGCTCCAAACCCAGCTGAGGAGCAGGTTAAGAAGTTTCCCTTTTCTGCCTCTGGGCTCTCAGTTGCCTTCTCTCAGCAGGGAGGCATGCTGGTTGTGTGCTAATTTGGACTTGAGCAGCAATCAGTCAGGAGACTGGCCAGGCCAAAGCCCCTGAGCTCAGGCTTCAGGCCAAATATACAATGTAGACACGTCCTAAGAGATGGGAGTGAAACTGTGAGCCTGGGTTTCACTGGCAGAACCCACAGTCATTCTAGCCCCCTGTATGCAATTACTCATTTTGGACAAAGCGGTTTCTCCATTGACTGTGTATGTCGTCCAGTGTGACATTCCTGGTGAGCCCCCAGCTCAACCCTTGGGCTCTGTTGCCATAGCTCTGTTTTGCTGCTGTTTGCCATTCCTAGCTAGATAACCTTCTGAGGTTCCCATTACTTCACACTCTCTGTGGATGCCCAGAATCCAGTTCAATTGTTTCCCATCTTTCTTGGTATGTGCTTGCAGCCCCTGAGCTCTCCTGCTGCCTTGTCAGATAACACTCCACCTCAGCAGCTCCCCTGAGGCTCTTCAGTTTCCAGGCTACCTATGCTATTTGTTTTTCTTGGTCTCCTCTTTGCTAGGCAGGCAGAGCTATTATGGACTTGTCTCAGGGAAAAGACCAAACCATTTGAATTTTGCTTTTCTTATGTCTAATGAGCTTTTCAGGGGTGAAATCGGATTGCTGTGTTAGGGCACAGAGTTTCTTACAAATGTCTTCAGCAACCATCCAGTGGCACCAAATGTGTGCACTCTGCATTTTACAGGACAGAATTTATTTTGGAGAATTAAATTTCTGACAAAATGGCTGTTGTTTTCAGTAAGGTGGGTCCAACACAACTGCTTTGGATGTAGCTAGGAAAGACTTGAAACGGAGAAGCCTCTACTCCCTCCTGATGTGGGACTAAGTATCACAGCAGCTCTGCATGAGCATTAGGGGTGGGAGTTGGGCTCTTCTCCAAGGTAACAAATGATAGGACAAGAGGAAATAGCCTTAAGTTGCATCAGGGGAGGTTTAGGCTGGATATTAGTAAAAGTTTCTTCACTGGAATCAGAACAGGCTGTCCGTGGATGTGGTGCTTGGGCATAGGTTTCAGTGGTGCTGGGTTAACAGTTGGACTTGATCTTAATATCTTTTCCAACCTAAAAGTTTCTATGACTCTGTAATTTAACTAGGCATTGCTTTCCCTCAAAGCTTCTCAGAATTTTTCATCTCTCTGTATTGGACAGCAGCACGTAGGTTTCAAGTGGATTTGATGCTATTTCATACCCTTCCATGGTTACAGCTTTTCTGAGTGCAGTGATAGCTTCTGGGACTAAATATTAGGAGTATTTTGCCTTATGGATAGCTGGTAGTAGTAGCACTTCTCACTAGTAGTCCAGAGTAGTGCAATAACAAGCAGTTAGAGTTGGAATTTTCATTTAGGCCATCGTAAACCATTAGGCTTATTTTGCTTTAAAAATAATTTTCTGAAACTCAGATTTGGCTCTTTCATTTTTGTGTTATGCTGTATTAAGTTTTTCAAATACTTCAATGGAAAGTTGCCTTAGACTTGAGCCAAATAGCAATCTGGATAAAACACAAATGCAGGTTTGCAGTTTGTAAATCAAGATAATGGATACAGGATAATATGGTGTCACGTTTTAGAAATTTATTAATATTTACAACCCATACCTATTTTGGTATTATTCATAAGTTTTATGGAATTACAGAATATTTCTGTTAGGTTTCTGGCCTGGAAATATTTCTGGGTTGACTTGAAACATTTAATTTGTCATGAAACTAAATGTTTCATTCCATCTTCCTATTGCTTTGCCCTTTAAATTTTTTTTTGTTTTCACTAGAAAGGTCATTTGAAACAAAAAGCCTAAATGGTTTATTTTGTATTCCCTTTCTTACAGTTGGAAAAATTTGCTAAATTGAGTTTGCATTTAAAAACTTTTTTTTTGCAGTATACTGTTTGCCAAAATAACCACACTAGTCATCTTGGAATAATCTTTTACTTACATTGGTATCTATGAAAATTTTCAATGGAAGATTTGCCATATGCCCTTTGCAATTAAAATAAGTGATACACTATCTTAAAAAAAACCCTCACAAGCCACTAAATACCCCCTGCCCCCAAATCAACAAACAAAACCCTCAGGCTTCAATATGCTGTTTAATGTTTCAAATACTCAGGGACTACTGTTTGTACGTGTGTAGTAAATTCTAAGTCTGCTCTGTGGTAGGTGTTGATGATCCTCAGAAACCTGACTGTGGCATGCTGACAAGCAAAACCTAGAGTGACTTTGTGGCACTTGGAGTAAAATTTGCTCTGTAAATAATGAACAACAAAAAGTTGTTTATATTGATGTGCTAAGCCCTGAGAAATGCTATGGTCTGTGTCAGCAATCCCAACTTTTCCTTATGAAAACAGCAATAAAGGGAAGTGATTAAATGCAAACAAAAAGCTCTGAGAAGACTGTAGGGCTGACTGAAATGAACAAAATCTGACGGCTAGAATGTTATCATGCTGCAGGTTTGCTCCTGGACTAGAATTCAGGTGTTATTTCCTGCATGGCTGGGAAAGGTTGCAATTCCTCCTGGAACTGATGGGCTGAGCAGAAGGCACAATAGCTGCCTCCAGTGTGCTGGGCCTGGCTTTAGTCACATTTATCCTTAGAGTTTTGCATCTTGGCAATTTAGGTTTAGTCATCTAATTTCACTTTGTTAGGATTTCTTATGCGTCTGGTAACCCTCGCCAAAGGGTTTTCCCATTCATGATACATGGTATGCATACACACACTTTATAAGAAAGAGGAAATGATGGAGAACTGTATCAAAAAGTCTATTCTTTGAAAAATGTGTTGAGTTACCATTTTTATCAAAAGTAGATGTTAGAGTCTGGTGAGAAAGCCTCTATCTTATGGTGGTCACACAGATTCTTCCTTGAAGGTGGAGGTTAGGATCCAGGTTGGCTTGAGCCAGCAGGAGCTTTTCCATTGCCAGCAGCCAGGGGATTGTGCCCTGGGGATGCTGATGTGGATGTGACAAACTGCCCTGAAGAGCTCCCTGTGCTAGAACTGTCCACTGGCCCAAGCTGAGCGAGCACCCCTGCCCAAGGCAAAGGAAAAGGAGTGGTGTAGAGAGGGAATGGGTGGATGAACAGACCCCAGGAAATTCCTACTGAGGCTTGGAAATGCCTCAGTGTGTGCCTCTGAAAACGTGGCAGCATCAGCTGGGTGTGGGTTGCACCTGGGTGATAACGAGCGTAGCTAAACCAGGCTGTAGCGCTCAGCTTACACAGCCCCGTGACTTGAGCCAGGATTTGTTATCGAGCTGGAGCCCCACGTCTGTCGGATTGTACCTGCCCCTAGGAACATGCACGCTGAAATGGACTTGTTTTGTTTTCTGGAAGTGCATGGAAGTGTTTGGGTGTTGCCAAATGCTTCCTCCTTTACCAGAGACCCAATCGCGTACAAACAGATACAACACATTTCATAATACAGGCTGCAGAAAAGAATATTTTTCTATCACTGAAAGTGTTTATTTGCTGTCTTTTCAGAGCTGGAAGATTTAAGAAAGGAATATAAAGTACCTGTAAAACACTTCTGTGCTAGTGTTCATGTGGTACCAGATATACAGGTGAACTCAAGTCCCTGGTGCTGGTCAATAGCTGATTAAAAATAGTTTCAAAATGATTTCACCTTCACAGGGTCAGAAGTGGGGCTGCCTTCATCTGTGCCCGAGACATGTGTGGTGTAAACCAGGTACAACAGCTCAAGGGGAGAGTGCGGGCAACTAAAGGCAGAGAATTAGAAAAGCAGTAGTTACTTCTGGTCTATATTAGCTTTTCTTTGTCAAAAGGCCTTGTCTAGAACATATTTTTACATATCTCTTCTAGATAGGGTTGCTTTTTTTTTAGTTTGAAAGTTATACTTGTATTTCATGATATTTTAAAATAGCTGTATTGTATTTGGAATCTGACTGCTATTAAGTTACCACTGGTACAGCATCACTTTGGTTTTGTAAAGGTGTTACATGTAAAATATTGTACCATGGCTGCTATCAGAAGGGCTTCCCTGTGTTTTTATAAGCATAATATGTAGTCAGATTTCTGGAGGTATTATCTTATGGTTCATATATTAATGTTTTTGTTCACATGTAAGCGTGTATATTTATATGTATATATTCATTAAGATATAAAAACATGTATCTGTGAACACATTTATTTTTGCATGACATGAGAAGTGGTAGCTTTTTGAAAAATGGTTCAGATATAAGGTGTAATTTTTCACTTAAGTGTTCCTGAGTGACTCTGTATAATTGGCTTGTACGTGTTTCTGAACCGGATTCAGCCTTTTGAGGTTTAACAAGCTAAATACTAAGGAGCTACAAGAGAAGCACTGGTATGCTCTGCTCTATGTGATAGTGTTCTTTGTTTGTGTAAGAGGTTTCTCTATCAAATAACAGGATTAAAAAGATCTGGTGTATCATCAGTTGTCCAGGATCATAGAGTTAATTGATTCTGAGCCGTTTATCATGAAACTCCGTGGGAATAAGACTGAGCCCAATGAGAAGCATGATGAGTGGTGTTTTGAAATCTGCACAGCTAATTTGCAAGGTCTGACTCTAACCAAGTAATCTGATTTTCAGAGGTAAGCAGCAGTGTCAGTTCACACCAAATGTAATGGGATCTCCAAATGAACTGGTACTTCACATATCTTGTACTTCAGTGACTGAACAGAGATGTGGGTGTTTAACAACAGTGGCCCTGAAGTTTGAGAATGACATGCAGTGTGTTTCAGTTTGGGATTCACATGTGTTTGCTGCCTGATGACATTAATGGGAGTATGAGGAAGATAATCATCAAGATCTCTTAATAACAGAGATAGTAAGGGAGATTTTAACATTTCTAATATTCTTAAGTTGCTGTTTTGCCCAGAACTGGTCCAGCCTGGGTCAGGAGTCACAACTTTCAGTATTGTGATCCATTTTATGGACTCCTCAGTGCATGTGCCTCTGACTGTCTATTTTCACTTTAAACCTGTTGGCCTGAGCACTCTGTTGTGCAGTAACAAATATGGGTTGGTTTCTCCCTGCTTGGCTGAATTGAATGGCAGAAGCCAGTGGTAGAAAGAAGGTTCTGAATAAAGGAGACATGACTTCTTCCAAAGGCAGAAGATTGTGTTTAAGTAGGGCCACAGTTTTCTTATAAGTTATCTATAAGGCCTGATGTTAGCACCCAAGAGCAAATCTTCAGTCTGGGGATCCTGGTAAAAGACAATTGTTTCCTTTATAGTCTAGAGTCAAGTGCATCAGCTTTTGAAAGGAGCAGTTGTATCCTAATTAGTGCAGGGGATTATTTTGTCATTTTCTCACTTCTATGCACAGTTTATGGATTGTAGGCACCCTGTGCAGCAGACTTGATTGAATTTTGGACTAGGCTCTGAAGGATAATGGGTGACAACTGACATGGGGGCATTGATTGCTATTGTCAGTTCTAGCCCTTCACTTGCACACCTTGACACATCATTATAGCTGCATTGCAGTCCCACAGACTTACACCTCTGATGTAAAATGTTAGGGGTTTTATTAATATTTTAGCTGTTTGCATTTATGAAGCAAAACTCTGGAAGCTGTAATTGATCACCTATCTAACCTGCTTACACTTTTTTTTAGAGGCACCCCTTGGAGTCTCCGTAGGACAGGGTGGTGTGTGCTCACTCGGATAATGTGATTGGGAAATGAGGAAAAGCCTGGGCACAGACAGTGCTAGTCTGATGTGGGAGTTCTGGCACAGGCTTTGTGCTGCAGCCACTCGGTGCCCTGGCGCGGGATCAGCGCTTGAGCTCGTGTCAGAGAGGCTGGCAAGTGATAAAGAAAAGGCTAATGTGAGGAGCAGATGCACCTCAGATCCAGATTTGGGAGGCAAGCATTCATACTGAGTTTGCTGAGAATCAAATGCTTTTGCAGCAGGTTTAGTGGAGTCACACCCCCAAATATCCATCCAGTTACAGCACTCTGCACATCCTCAGAGAGCTCAGAAACCCACAAGTTATTGATATGCAGTTTATCCTGCTCAGTCTAATTAGCTGAGGCTGTGAGAAGTGCATTTGCTTGGGGAAAAATGTTTGTCAGGCTAGGGCTTCTAGGTCTGTTGTTAGAAACGTGACCATTAGGAAATAATGGGAATGGCAACTTAATCTCATTGCATTGTTGAAACTCTGAGTTTTTTTCAAGTTTATTTGGAATTTGACGATCCCATGCTGGCACTTTTCCTCACAATTGCTAGTCCATTATTCTGTCAGTGATGCCCATTTAAAAACATGATATAATCTTGAAAGCAATAATACCTTCTAGTCTACTGAATTTTTCTGCATGAAAATGGACCCTGTGGAATAGAGGTCTATGTGGTCTGTAAGTCAAGATTATTCATTCTTCTTTTCATGTTATTTTTAGTTTTTTGCATTTCCTAATAAAACTGCTGTACATCTGGTTACAAAACTAGGGAAGGAAGAAGACCCAGACAAAATCAACCAATTCATTAAAGTAATAGAAGTTAGAATAATTAAGGGTAAACTCCCTTTTTATAGGATTTCCTGAGTTATTTTACCTGCAAGGGACTTGAGGCACTGGAAATAGTTCATCCAATTCCAGTCACAACCTTAAGCACTTGGATTTGTAATACCTCTGTTGGGAGTCAAATGTAAGAGTTTATAACTTTTAGAAGACATATTTTGCTCATCTCTGCAAAGAAAAATTGGTTCATATGCTGAAAACTTATAATGAAAAGTTATAAGTGTAGTGCAGGAGGACATGAAAGAAATCCTGTGTAGAATCTCTAGCTTAGTCTTTTACAAGTACCCCAAGAAAAACTAATTGCTGGTTCAGTTCAGGGATATTTCAGCACCTGATACTGGAAAAAAAAATCCCTCCTCAGTTAAATGTATTGTAAAGCTAGAGGAAATAAAAAATTATCTCTTTCCTCTTAGCAAGATATTTTTGTTTCAGTTTTCAGAATTTGTTCAAGCTCCTATTCATAGGAATAATCTGTAGTCTTGTTGACAGGTCTGCCAGGAAACACCTTTATGGCACTAATGGAAGGGGAAGCATGTGCTGCCTTGGCTTAAGAAAGACTGCTATTTCAAAGGTCCTGACTTTACACTCCAGTATTTTTTATCAGTAGTGTTTGAAGTGATGGGGTCTGGAGAGTAATGTTAACATGATTCAGAGAAAATTAATCGTTAGTCAGCACTTGTCTCTCATGTACTTGGGGTCATGGACTGATCTAAACTAACTTTCTTCTTATTCAGTGATGCAGGAAGGAAGATTTAAAACCAGCAGGAGGGTAATAATGGTATGACAGGAAGAAAAAGGTCACTGGGAACAATATGAAAGCTGATTAATAGGATCATTCTCATAGGTGAATTAGAATTCTGCAAATGACTTTTCTATTTCTCGTTCTTTCCCTACTCTATTTCTGGAGCAATGCACCTGAACAGGTGCATCTGAAAAAGAAGCCTTAAAAGCCTTAAAGCCTGTAAGAATTTTTTTCCATTGAATTTCCTTTGTATTTTTCTTTGAGCATTGGAGTGCACTAAACCAAATAGAGTTTCAAGCTGTGTGTAGATTCTGAAGAAGAAACCAAAAAAATACCCTGCCTCCAAAACCCTCTTGTCCATCAAAGAAAACCTTCTTGATCCAATGCAAGAAAAACTGCTCCTGCTGTTCAAAGGCCATGAAAAGTGGTTCTCAATATAAAGAAACAGCATTTCTTATGTCATGCTGTTCATGATGTGCTTGATCTCAGTTAAGTGAGGTTTAGGGTGCAGTTTTATCATGTTCAGTATGTCTGGGGGGGAATAAAATGCTAATAAGTAAATGGGTAAAACCCATGAACCTGTGATGCAGTGTTGCTGCAAATAAGGTCTTTAGAAAGTTCTGAAGGTGGGATTTCTCTTCCTCACCTTTAACTATCTGAAAGCTGGTGTTCAGGCCATTTTTACACAAGGTTAAAACAGAAAAGCACCTACAAGATGCTTCTGCATTTAAGTTGCCTTCTTGAGGTGCAAGTCCACTGGCTTTAGAGGTACAGCTGGGATGCAAACTTCCTCTACAGGCTGGGCAGTGGGAAAGTCTTCAGCATCCTGCTCTGATCCCCACATTCTCCTGGCAGTGCAGAGCCAGAGCTGCTCCCCAATACTTTCTGGTGATCCTGAAATCTTGACTGCACTTCCCATCAGTTTGCAATGTGCTCTTCAGCCATAGCTTTTGATTTGAAATTTTCATGTACTGGGAGAATGTATGCTGAATGTGACTTCGGCTGTAAACTGGAGGACTAAGATCATAGAGCACTTCTTTGGTATTTTAGTTCTCTTTTGCTGATTGCTCTAAGGAAGTGAAATATGGACTGGTGAGATATTCTGTTGCACTGCTGATTTAAGTTTTCAGTTGATCTCTTTTCATGCCATGTCTGATTAGTTGCCTTTATTGTGTCCTCTTTTTTCCGCTCCTTGACTGCTACCTCTTAACAGGCTGAGGGCTCAAAGATTTCTACAGGTAGATACAGTGTCCACTGCAGGTACATCACTGTGTGTGAGCACAGACCTATGTGTTCCAACCTTCTTTGTATTTTTTTTTGTGGGCAAGTTGTACTTTAGACTGCAAAGTGAACATAAAGGCCAATATCACTTAGGCTGCATTATTGTTTTGTTCAAATATTGTTCAGTAACTGCTAGGGTATAAGTAAGTTTGGTGATGTATGCTTGATAGTTTTTTTTAATAGTGCTATATAAGGAACTGCAAATATAAAGTTCCATTAAAATGCAAAGTTTGAGTAAGAATGGATTTTATTCAAGTAATTTTAAAAGTACTATAACCAGACCCTTGAGAAAAAGGCAAGGGAAGAAACATAACTCCTTCATTCTCTAACGCCATATTCTGACCTTCATACAGTGAAATTTGGTTCTGATATGTCTTCTCAATATTTTTCCCATTCACTTGCTCACTTTGGATGAGGTATATTAGGTCTAGCAATTTGCATGGGATCTCAAGGTACTTGTCCTGTGAAACATCTCTCCTGAACTAGAAATACTTACTGTTTATGACAACTGTCATCTCCACTGTGGAAAGCTGAAATGTCTATGATCTGAGGTTTCAAAAAGACTTTAACTTCTTTTTCTTGGTGGCAATAAATTAATTAACCTTAGCAGAACAAATCAATTAATTAGAATTGTTTAGGCCACTTGTAGTTATTTAAGGAAAAACTGATGAAATCCAGAACACGAAGATGATGCGTTATATCCATGTGCAGAGATGTCTGTATTCATTAGGAGGTGGCACTTGTACTGTCAGAATAGTGAACAAGTTCCTGAACAGTTCATCCAGGATAGCATTAATGGTATGGTAGGAAGAAAAGGTGAACACACAGTGAGACAACACTTCTCTCTAAATGGTGTAAAGAAGATGATGGGGGGATGAAATCTGTATTCTGTGAACTGAACTTAGAGCAGACCTGCTGCAGAGCTCCTCTGTGGCTTACTGGGGCTGGGAATTGACACCAGAGCTGGAATCAGCATCAGAGTGTCATCATCCCTTATCCAGAGCCAGTCTCCATCTGGTTCACATCTTGTGAGATGACCAAACAGGCAATGTGTTGAGAATGTGGCTGTGCTGATAGGGTTGGTCCATCCTGTAGTTTTTATGCATGGGGTTCTCTGACTGCACTTGGAGTGAATCTCAACCCAAACCAATTAATTCTGAATTTAACCACAGAAAAATGGAAATAATAATCAGCATTGGCACAGAGATCACAGTGGCAGAAATTTTAGCCTAAAGATACTTAATAAAATACTTTTTGAAAAACACATAGCTCTCTTTTACAGCTTCATTTCCTTCTTCCTCTCTTTTATGACTTTTCACAGCTAATAATTTCATTTTAATTTTGAGATTTGCAAAATTTCCAGTTTTCTCTTTGCACAGTTCAATGGAAAATGCTTATTTCAAATGCACATCAGAAGAGCTTGGTTCTGTGTTAAGGTGTTAGTTATCTTTGGTGCTCTCTGCCTCCTCATAACAAGAGAATAAGTCACCACAGCAGCTTGCTATAGAATCAGAGACAACAAGGAACTATTTGATCTAAAAGACAGCACTAGCACAGGAACAAGTGTATGGATTGATCATAAATGCATTTAGGCTGCAAATGAGAAAAAAATGTTTGTATGCATGCTTGAGCACTTTTATGGGGGAAGCAAATGTAATTGTTCATAAAAGGTAAATTTCTGTTTTTGTGAGAAGAATCATAAGATGTGGTGTGTGAAGACAACTGGAATTGGTGACCCTCAGAAGGTTTGTAGATCATTTCTGGGGAACAGGCATGTCTAAAACCAACAAATGACACATTTGTATCAAATAAAAACTCACATCTCTCACTGTCTCCATTTCCCAACCCACCTGCCTGAGACTGGAGCGAGATCTGTGCAAGTCTAGCTACCATGCCATAGCAAAATGCACCATCTGTTAGCCAGAGAAAAATTATCCTGGCTTCCTAGAAAATACGCATAGCAATTAACTGCTACTACCTTGATTTCCACTGGGAGCTCTGCACAAGCACAAGATGCCCCCCAGGCTGTGGTGACTTACGCTCTGCAGTTTGCAGGCCTTGAGAATGCACCTGCACACAATTCATCCATGTGAGGAGTGCTGGGTGGAGCTTTGGTCTGCATGATAAGTTTGTGCTCACAGAACTAAATATTTCAATCATTTGTGATGCTCCTTTTTGCTATCCCTTCCATCTGTGGTGGCTGATATGCACAGGGACCCTTGACACAACAGTTTCTCAAATGTATGGTTCTAAACTGACTGTCAGACCTCAGAATTGTACCCAGCTCTGCAGGAAATAAATGGGTGTTGTAAAAGTCAATATGAATTTTACTTTGCCGATATACTAAGGAGGAAACTCTTAGCTATAGCTGTAATGCTGAGGAAGGAGCGTGAGGAAAGCATCTGGGAAAAAAAGGTATGGAAAAGGCCTCTAGAAATTAGGAAGAAACATTCTGAGAATTGGCTCTTTAAACAGGAGGGTGCAGTAGGGACTGGATACCCTGAATTGTGCCTGGTTTTTGGAGTTTGGTCTCCATGGAAAAGTAGCAGCAAAGCTAAGCTCTTTTGAGATAACTGGGAAATCTGAGTGTTCTAAATAGATTCCCAGCTAACAGCTTGATCTGTGGCACTTAATCCAGAGAAGACTGGAGAGTTGTCCATTAAGCTAGAAAGGATGGGGTGAGTGAGTGACTATACATACCTTTAGGTGTGTGTATATAGGAGTTTGTTAGAGATGTGTTTGCTAAGGTTTGTTTCGGAAGTGTTAATAGACCTGTAACGTACATAGAAACAGGAGAGTCCTCACCTGTTTCCTGAAATTAACTGTGTAATTATCCTTTAGATTCAGAACCTGGATTGAATCTTTTTTAAGATCAATTTTCAATTAATCAGAGCTTTTTTACCCAGCCTGTTCTTATGACTTCTGATATCTTGGTATAAAGTCAAAGTATGCAAGGATGTTGTACACTTGGCCAGCTGGTAGTATTGTATATGTAAAATTCTTTACTGGCATCTGGGCTGTTATAGAGGGTGAAATTTCATCACCCATGCCTCTGCATTCAAAGCTACAAATAGCATAACTCTCATAGAAGGAACTGTGGAACTGTTTTGAAAAACTGAAGGAAGACACAGTGGTGTCCATTGGTGAAGTTCTGGAGGGGGGCGTAGGGCTGTCTTTTCGGTTATCTCTGAAATGCAGTCTGTGTGCAGCACTAAGCAACCATGAAAACTTCTTTTGCTGCAGAAAAGTCATGTATGGGTACATTTTTTTGCAAGAATAGAGAAGAGTTTTCTTGGGTGTATTTCCTGGTTGTTTTGGTTAGAAGAAACAAGGCCATCAAATCCACGTAGACAATTTCTGTTTTGTGCTGCACCATTAAAAATGGCGTGATACCTCTGGCAAACCCTGCAAGAGCTCGTGAAGAAAATATGATAGTTTTCCACCATGATTAGAACAGCAGTTTGCTGCCTATCCCTGCTCTTTAATGGTGTTGAGAGACTTGTAACAAGCCTGGACATCCTGTCTGAACTCATTCTTCTGATTAATGTCAGATGATTCTGTAACAGCATTTTTCTGGGGGTGGTCGAGTAGTGGCAATATTGCACTTCCCTGAGCTTGTTCTCTTTTCCTTGGGAACTAGTTAAGAGATTCTTCTAAACTATTTCTAAATATCATATTCTTGCTAGGAGGAACAAACTCTGTTGTCATAGGAGTTGCCTTTTGATAAGGGGGCACACTCTGCATAAAGCATTCACTCCTTAGCATACAGTGCAGACTAATATGACCCCTTCTTCCTCCATGTACACATAATATAACCTAGGCTTTGTCTGAGCCCATGCCAATCCTGTGTCTAGAATCAAGAGCACTCAGGATTTAGTTGTGTTTGCAATTTTGTGTTGAGAAAATGCACTGAACTTGTTACAGAAAGGGGATTGCCGTTAAAATATTTTTTGTATGTTGTACATTCCGGCTAATAATTTACATGGGGTGGATTGAACATGGTGTAACCACATTCCAGCAGGAAGGCCTGAGAGTGCCCTGCCCTGGGATAACTGAAGGTCCTGTGAGGGGAGCCTTGTCTTCACATTCTGTAGGATGGGGAAAGATTGGATTTTCAATTCTCTCGCAGAACAGTTTTCGATTTGTCATCTGGATCCTGCCTGAGCATATGGACTCTGAAGTCAAAAGTTGTGATGCTGATAAGTAGGAAAAGAACAATTTCAGCCATGTCAAAACTACAAGGCTTGGATTATGGATAGAGGCAGTTAGTGTTCACAAGAAAATTAGGTGCTTTCAGGATGAGGTAGTAGATAAGTAGACTATATTAGGTTCTGAAACTTGAACTGAATTTTTAGACTTACTAAAAGGTACATCCTTATTACTTGAGAGTGCTGTTGTCTGGCTCATTATGTTTTTAGTCCCAAATCTGACTGCCTCCAGGAAAAGATTAAGGAGCAGTGCATGCATAGGGGTCTTTCAAAAGATTTTGTCTTAGAATAAGTCTTGTGTGCAGCTTGTCCTTGGGAAAATGCAATCTGTAGCCTGCTTCTACTGATTTAAATGGATATGAAGGGAAGTGGGTTGTAATGATGTAGAAAAATATATATCAATATTTTGTTTGGTGATTTGTAATATTTATATTTTTAAGATGCTCTGTGTGGAAGTTCTGACTGTCTTTAATCTGATTGGATGGACATTTCTTGTCTTAACAGGTTTCAGAGGAAAGGTAAAGACATCCTGGTTTTTTCCACAGTGGGTGAACTTTTGCAAAATTGAAAAAAGTTTACAAAAAAGAAAATCTCTATGTAGTGTTTGGAACTGCTGTTGCCTTTGAAATTCAAGCTAATAGCAGTAAAAAACAATAATTGAAAACCTCCTCATCTTCAATACTTAAATGAAGTGTTTTCAAACTTGAAGTGCAAATGTTTTGATTGACCCAAACTAAGTACTTCTGTTTGAGGATTGAATAGAAGAAAGAAATGAAAAGTTAAAGAGTTTGATGTTGCAACTCTTTTGCACAGTTTGCTTAGGGAAACTTTTGTAAAAACTCAAAAATCTTGGCTGATCTGAATTCAGTTTCTAACTCCTAATCTTTATGGAAACATAATCAGAGGAACACTTGGTTTAATCAATTGTGGTGTGGAACTCTAATTGTTACTAAAACTCAACACATTGGTTTTACCAAAACCTTTTGGTCAGTTCCAAAACCTTCTCCTGTAGTTTAATGTCTCTAAGAATCCTGATAGAAAATATTCAGCAGCTGCTGCTGCTGCTTTGATGGTATCTTTGTCTGTTAGAGCTGTTGAGGGTTCTGCTTTTATACGAGATTAGGTTCTTAGCTCACTAAAAGTAAAGCGAAAGCTGTTCATCTCCACACTGCATTGCAGAATATTTGTTCCTGGGACTCATTCAGGCAATCAGTTAAAAATGGCTAAAAATAAAGTACACCAGAACTGTAAAGAGAGGCTCTGTGATCACCTCTTCAAAATCTGCAGAACAGATGCCCAGTTAATTTATCTTTTCATATCTTCATGGAAGATGATGGCCCTGTAGGTCAAGATGATTTTACTGGAAAAGGCCACACTATACAGGGATGCATGATTGTTATTTCATTATCTGCATTTATTTATTATTATCTTTCCACAGACCTAAAGATTTTTGCAAATGTTAATGTATCCAACTGTACACTGAAATATATAGCTGAGAAAATTACTGCTACAATGCAGAGGACCAAGTTGGGAAAGAATATAGAGAATTGGATTAAAACTATGCAGGACATGAAATGAAGGCTGGAAAAGCATGCAATTCTGACCATTGGTGTTGTCTGATAATTGCAACATTTTCTTTCTCTAGCATCCTTCATGAGATTAATTTAACTTTTAAATATTTTAAAGTTTTCTGCCCTATTTTTTTTTGCTTCTTTTTAATACAATGATTTCATATTATATGCAATTTTCCCTATTTACTCAATGCATTGTGTTGTATAAAGATTTTTCTAGTCCTCTTCTATTCATTTGCATGATTTTTTAGGCCTTCTACTGCTGGTATGTTAAAGTTTCAAGTATGTTAAGAATTCCTTATCCTTTATTGACTTTTATGCACTGTTTCACTTGTCTCCAAGCCTGTCCAATTTCTCTTCATTTAACTCTGTTGTCCAGTTCTAGGATTTGACAAAGTAAAGTATATTTCTCTTTTTATGTGAGCACACATCAATTATTAATGCTAATGGAAATTAGGTGTATGCTGAGACTAGAACTGACTTGGTGGAGACCATTATGAATATCAAAAGAAAAAGAGATGTTTTGAATGAAGGAAGATAAAGCTTCCTTTTTTGGTCACAATACTTCCCCTTCCTTTTCTGTTCTTTCTTCCCCTAAAAAGTAACCTTTTCTTCTCTTTGTGTAACTCAAGAAGTTCTGGAATTATTGATATAATAGAAAAAAGTGAAAAGGATAAACGAATGGGGTTTAACTTACCTTCGTTATAGAATTGGTTTTCCTGTGCTTTTTCCAATAACAACAAAAAAATCCAGTATTTTCATTTTTTGGTATTAGTTTCCATTATATTTCTTAAAGAACAACAGAAGAGGAGAGCAGCATACACCAAGATTTCTCAGGCTTTGTTTTTTTGAGTAATTTTTTGTGTGCAGTAATTTCTGGGGTAAATAGCAATAGATTGCTTAGTAAATATGGACATTATTATCTTTTCATTGTTCACCAGTGATCAGTTTGGCTCCAAAGATTGCACATCTCATTTCTCAACAGCTAAAAACTCTTGGTTTGTTCTCAAATATCAGGCCATGTGTTTTAGTAGGCTGTAGAAGTTGTTTTGTCTCATTTCTTTGGTACCAGAATGGTTTCAAAGAGATTTATTGGTAAATTTGCTTACTGCTGCATTATCAGCTATATCTTGAAACAAGCACTTTGTGTAATAGGGTTTTATACATGTAGACTCCTTTTGTGGTTAAAATGTTCAAGTTTTTGGTGGTTAGGGGTATGTCCATTTGGCTTATGTCTAAATCCTTTCCCTGATTGTCCTGCAAAGTGCTGAGCATGCCTCCTTCAAAAATCAGGCCCACATCTCAAAAGGTGTGCTCAAAGGAAGACACTTTTTAATGTTATGATAACAGAAGAATAAAAAAGTAAAGTAGCGTGCTTGGAAAATTGGCTTGAAAGCAGAAGAAATCTGAGACTCACATGTTGTTATCATTTAGAGTTTGGTCCTGTCTCTGAGGCAAAGTTCATCCTTTCCCAAGGCCCATCTTCAAGGTAATCTTGTCCTTCATCCCTCAGGTTCAGCTGCCTGGATAAATGCCCTTGCCCTGCTAAAGGCAGTGAGGGCTCTGGTCTTAAACTCGGGATGGGGGAGCATTGCTGGCAGACTTGCACATGAACTTTGCTGCTTTCATCTGCAGAGAGCCTTCCCCCACATAGCCCTGCTGGCCTGGCTGGATGCAAAGCTCTGCTCAAGGTTTCAGCACTGAGCAGGAAAGTCTCAGATCTTCAGTGCTGTTGGTGAAGTTAGGGAGATGTGGCTGAAGATCTGATTTTGGTGCCTATTGCATGGCAGAAGACTTTGAAATGTTGATGTTCTTGAATCCCAGCCAACTAATAGCCCAGGGTGCTCTTTGTGATGGGGCTGTTCACTGGTTTTCTGCCACTGGAGAAACTACAGTGATTTTCTGTATCCAAGGAGCCCTGGCTTTGTTGCAGCTGTTGTAGAAAGGAAGAAGGATTTTATTGCAGGCTGGGCCATGTGTTTGCACAGCTGGTGCTCCTCTGACTGTTGAGATGTGATCATACCTTCAGCTCCTACTTTGGTGGAGCTGCAGAGTATGGGGAAATGGTTCTGGCTTTTGCCTCTGTGGTGGATCTTTTGTGACCTGAAGTCAGTGATTGTTTGGAGGACTTGCTGGTAAAAGTATCAGCAGTGGATCTTCATGGTAGGGAGGCAAACAAATCCTACTGGTGGAAGAGCATTGCAATGTAAGTTCATTTAAAAGTTATGTGCTTTGTTTACACCAGTCTCTTTTAAAATATATGCTTAGTAAAAGGAGGGAAGCAGGAACTGATACAGTAAATGAAGCCAAGTGTTGCACTTAGATAAATAAATGTCACATTCTAGGGCAGATATTGATTCTACATCTATTATACTTCAGTGATCTTGCTCTTTGATCACACAATCTGTGCTAATTAACACAAATATATTTCCTGTAAGCTAACTCAGAAAACATTTGTCATGGCTAAGTTCATGGTAACACACTGCAGTTGGTAGGAGTAGCAGCCTCATGATTTCCACTTTGATGATGCCGTGACATTGCATGTATATTTAATAACAGAATTTTGGTTCCTATCAAAAATAAATTTAGCGGATTTATTAGTTTGAAGAGGGATGTTAAATAATTTTCTTAGACTGCTCAGTACAAATCACTTGGAGGCTATGTAGAAGTCTCTCCTACCACTGACAGCAACATCAAGAATCACACATTGTTTTGAAAAAGTGTTAAAATTCCCAGAGAATTCTGTGAATCTTCGGGTGAAGCAGTAAAAATATCTCGTATCTGTTAATCTTGTTCCCTCACTTACCCTGCTCTAGCGAACTGTCGAAGGTTACATAAGAACAAGGCAACTTTCCTTAAAAAACCAGAACTTTCAGTGAACATACTGGGATCAGAGCTTGCCTACTGAATCACCTCTTCCCTTCGGGTTTTACAGCCTGTGCTTTTTTCTTCTTATTTATTGGCTTCATGGGGAAATAAAATGAAGAGAAAGCAGCATCATCTCTTTTGTGCTGCGTTGTTTTACAGTCCTGCCCATTTCTGGACAGTTTGGGTTTATTTTCTGGTTGCTCCCACACCAGCTTTGCAAATGAAAGGTTTATTAAAACCACTGGTGTAAACCTTCAGGGCGAACAGCCAAAGTGCAAATATGTTGCATCATTTTGACATCCCAAAGGTTTCTAATCACAACTGAATTGTGGTTTTTCTGGTTTAGTAGCACACCTCTGCAGCCCACCAGTGGGGTCAGTCAGGGGGAAAAACTGGATTTATTTGTACTGTTGCACTCGTAAAAAATCCAGTGAACTAGAAACAACCACTGTATTTCCACTTGCCTGAGTTACATTATTCCAGAAAAGAGCAAGAGACGAGGGGACTTGTGTGTGTGTGAAATGTGGCAGGTTGCAGTTATGTTTTCCTTGTAGGCATGTGCAGCTAAGATGAGCTGAGATTATCCACAAATCTCATTTCCCCTTGTCTCAGGCGATATCAAGAGCCTCCTAACAGGATTACAAGGACTTTGATCAGTCTCCTGTGCTGACTGCTGACCATGTGGCACTGCTGCATGGCAAGAGGGATAAAGGAAGCTGCTGTGCCTGGCACAACGCATGCTCTGCCTTTCTGTCTCACAGTGCTGCTTTTACTTATCTTAGATAATGCTCCAAGGGCAGAAAATTTGTCAGCTGATCTTTTTGTTGGCCAAACTTTCTTTCCCTATAAAAACTAATTTCAATAATTTTTCTAAAAGGACACCAAGCTTGTCTTCCAGGGGAAGCTCTCCAGCTTTAAGTGTTAGTTAAGCAGTCCAGATCAAGATGGTAGAATCTTCATCTGGTGAAAACTGTGGCAGTCGCACTGAGCATCCTCTGGAACAACATAATCCCTTTAATCCCCAGCAGACTTTACCTTGCCCCTGTAAAAATCAGATTTTCTTCTTTTCATAAAACCTCTAACAAGCTTTAGTAAGTGTCTGATAATAAAAGTGTCCTGTAACCATAACTGCACATCCATGTTCAGACCAGAACCCATTTAGTCCCTGTCAGTGGACATGAGAAAAAGGAGAAGGAGTCTTGGAGATCCACAACAGCACATGAAAGGCAACTGAGCATGTTCACTGTGGAAAATGAGCAAAAATAGATGTGAGTACTTGAGGAAAGTATTAATGAATAGTATATGTGTGAGGAATAAAAGGAAACAAGGGGAAATTGCCTGATGGTCATCTGTGTCTAGTATCTTAAGAGTGAAATGGTGTGGAGGAATACCCTGGAGAGGCTATCCATGCAGTGCAGACAGATTATCAAGCTTTAGCCAAAGCAGCCACTGCTTCTTCAGCAGTACCACAGCTTTGGGATGTCATGGGAAGATTCAGGCCCATGCTTGACCAGGGCACAGCCCTAGGTCTCATCACCAGATGTAGGGAGATGATGTGGTGACTCCAAGATGTGTGTGTTGGTGCGTTCACATTCTAATCCTCAACTCATTCTGTAATTGATTTTCTTCTTGTATCATCTCAGCCAGCTCTGGGATCTGCAGTACCCCAGTCTGGGATACTCCTGGGGGGGGGAACAGCACTGTACTCAGATCTTTGTGGTGTTACAGCCCAATGTCCCAGCAGCATGCTGCTTGTCCCACCCAGGGGTCCTGTGATGGGTGGGCTCGTGAGGAGTAGGGGTGGGAGAGAAGCCTAACATCCATGCTAGGGATTTCTTTTGTAGAGGGGCTGTGAGCTTAGTACTTCTGTATTTCTGAGCTTTCATGACTTGGAATGAGCCAGAAGATGGTTGCAGTTCTCACTTAGATCATGCCAATAAATGAGAAGATGTTTATAAGCAGCAATCATATATACCATTTCAACCTTTTTGAAAAAATAAGGGAGAAAGAATAACATCCCTTGTTTTAATAAATGTCAGTGATTTTATTTAGTTAGTACTATTCAATAGTTCTTTAAATTTTCCTTTACAATGATACCAAATTGCAAATTTTTTGTTATTTTTATTCACCTGACTTCTGGACAAGGACATCAGGATGTTTCAAGACATTTACATTATGAATATTTCTCTACCTCATCCTGTAAGTGAAGATAATTTCCAGAACTCATGTTAGATTGGTCCTGTAGAAATCTTGCAAGTGTTTTACTCTTTGCAAGCAGTGTAGTGGGGAGTAAAATGAGAGTTTAGCAGGTACTATAGCAGGCACTTCATTTTATAGTTTTTCATTGATGTAAATTAGGTATTTTCACTTTTCTCATTGGCTTCACTACAGAGGGGGATCTGAACCTAAGTTTTTAAAAGGCCCCAGTATCAAGTTTGTATTTGTGGCTGATTTCAAAGGTGTTTTTTGAATTTGAAGTTTTTTTCATCTTTTACATATGTTCTGTGCTAGAGAAAATATTGTCCACATCCAAATATGTTAAATTATTGTAGTCCTGTCTTTATGCACTCTGTTGAGCTCACTATTGCAGTGTTTTTATGCACAAACTGTAACTTCTAGCAGCTTAAAAAATTCAGCTGTTTTCTAAAAATTAGCTCAAAATTTATCATAGAAAATCTAGCACTAAAGAGGCTGTGCTGCCACATGGATTTGGAATGCATTAAAATCCAGTATAATCTAAACGTTTCAATTATTACACTCTTGTGCTTCTACTTCACTGCATTTCTTGAGGAATTTAATGTGAAAAGTAGCCTTTAAGAATATGAAAAGTTAATATTTCTGCTAAAAGGATGTTTTCTTAGGCTATGCTGTTTTGCACGTTGTGCCATTAGCATATTAGTAGCTATGTATTTTAAGAACAGTAAAATACATGTCTCTGTACAGTACAAGATAATGTGAGAAATCAAAAACAGTGGATTCTCTGTCTTCCTAGCTCCAGGTAGCTGTAGCATGTGACCTAATTTTTGGTCCACAGCTATAAAAATACCCCATCCTTAAAACATGGAGGTTACCTCAAATAACCCATCCCTACACAGAGTTATATTGCTGGCTTTCCAAATCATACAAATTACTCTGAAGTGAAAACCGCAATGGAAACAGTCCAAAATCGCATTCTTGGCTCAGCTCATCATACCCTATGTTATTTGCCAGTTCCCTTTTTCATGAGCTTTTAGGATCATTTACAGCAATGTTTCTGTGTGTCACATTGAACACTCAAACCATTGTTATCTTCTCCACATTCATTAATTGCTGCTATCAAGGTACAGTATCAAGAAGGAACAAATTATTGTAAGTTAAATAGCACATATATAGCTTGAGCTTCTTTATTATGTTAAAAGATGGCAGGATTTATTGTGTTTGTATGCTCCTTGTAGTAAACATTATAATTCAATACTTGGAAAATAAATAAGGTAATCAAAAGATGGAAAACATCTTTGTGATATGCCACAAGCTGTCGTCTTGTTGCTCAGAGCTTCAGCCAATCACTCATGAATTTCTGGGCTGTTAAAGTGCCTTTGGGGAGGATGTTTCCTGAAAAGGGATTTCAATGCAGGACAACTTATAAATAATCAGAATATTTGATCTGCACTGGGCAGGCTCCAGGAGAAGGTATTTCAGGGAAAAAAAGACATAGTCCAAAATGTCCACATGCATGTAGCATTGGGAGGTGGTGATTCTGCACCATACATTTTGCAGTTTATTTTCTTCTCTACAGTGCCCCATTAAAAAGATTGATTGCTCCATGATGACTTGGTTAGAAGAATCTAGGCTCAGCACCCACTATTTGATAGGAGAAGGCCAAAGTGGACAAAAGTTACTCTATAAAGCAGAGAGGAAGGGAACATATAAAAACATGCCTGAATATCAAGGAGAAGCTTTCTGATATGTTCAATTGAGAGGATCCATACTGCTTAACACACTTAGAAGAAGCAGATATCCTGCTGTACCTGACACATCCCATGAGTCTTCCAACAAAGCTATTAAAATCCAGTTGGATTACAAAAAGAGGATGTTATTCTGTGAAGGTAAGTGTATCATAATCTCACTATTAAATGGTAAATCCTCTGAAGAATTTTTCCTGGAGTACTTCGGAACAGATATGTTATTACTATTGTTCACAGACAAAGTAGGGCTGAATTATAAAGACTTCTATTTCTCCCTGTAGAGGCAGGCAATATAATTCCAGATCCTGAAGAATGAACATGTTTAATTCCTGGGTTTGAGCTCCTGTTTATTTGTGGAAGGACAGATTAGTTGGTGATTTCAGCCTTCAGTGAGTGTATCAGCTTGCAGTGCAGTTTGTTCTGAGACTGCTCCTGCTTCAGATTAATGATCCATCACTAGCTTCATGAGTGGACTAAAACTATGCTGGCAAGTGCTGCCATGGCTCATCCCAGGCTTACTTCAGCCTTTTGGTATCAGCCACTCATGGATATTTGTACTGCCACAAACATTTGGATGATGACTGCTCTTCATAATTTTTTAGTCTGGTGTGAATATGGTCATTCATTCAGATGTAAAAAATATTTACTATTAAATTATTAATTAAAATATTTCAGATGTGTAGCCTGGAAGAAAAAAAAACAAACCCAAAAAACTTTATGATGTTAATGACCAGTTATACAGCATAAATAAAAAGTGGGAAAGAGTCCAAGTGAATATTTCACAAATTCTTTGCATAAAGTTTGTTCATCTACAGCCCTTTCCCATAGCCCAGTGAAGTCAATGAGAGTTTGGGGCTTTGGCTCAGGCACTTCAATTGTCTGTCCTACAATTACAATAACAAACACAGCAGTAGTCTGTTTGCAAACAGCTGGTAATTGGAAAAAGGGCTGAAGTTGTCAGCAAATGTATTTGTCAGTACTGATTTGACCAGTTGTACACTTTACCTTAAATGACACTTCTTCCCTTCCATGGGGAATGTGGGGTCTGTGTCCAACGAGTTTCCTCGGTGCCTGTCATGCAGGGAGCATGGCAATCTGTGGTGTGTACCCTTTGCATGTTAAATACCCTCCAGCACTTGCTGTTTATTATACAGGATGAATCGGCTGGTTTCCAATTTATTTGTCAAAAAACAGTCCTGGTAACACAGTAGACATATGTGTAGACAAGTGGAGTTAGGGAGCTCTGTCCAACTTCAGATTTGCCTATTGATAACAGTTAAATGTTCCCTTTTGGCAGGAGAATGGTGACACTTCCAGAAGAAAAATATACCTTCATCCAAGCTATGGTTTTGTCTTCTTTGGTTTTTTTGGGGTTTTGTTTTTGTTTTTTTAGGTTGAGAAACATCTTAGTGCACAGTTCTCTAGAACTAATCAAGCCTGTTTAGTACTCACCACTGCTCACAGAGGAGTTGATTGAATTCCCCTACTTATTTACATTGTTTTTAGAGGCTCATGTATCTCCCCTGAACTTATCTGCATTTCCAAAGGTCCCTCTGCCTGAGAGCTGTGCTGAATCCCTGGCTGCAGAAGAACTCTCCAGTGCGATAGCACAGACGGCTTTTGCCTGTGTGATGTAAGTGCTGCTGTTCTTGCACTTCCTCACATTTCCCTTTCAAGTTTGCTAGAGCCAGCAGCTATCACATCAGCTCATGGCCATTCTCTTGTTTCCCATGCTCTGTGTGTGGGTCCCTTCCCTCTTTTTAACTTTTTTTTAGTTTTTCTAAAAAAGTAGATTAAAAACACAAACTCCAGTCACTATTCACATTTGTCAGCTGAGACAGGGTTTTTGCTCTGGTTTGAAGTTTTGTATGTTCTTTCTTATGTATGGTTTGTGGTTGGTCCACAGGTACTGATAGCAAATGTTCATGGATGACTTGTTAATTATCTCTTGGTTTTTCTGGTTGGTTTGTTGTTTTGGGGTTTTCTCCTCCTTGTATTGCCATCTTCCCCTGTCCTTCTGTCTTCTGTTCTTTTTGCCTGCTTGCTGTATTCATCTTTAAGCAGGTGCCTCTACAGCCAGGACATTCCATATTAAAAAATATGTTGGCATGCTGTTCCTTCTAAAATTGCCTGTTTCTTTCTGTGACCTACAGATAGGAGTAAAGGCAGGGGTCACTGGTGGGTGTGCCTCAGCCCTGGCCTGTGTGTCTCATGCTTCTGTTACTCAGGCAACTGTAAAATCAGGAAATACTATTGGTACAGTCATTGACATATGAAGAAAAAGCAAACCATAAAAGTGAATTAATAAAGTTTTTTGTGAAGCAAAGCAAAAAATGGATGATACAAGAGCAGTTTTGTTAGAAATTATTTTTGTTCTCTGTAGCAGAGGGAAGGCAGAAAGCAAAAAGCTCTTATTTTTCCTAATCTCAGACAGACCCAGATATGGATTACTTTGGTTAGATAGGAAAAGAACGGGATGGAGAGAAGTTATGAATCTTGCTACTCTCCACTGCACTGACGGGGTGAAAACATACCTAACAGGCTTCATGGGAGTGAATCCTCTCCTGTATTTCATACTTATTCTATTCTCACTTCTTGACCGTACCATGGTTTATTGCACATCCTCTTTACTATAGTTCCCTTTCCCTGGCTTTTCAGATTGTGGCCATGCAGGTTGAAAGGGAATTTACAGCATTCCCATAATGGACTGAATAATCTGAAAGCACTCAAGGAAGTAAATGTCCTACATTAATGTATAGGAAAGGCATCTGTAAAAACATTATTGGTTTTTCAGTCATCAGGTTAATCAGCAGTTGATGAAATGAAATAGTGAAGTGCAGAAATATCAGCAATTCATTATGATGCTTAACAATTAGGAAAATAGCCCACAGGATGCATATTTGATCAGTTGGGATGATGGCACTGTTGATGATACATTACCAGTCTAGTGGAAGGGAATTCTGTCTCTTTTGTGTCTTTTTCCTTGCCCTAACATTGTGTGTGCTTTCCTTCATGCTCTTTGCTTGTTGTTTGTAGGCTTCTCTTGGGGCTGTTAAAGGTGATATTTTATATTGGCAAATTCTTCATTAATTTTGGCCCCAAAGTGTGATCCAGAGCAGAGCCTGGCTCACCACAGACACCCTTACCAGAATCCTTAAAAGGCAAACCCTAAAGTGGGAAACAGAAAACCTGCAGTCAAAATTCTGTCATCTCTACATCTCCCATTATCACAAATGCAAGATGGTTGAATATTATTCTACCAGTAATCATCATGTCAAGGCTAGAAATATTCTATCCACAGGGAGCCAGTGGATACTATGCTTTTTAAAATATTCTATATGCATGATAAGACTTTCTTCTCTGTTGGCTTGCTAATCGTTTTGACTATTTCTTTTGATGTAAGAAACAGATGGCAGCATTCACTGTAATAAGTGCAGAAAAACATGCCAGCCAATTAGGGATGTTTCAACTGACTGAAAACCTGGATCCTTTTCCAATATTTTGGTGATTTTCCCTCCCTCTGTATGTCTAGAGGAAATTTTTATTTATAATTTGTTTGATAGAATAATAAAATCAGAGATTAGAGGAATCTTACATCATTAAATCTCTAGTAATGAACCTAAGAACAAAGAGCTGAAATACAATTTATGGATTATTTTGTTTTGCAAAGGTTTGTTATCTGCCAGAAGATAAAAAAAACCCCCAAATCAAATACCCTTGTTAATGTGAACCCCATACATCACTAGAAGGGCCAGTATAAACTGTATATGTGATCCTAAAATATTGAGTATTTTTTCAAACTCTGCTTCATTCAAGAAGTTAATTTTCAAATATCGTAGCATTTAAATACCTCTTTTATCAATCCTTAATGTTATGTTCCTGAAATTGTGATTCCAACAGTTCATTTCTCAGCAGCATTTTGCAGGCAGTATACGCCCCTCTCAGTTCCTCATCAGGGAAGGTTACTGTCCTCTCATTTCCTACCAAAATCAGGCAGAGTTTAAGATATTTTAGATCCCTCAGGAAAAGAGATTCTTCTTTTTCTTGTGCTGTGAAACTGAAATTAGAGGTCACTGCTGAAAATGCAGGTCACTACTGATCTGCTCCTTAAGCAGCTGTTAATGCCTTTATCCCTTTATAGCATTATACCAGTATTATTGAGACTATATAAAAAAGGGCATTTTGGCTTCTAATATGTATTTTAGTCCCTGGCTATGTAGTGCTTTGATCATTTTTTGTTAGATATTTTGCAGTCCTGTCCTCACTCTTTCCACTGTTTCACTTCAGGAGTAGAACTATGCAGATTTCACTGCTTCAGGATCTTCAGTCCAACTTCTAGGGTTTTTTAAATTGTATTCTACTGCTTTCTGTTACAACATTTCTATTCTTAAGATTGTACCCTCTAAATGTCTACTTTAATACCATTATGTGTATTTTTCTACTAATCTTTTGGAATCACTCTTCTCCAATGACTTCTCAATTGTAGTCAATGAGCTTCTAAGGATGTAACTTAAAGCAAAACTGGTGCCACTTATTAGGGTCGATTTAGCCTATGAAAGATGAAATTCTGCTTCAGGCAGTAAAGCAATTTTCAAAGTAGCATATTGGCTTTTATCAGGTTTGGTCTGCTCTTCCTAAATGAAGATGTTCAGTCTTTATGGGTGACTGTGGTCACTCTGGGAAGCATTTGGTGGTAGTTAAGGGTAAAATACTGATTGTTCTTCAAAATTAGAAACAACTGGTAGCTCTCAGTGATGATTTAAATTTCTTTTAAAAATTTTTTAAACCACAAAGCCATGTGTTGTTCAGTGATTGAATGCATTTGAACTTATGAAACTTTTCATTTAATGCTGCTTTCCATTGTTTTTGGCTAAAGCCCAAGCCTCACATCTTCTAGTTGCAGGATTCCTTTTTGCAAACTCCATCCTTTGCTGAAGCCTCAGTGTAACATGAGACCATCCCTGTTTCCCAGCAGGCAGCACATTAAAGCTCTGCCTGGTGACCAGCTGCAAAGACAGGTGTTTTCTGCTCTTATTTTTTCTTCTCCCTTTATTTGGTCTTATAACTTCCCTAACACATAGTCAAGTCCTGGGTGAAATGAATGATTGAACTTTATAAGCTTGGAAAAAGCTCTGATTTGGATAATGTGGAGCTGGGGATTTTGGTCTAAAGTTGAGTGTTCTTAACTGCTTGTTTGCCACATTTTCTTTGGGGGGCTGGCGAGAGGCTGAGCCAGACTGGAAATTCAGCTTATAAGGATAACTGCAGGGATCACAGGCATTGAGCGTTTATCTCTCCAGGGCACTTAGAGCACCAAAGTGCAGATGCTGCTGAGGCCTCAAGGTTTGGATATGGCACACTTGTACTCTGCACACAAACAAGTGTTTCCATGTAGAAATCTGTGTGAGCCCTCAGTGCACTCCTCACTGGTATCTGTCCCACACCCATGTTGGGGCTGTCTCACTGCAGTCACAGGCTGTGTGAATCACAGACTATCTCTGTAGTGTTCACAGATCTTCAAGAAGAATAAGCAAGGCCTGAGGATGATGTGCAGTGAGATCCAGCCCAAAACTCAGTCCACTTGCCTGCCCATTACAGATGAAATGCAACTCTTCTTCCTGCTTTTGCCACTTTTGTACACTCCCAGTATTCTGTTTATAATGTAATTTAAACCACAGCTGCCTCTGCCACAGTCCATTTCTCATTCTGGCCTGTATGGTACCATGTACACCTCTGGTGTTCTACTGGTAACACAGAATAACACATTTTAGGAGCAGATTATTTCTCAGAGGACAGCAACTGCTCTAACATCAAAGAAATGACACCTGGAATTCAAACCAATCCACCTCTTTAACTTTCTTATCAGGGAGACCAGCTCAATGCGGTAATGCTCTATCTATCAATTAACATATTTCTGGGTAAGATTTAACACTCTGCATCAGCTTTGTGGGCCTGTTTCAGCCACCATATCTGGTATTGCAGCCTGGATGACTCCCTCTTTCCTTTGAAATTATCACAGGTAAAACTAGTACTGAGGCCTTTGGAAAGATATGTTCTTAATTTTTGCAGTGGTCATGGCAGAGCAGCCTGGCCTTATTATGTGCTACAAGAGTTTATTACTGTCTATTAGTAGTTAATGATCATCAGCATAGGGTGGAAAAGCTACACAGACATTTTAAAAACCTTTATGATTTTTTGAGCATTAGCAAATCAGAGTACTGATAGTCTGTAACTTCAATGGAATTTCAGTTTAGTGATTGATAAAATCTTTCTTTTATTAATTTGATTAACATAGTAAACACTTAATATTAGATATGAAGACACTTTGAAGTTAGAATTTTAAGTGAAACAAAATATGGCAATATTTCTTTAAAAACATTTATTGCAGATAAGAAATTATCATTCAAATACTGTGAGGTGGCAGTGATCTCACACACTAAAATAATTAAAAGTACCAAAGACACAAACATTAGTTGTCTATAAAACTCTAACCACATTCACTTTTCAGCTTTTCATTGCATAGCCAAGAAGCATTAAGTGAACCATAAAGTATATGAAAAAACTTGGCTGATAGGACAATTGTTTCATCCATCAATGGTATAACTTCAATTCATTCTAGTATTACTCTGTTCTAGAAGAGTTCAGGGAACCTTCTGAATATTTATCAGCATTTTTTATTAAGTTTTAAAAATTCTAGTGAGTTAGAACATGTAGAAATACTGACAGTTCTAGGTTTTATTTTTTTCCTTTGCCTGTCTTAGGTAAAACCCAAATGATTCTCACTGGAATTTTCCTTAGGAGTTGAGTAGCTCTGAGTCAGACCTTATTAAAGATATTTAAAGCAAATACCCATGCTCACAAAACTGTATCAGGATATCCCATTTGCTGAACATGAATAGTGATAATGTTGTTGTGGCCAATCTGCTCAGATATTTCTACTACCCCTGACCAAAATGCTGTCCTTGACTTAGGAAAATACTATACGTCATTTACTGCCTAAAATGGTATCAACTCTTAGGTTTTAGTCAATGGCAGGAGTCCTGCTGCTCTCACTGGAAAAGAGTGTAATAGTTATTATCGAAAGTTGCTTCAGATGTCTCATATTATTTTCTTTTAAACCAGAAGTGTATCTGGAGCCTCCATTGCTTGAGGCAAAACATATTTCTTGGAGATTGCTCTTACAGAAGCCAGGGATTGACAAGCTTACATTTTTAAGTATACCAATCAAGATATCACTGGACAGAAATATTCCTTTAAATCTTTCAAGATTATTTACCTTTGGTAATGTGTAAAATAGTATAACCTTACAGATCCTGTTTACTGGAAATGGCCTTCACAGGCCAAGTGTGACCTTGTAACAAACCCCGCTTTTCCCTTTTCTGCTTTGCTGTCGCATGGGGTGCAGCTGAATTTCCATAATGACACCAACAAAGCTGCAGTGATACCTGACAGTAGAGCTGTGGTGCTCCCTACTTTCAGTTCAATACTGAAATATTGAATGAATACTTAGGTGCTGTAAACTGGGCCTCCTACAGCTAAGTATTGCAAAGGTCAGAACTGTGGTATCCTTATCAGATTAATATTTCCCATTGAGTTGAAATAACTTGTTCAGAATTCCAACGTGTCCATGTTTTTCCAAGTCATATAACAAACCCCTTTGGAAAGTAGAGATGGATTCTTTGGAAGTAGAGAATCAACCCTGTGGAGTTGATTCTTCACAGCTGCTATTTATAGCATGGCTGAGTTCTGCAATCACACAAAATACTTGTCTTATCTGGACAGGTCTGATAATGTGGAGAGGAGTAATTATTTTCTCCCCTGCTTATAATGGTCTGCAAATATCAAGAAAAAAACAAACCAAGTGAGGGTAAGTGTCTTCTAACATTTTTTAAGATCTACCTAAAGACCAGGGGTCCCTCAGATGATTTGCTATCCTTCTTTTGTAGTTCTGAGAAAACCTTGCTCTTTCTTTCCCCTCAAGGAACAGGGAAACTGAATGGGCATTAAGCAACAAGTCCCTCTGGTTTCAGAAGAGATTGGTTGAGCTGAAGAACTGCAGAATTTGTCTAAGCATTGGTTAACCCCGTTACAGTGGGTTGTTAATTTAGTGGCATACAAAAAAATGCATTAATATGCAGTGCTTTGTTCTATGTTCCTTTCAAATCAAGGGTTTATTTCTTTGTTATTGGCCGTGGCTATGGCTTGAGACTTCTTCCCCTCAGGCTTCAGGATTTAAAGTTTTCATTCAGAGTTCGGAGGTATCTTGGCAGTGCTGATGCTGACTTTGGGGGTGAGTTGCTGTACCACAACAACTGTACTACAAGAAGAATATCACACAACCTCTCTGTGGCCATGTGCCGAGGGTGGCCCACAGAAGGGTATCCTGAAGTCCAAACAGCCATTCATCTTAGGCTCCACGTGCAAGAATGTGCTCTTGCACAGGAAGATTTCATTTTGACTCATGTTGATATGCTGCTGATTTCAGTGATGTTTCATCCAATATTCCTTTGCCTGTTACAAGCAGAATTTGGTTCTGATAGACATGGAAAGATCCTAACCTGTAGGGCCTGACATACTTGACTAAAGAACAGACAGAGAGAAGATGAAACTTTTGAGATATAGCTAATAATGGCTGCACCTTTCTTCCCCCACTGGGAAGTCCTTGAAGCAGACTTGAAGCCTTGAATGGGCTGGCATACATTTGTATAAACGGATTTGCCAGAAGGGTAGAAAGTTGTTTCATAGCTCATGACTTATGAAACATATGGAAAACACCACAAGATTTCAAATGTGTATGGCCACAGTCTCTATACAACAAACCCTGGGAATCTCCCACCCTGCTGTGTTGAGAATTGAGAGCAATGCCAATCTTAAAGATCAGTTTTCAGCTACTGCCTCCTTTTGTGCCTCTGATAGCATGAGAACATGGGCATGATCAAAAAGCACTGAGACTGGTATGTTCATGTGTTCCCTGTAGGCACATCCTGTGCTGCACCTGCTGCAGTCCTGAGTTCTGCACTAAAAAGGCCTGGTTTTGTTACAGATGCAAAGGTATTTACAGGTAAATCAGAACAGCCTCGTCTCTGAAAGACACAAGGATGTTTCTCTGTGAGGAAAATCCCTAAAAAAAATTTCAAATAAGCAATCTTCTCTAAAGTACCATCACAGAATGCATTAGCTAGCAAAGGCAGCAATGTCAGAAATAGTGACAGAAGATAGATATAGCTTCTGAGAAAGTGAAATGTATTTAAGTACTTTCAAGTAATAAGGGATTTACTTTCAGCTCTGTGGGAAATACAAGACTTGTTAAACATCAGATATGAGCTGGAGCTACAGTAGACTCTGTTTGCACTTCTGTATTTGGATTTCAAACAAAATTCCAGAGAGTTTGTAACTAGGGACTTCTATCAACTTGTTGTTAATGTGTGACACCTATATATAAACACAGGATCAGAAATGGATCTAAAAAATGAATTTAGGTTCTGCAGATTGACAAGGTACCATGCATCATCCAAGTTGCAATATTTATTTCAGTATGTTTTAAGTAGTAGCAGCAAAGGTAGGAGAATAAGTATTTGGATAACCCTCTTTAATAGCAGGCTAAGTTAAATTGAATTGAACTTGGACTAGGCTGGTGAATATATCCAGACAATTATTGTGGCTCAGCCAATTTGCAGTAGCTGGAATTCCTTGCATCATCTGGCATGTGTAACTTTTTTGTTTTGGGTAGCAGGAAGCTGTTGGCTGCACAAATCTCAGATATCTCAGTTTTCACAGACTAATTGTATTTCTGGACTCCTCTCTACAAAAGATAGAATGTGATATTCCTTCATGGAGGTTTTGGTTTATAAAGATACAGCTGTAGAAGTAGCACTTATACTTTCAGCATAAAAGGACCCAATTCTGCAAATCATGTTCTGTTAGTACTTTTCCAGGACAGTTCATTGACATTTCTTGTTGTGTTTTTCCACACAAACAATGCTACTCCAAATCTCAACCCTGTGCTGCACAAAAGCTGTGCATTGAGCTGGCACCTCTTTCTTTTGAAAGCATTTGTAATTTCACTTTTGGACTGTAAGGAACACTGCTGATCTGAAAAACACCAGCTTGTCCAAATGTAGTTCTCACCACAGCATAATGACAATAATCCCATCATCAGATTTATCATGTTTTAATTTGACCAGATATGTCAGTAGTTTAGAGGGTTTTGCATTAATAAATTGCTTTAGGTTAATGTGAAGTACCTTCAAATCATTGGAGATTTCATAGTGGAAAATGTTTTGCAAAGCTGCATATCCTAAATGGCTGCACTCCAGAGTCTGGAATTCAAATCTCATTTACTGTAAATGACTGGAAACCAGAAGATGTAGAAGTTTTTTTTTTTAACATACTTAATAGAATGTAGGGGAAAGGGGGCTGATTTTTCAATTCTTATGTAATGCAAAAAGGGTTTATTCAAGAAATTAGCTGTAAATAAAGGAAATACTTCTCAGATACTATTTGGGATAATGTGCATAGTATTTGAAAGCAATACTATGAGATTTGACATGTTCTCAAGTAGTGGATATAGAGCTCATTTTGTTGCTTCTGTGTCATTTGGTGATTCCTTTCAGGTGTGATTGCAGAAGGGCTCAGTTCTGGTCTGAAACCTCAAGTTACAGAAGCCCAGTGAGAAGAGAGAAAGAGTTAAAAGGATGGTGAGTGCTTTTCAAAGGCCCACATATGGGCCCCTAATGGGAGTTATGTGGATGTGGGTGGGCTCTAACCTAGGAGTCTAATGTTCAGCTGGCAAATCACTGCTCATTATCCATGGTCCTCCCTACCCTAAGCTACCACCTGGGAATCAAGCAAGTGGCTAAAAAAAATGTGGAGTCTAAATATGGGCTCTTGTTTTTAAAACTGTGTGTTGACTTAGATAACATCTGTTTGAGTGGACTAATAGGCACTGTTGAGCTCTACATGCTTTGAGTATGCAATTAAAAATACAGTAGCTTCCATCCTAATTTTGGTAACTGACAGTTACAATTATGAACATTGAGAGGAATAATATTTTGCAATAAAGAAGTTTTTCTTTATTGCTTTGGGGGGAGTTATTTATCCATCTGCTGCATCCTGTAGCAGTCATTACTCCCCTCATTCATACAAAGGAGCTCCTTCCAGTTTCCTCCAAAGAAAAAGTTTCTATTTTGAGGCGAAAGAAAGAAAGCAAAATAGAGCAGAGAACAAATGATGTGTCTAAATATTAATGAAGGACTTGTAGTAGGTCTTGCCAAATACTGTGGACTAATCAGGCTCTTGATGGGCCACATAGTTCCCATTGCCACAAGTAGTAGACTAAGAAACTTGGATTCTATTTCTGTCTTTGCCATTGACTGGCTGGTGTAACCCTTGGCCAGACATTTAATTCCCTTGTGGTTTTGTTTCCCTATTACACATAGCCTGTTTTGTCTGTTTGGTTTGTAAGCATGCCTGGACAAGGATTGTCCCTGCTGATGTTTGTATAATGCCAAGCTGACAGGGCTTCAGTCTTGGCTGGACCTTTGACGTGCTACCTGGGTATAAAATTATTATCATGTTAGTACAGTTATCAGTTATCCCAATGTATGTTGCACTGACAGTTTGCTTCTTTGACTCTTGGTAGTGTAGGTGAAATCAGAATGGGTCTCTGTGTATTCCCACAGCGGGCATTGTTGAGCTATAGAAATAAAATAATCATAACAAAGAATTTGTTGGAGCCTTCTGTGCAATCCTGGCACCATTTGGGTTGTAAAAACTCTTCCTTTCTTTGGGCTGAATCATTTTTGGGATAGAGATTGTCGTGCTTTGAATGGGAACCACAGTCTCTGCAAGACACCGAGTGACTGGGGCAGGTGACATCCCTTGGGTTAAACACCTCTTTTCAGAGCCATAGCATTTGCTGTCTCTGCAGGGATGTCCTGGGCTGGGTGTGCTCAGACACTGAATTACCCTGGCTCTCACCCAGTCCTCCTCTGAGCACAAGAGGCATCCCATTCCCTTTGCATGGGAATGTAAAGGGGGTGGAGATAAACTAGATGTCACACTGTTAGACTGGCTACAGATAAGAGGTTTTTTAGATCAAAGACACTCACGGCAATTTTATGAATACAAATAAAGTCAGAGGAATATTCCTAGAAAGACTATCACTCAATGTGCTTAACTGTGCTCTGAACAGCTTTGTCAATATGCCCCTCCACTTTTCAAATGTTGCCCTATGTGATTGCTGTCACAGGCCCTCTGAAATGAGCCCTGCTGGTACTCGTACTGCTGCTGCTGTGCAGTGTGGCAGCCAAGCATGAGACCATCCTTCTGGGCAGTGACCAGGAGATGTTCTTTTCTGTCCTGAGACATGAACAGGCAGGCCTCTTCACCCACTGTATTTTAAGCCCTTTGAGGGCTTTCAGAAAGGGGATGGGAATAAAACTTAACCCATAAAAACAAACCCCCAAAACTTTGGCCCGGGGAAGAAACTGGCACTGTTTATAAGCAGAAGATTCTGAGGTGTGACTTTAGAGATTGGAGCAACGTCCATGGCATACTTTTCAACAAGGTGAGTGGTGAGCTCTGCTGGCTGTAGCAGAAGCAGTTTCACAATACTCATGGAATAGGAATAGCACCAGAGGGAACAGTGTAGCAGGTAAGAAAAATTGCATTTGTTTTTAAGTCTCACTTTGATAAATATAAAAGCTCAGACCTTACACATTAAATAAATTATCAGTTTGGCATGTTCCAGCAAACAGCTACTATCCACTCTTGATAAGAACATTTGTAATCTGGGGAGTATAATGGATCATGTCTGAGTAAGAGATTATTATGGTCATCTCTTGGGAATATGTAAAATCAGGAAATTTTGAGAAAGGCTTATGGGTTCCTGCTGTTACAAATGGTGGCTTTTTCTAAATATGAGGCAATTCCTGTTGCTGAAATGTGTATTTATACTTGAAATTTTTCCACAGCAGTGTGGAGAATGAAATCTCTTATGGACTATGTTGATTTAAATTACAAGAATTTAGATAAAAAACACAGACCTTTACTTGTTCAATAGAGGTTTGAAACCCTTTGTAGCACCCCATGAAATCCAGCACCTACTCATGACACTTTCCCCTTTAACTCAGCAGTGTATGACTGCTGAGGACGTGAATCTATGATCACCTGTTTGCTTATGATGATCTGTTTTTTCTTGGAGGTTTGCACAAAATGTTTCTTTTAGCTGGGATTGCCATGGTGTCCCATATTTGTACAGCACCCAGACCACTTGTTTTGTGGCTGGGCCTCTGAGGAGCTTGTACCATTCAAAAAAAGAGGGTGCAGTAAAGAAAGAAATTGTTTTGTTGATGGATTTAGTGCAAACATACACTAAATGAAATCTGGGCAGAAGTTTGGTTCTCTGGTCTTAATGTTAATTTCCAAATGTGCCCAAAAAAAACTGCTTAGGGCTTGACCTTGCAAAGTGCTGAGTACGTTTGGGAACTCCAGATGTTGCTCAACATTGAACACAGGTTCTTTTCTCTTAAAAGAAACTGTTGCACTTTAAACAGAGGCAGCTTGGAGTTCTCTGAAATGGCAAATGTTTTGGAAGAGACATAAATTACTGTTGGCTTTTGCAACAGTGGGCTCTTTGGAAACATTCCCCTTGAATAATATTAAAAGCAATTCCAACTTCTGTAATTTAGCTCATCCCTACCATCAGCATCAATTAAAAAAAACATTTACAGATTCCAGGCTCACCAGGCCTTTTCCAAGAGCTGGCATACTCAGAGCCAAGTAACTTATAAACAATGACTATTGATCTCAACAAGTGTGTATGTTCTTGCAGGGTGTCTGTGTGTGCTGAACTGGCACCAGAGGTGAACAGCTTCAGTTGCTGCCCTTATACTTGCATTGGTATCTATCAGAATCACTACCAAAGTTGCACTGGCAGATAAAGTCATGCAGTGTCTGAGAGGTTACCCAGGAGGGATCTATTAACAGATATAAATTGTGCAGGAATTAAGTTGTATTTTAGCTTAAGGGCATTGAAAGTAGTAAGAGTTTTAATTGTTGTATTCTTTTGGGCTCTATGTGCACCACATTTTGTAGTGCTACTGTATGCCCTTAGAAGAATTGCCTTCATGTTACTTGCACGTCAGAAGATTTGGGTGTGAAGGGATCTATGGTTTCCTAAGAATCTCAGGCATTGCTGCATTTCCTTAGCAGTAACTTGTGTGCTATGGCAGTGGCAGGAGTGAAAGACCAAGGACTCAGCTGATAAAACTGTGCACAGCCAAAACAGCTTTGATGGTGTCCTGCACTGTTGGGTTCAAGCACTCAAGGACGTGACTGTCAAAATGGAACTGCTTCCCTGCAGGAAGGGATATTAGAGCTGGCACAACACCAGGCACTTGGATTCCTTCCTCTTCCAGTGTCTCCCAGGTTTGCTTCCACTGTGTTTGTGCCAGAAGTGACTGTTGCAAGGTGTGACACATATGAAGCCCCGCTGTCCTCTTAGTCCTGTGTGCAAATTATGCAATTTAACAGGAAAGTAGACTCAATGTAGCTTATTTGTAGCACAGTGTTTGGGGACTAGAGCCCAAAGCTTTATGTCTTTTGACCTAGTCTTTCAGACACAGATCATCAGAAACCTTTTGCTTTCCCCCTTTATGATACTGTGTTTCTTCAACTCCAATTTAGTGGAGCTCCCACACAAATGATGAACCTTAGTGTTGCTGGAGACCTTGTTTCTGCAGTTTTCCAAGGGCCAGAATCCTACTTGACCCGCTGAGTATGACAAATATAGCAAAATACTTGTCTCTGATCTGTTTGCTTTGGATACTAAAAGAAATTTTTGTTACCTGTTTATTCAACCCTTTTGTCCTTGTGGGGTTGGTTTTTGTTTTGTCTTGGTTTGGTTTTTTTTTTTTTTGGTTTTTTTTTTTTTGGGCAGGTGCAAGAGGCTTTGTTTTTGTTTTTGTAGCAACAAAGAATTGTGTCTCTTTTCCGTGTCATGATCTGTCCAAGACTTTTTTTGGTTGGTTCTCCTACTATAATTTCCAGAGCAATAAGCTAGTGCAGTCCTGTTACGAAGCCAAGTAACCAGAGTCCCCAGGCAGGTGCAAGAGAGAGCCCTTCATTGCAAAGACCAGGCCTTTTTAAGCAGTTAGCTTTAAAATCTTATCCGGTGCATTCCATTTAGGCACAACAAATGTAATTCAGCAAACCACCATAATCCACAATGTGAGCAGGTAATGGTTTAATAACTTGTTTTTCTACCTCCAATTCAGCTGAGTCACTTTCCCATAATCCTCTTCTACTTAGCCAAAGTAGCAGGCCAGAGCCATGATTCTACAAAGGTTTCAAGGTCCTTATTTTATAAGGCTTTACCTATATGCCACACAGTCCCTACTATGGTTTGAGCTCATTCAACTCCATCTTGTGCTCTCACTAAGTTTCTGAGTTCTTATGGCAGACTTCCTAGGCCATTTTTCAGTCCTCATGCTGTTCCAAAATATGTTCCACCTGCCTCACAACAGTGGTATGAGATGTCTTTAGTTCTCCTGTTGGGATGGAGGATACACCTAAGGCACACCATAAGAAGACTGCCTTTTTCTTATCTACTCCTAGTGCTTTTTCATTCACATAACTGAAACCTCTTGGCTTTAAAAATATTAAAAGTGCCATCTGCTTTCAGGCTAATAGCATGTTCATCTTTTGTAGTGGAGCTGTCTCCTGGCCCTGTGTCTGTGCTGGCTGGTACAAACTCTTTGCAAGTGGCCCCATTCCCAGTCTGGCCTTGGCCTGGCCTGTGCTTGTGTTTGCACCTGCAGTCTGAACGCCCTCCTGGAGGGCTGGCCTCATCCCCTCTGTCCTGTGTTTTCCTTAAGGACTCTTGCCTCATCCTTGGTGGCACAGTCATGTCCACTCTTCATGGCTTTCACTCAGGCAAGTGTCTGTCAAATGAAACAGCATCTAAAGAGTCATTGTGAGGTCCTTTTGTGCTTTCTAAGTTCTTTTCTTAGATCCAAGTCACTTTCTCATCCCAAACTGGGCCTTGCTGCTCAGATTTAGCTGAGAATGGCTCTTCTGCTTCCTTGTGCTTTTTGTTTATTTAGATTTTTGTTTATTAGAGATTGTTGTTGTTTAATTTCTGTGCAGTCTGCAATACTCAGATGGCTGCAATGCCACTGCCTAATTAACAGCAAAATACCAAGAACATTGCAGTGCTTCTGAATCAACCATTGCTCTGCATTGTTCTGCCATGTGACTGGTTTCTCTTTGCAGACACACATTGCTTGCAGGTACAGGGTGAACATCACTCAGTTGTCTGAATAAAGGACCTAAAGAGTTTAGGGGATTGTGGGAGACACTACAGAGGTATGTAAATACCCTTAAGATGTAAACAGCTTCAAGATGTAAACTCAAAGTAATTTTCTCATTTTCTGAAAGCTGCAGCTTCTGTGAAGCTTCAGAATCTCTGTTCTCCCAGGCAGAAGACAACAAATACATTTTCTACACTGAGCACTGTGTGCTGTATTCAGTGATGGTGTGCAGGGCTTAAAACTTCTTGCAAGAGATCTGTTGCACTGTCTAAAACCGCTTGTCTATGTGTAAAAAAAACTTCCCTGTACCCTTACTAGACTTTTAGAGTGTGGGAAATGTCTTCCTTAAAGACAGAATTAGGAGAAGGAACAACTTCTACAACTGTGGAGAAGGAAAAGAAAGTACACAGCCTTTGCAATACCCATGTAATATGAATTCATCCTGCCTCAGAAGGGTAAAAAATTGCAAGTGAGAGGAGAGCAAAGATGCTTGTTCTGGGCTTTTAAGTTGATATTTGCCCTTTTTGCATGTTTGCAGGATCACCATCTACATAATTGAATTGGCAAATGCATAAAGCTGTAGTCAAAGCCTTTGTTTTGTATTGCACAATGAAATATTGTATTTCCTTTCTCCTGTAAGATGCTTTATACTATTCCAGAGTGTCTTAGCCAGCTTTTTCTGGCTTGAAGCAAGTACTTTTAATAACTGAGACTGACCAAAAGGATGTTGTCTTCTTCTGTAGTTTAGGCATGAGGTGTGATAGATCACTTTGTTACTGTCAAAGAATGGATTTTTTCACTCCATTGGCAACATCTTTAATTCTGGATCTTGTTGTTCTGCTCTGCCTCTGCTGCCATTTGCCAGGACAGAAAGAGGAGAGGGAAGAGGAATTTTGCCTTTGAATGTTCTGCTGAAGTCACTAATTTTTATTGAGAGGCAAGAAATGTTTTGTCCTATTTTGAAATTAGCTCTGCAAATTGACTGACACATTGCTGGAAGAATAAATAGTAAACTACAGGGTTGCTTGTCTATATCTGACAATGTAGATTTCATGTGGAAAATTGAAGTACTGGATAGCATCCAAATGTAAAATCTTGTGCCGGCTAAAACCTGAAGTGTTCTTAAAGTCAGCTTCATCTGATTTTGGCTGTAGGCTGAAAGGGCTAGACGTTCAGTCTCATTCTAACAATTTCTTGGTGAGATTGCAACTCCTCACTGTTCTAGTGAAACCATCCTGTTTGATTAGGGCTTGATTATCTTTTCAAATCAGTTTTATGTGAGGAAAATGCCACTGATTTCATCCAGTGGTTCACCCAGCGGAGTGTCCTGATTCTCCTTCTTTTCCAGCTCCTGCAGGCAGGTTTTGTGTGAGCAGCTTTGAGAAAGGCCCATGCTGAGAGTCCCTGCAGAGTGTAATTCCCAGGCCTGGAGGATTTGGTCAATAGGCCCTGCTTTCCCTAAATACCTGGGAGCAAAATGTCAGTGGCTGATCCTTGTGCTGCCCTTCCTGCCCTGCTCACCCAGCGCTGCCATGCCAAGGGGCTGTGGCTGTGTCAGGCAGGGCCAGGCCCTGGTGGCAGGGCTGTCACTGCCTCACTGGGCTCCTGCCTTCTCATCAGGGGCTTGTTCGTTGGCATTCTGGCTGAAATGTCCTGAGCCATGGCTTTGGGAACATGGGGCTTGGTGTGGTCATGGCTTTTCACTTGAGGTTTGTTTTTTGGGTTGTGTCTCTGTGGCTAACGATGCCATGGCAGCTGTGGGGATGGAGCAGAGCTGCACTAAACTGTGTGGGGGTGATGACGGGGGTATTCCAGGGAACACAGGGATCACTGGGATTCTGCTAATGTGGGACTTTGTTAGACCCTCAGCTCAGGCTCTTGCACCTTGTCAACTTCTGTGCTGTCACAGCTTGATACATGCCTGTGTTGGCTGGATGTGCTCCTGTTCTTGGGAGAACTACAGCACCTCAGGCCATCAGAACTCCCACCTGGAGATGTGGGCTCAGACCAGCAAGGTGGGTGCTCACGTGAGCAGGACAGTACTCAGTACCTTTGGATAGGCTGCTGATTACCAAAATCCCACTGTCAAGGCTGAATAAGAGTCTAAAACAGGTTCATTCATTTTATTTGGGATTAATGAAATACTGCTTTTTAGTAGCAACAGTCAGTTTCATGTAACTTTTGGGAATGATGGACTTGTCCTGATGGCAAGTGTCACTAATTCCAGGGGCATTTGGACTCCAAAGCCAGGCTTGGACTACACCATCAAGTTGCTGAAAAAGTCTCAGATCCAAACATATCCCACAAAGGAAGTGCTTGAAGACTAGGATGTGAATTTTCCAGTTCTGGCCTATTGCAATCAAATTTTGTAATAAATCCAGAGCAGGAGTTGCTATATATATTTTTCAGGTTATGCTTAGACTACACAGTGTCACTTTTCTAAATGGGAAGTCTACGATTCCACAGTTTTTGGCTGTGTAAGCCACCTCCAGCTCTGTGCAACAGGATGGTGGGCTCTCTTTGGTGTGTTGATATGCACATATGGTACATAGACAGTTGGTGAATTCTAAAGGAATGACCTTCAGGACTAACATTCTCCTATATTTTCATGATTTTGGCATGCTGTGGTGGGTTTGTTCATTCCTCTTTCATCTCCTCTGAGTGAAAAACTCTGCAGTCTTCCAGACAGCGTCTCTCTCTGTCTCTTTTCTCTCACTCACTCAGACCATCTGTTCCCAGATTACAGATTTCTCTGCATGAGTACCAGGTAACAGACGTGACTTCGCCCAATAACTACAGCAAAAAAGGCTTTCACACGCTCTCCACAATCTGTGAACATATGATCAGTCTAGGATAACATGTCGTGCCAAACACACACCAGAGACATTTATATGCAGTAACAGAATGAACCCTGAAATCAGGTACTTGGCAACCCCTAACCTGACGTTTCCTCTGCGTGTTTCGAAAAGAGACCTCTGTGCCCACAACAAAGTCTGTGCTCCTGCCCTGGTGCCTTTTACTCAGGAGTGGAAGAATAAAATCCTTCTCTCAGGTTTTGCTTAAAGAGAAGATGGTAATATCTCACTGCCCCATGTCAGTCCTTGAGGTTGATGTGGGAATGAGGTCTCTGTTCTCTACTGGCAGCTCCATAATGAGCATTTGCCAAGTGATGGGAGACATCAGAAAGGACACTTAATCCATCTTTTATCATCTCCACTGGATACTTGCTCATTTTGGGAGTTGGATATAGAGACAGACTGACATCCTATATGTAAGTGTGTGTATATAATAAAATTTCAATTGTATATCTGAGCACTTTTATTCCCTCTCCCATTGTCACATCAGCCCTCAAAGGAGCCTAATGAGACTGAATATTGAAGCAGGGATTTTTTTTAACTTGAGGAATCTGCTGCTCACTTACTCAATGGCCATTGAGCACTTGCCTGAACCCTGTACTGCTCTTTTTAAAATTTATTTTTTGTAATGGTTGAAAAGTTAGGGAGCTGACTTGAAGCTGAGGAACCGTGTGTGGGTACCAAAGAGAGATAAAGTACAAAGCAATGGCTTGTTGAGCTATCAAATGATCCGTGGGCCAAGGTTAGTCTTTATCTCTGCTGCAGAGTATGTACTGCAACAGATTCCAACAAACTGGTAATATATTTATTTTTTGATAAGTAGATGTGTATGTTAAATGTCTCATGTTAGTCTTGTCTACTCCAGTGACTGGAAATAAGAAAAAGATCTTAGACAAATTAGTACCCAAGAGAAACTTGTACAGAAGCTGGAGGGGAATTTGCTAGTAAATATTCCTTTTAAATGTATTTTACAATATTATTTACTATCCCTTGTATTTATGATGAGACAAATAATTGGTCATCTGCTACACAGTACTACATGAAAAAATACTTTCAGCAAGCAAGACCTGAGTGCACAAGAGTTTTCCCAAAAGTGAGAGAAGTTCAATAGGTTGTATCTATGTGCACTAGCAACCACAGAAACAAAACTATAAAATAATGTTCAGAGAGTTGGGATGCACTTTATGTATTCATTTATTATTAACCTGCCTCACCTGGCCCTGCCCAAGTCTTGTTTCCCAAGAGCTAACATCCACTGTCACGTTTATGGTATGAAAAACAAGAGTGGTAGAACTGTATTTTGACAAGTCTCAGTTGGAAAAAGAATGCTTCTCCCTAAATGTGGTGCAAACGCAGGGCCCAGAGATGCTGTGAGTGTCTGATGGGTGTGGTCCAGGACAAAAGACACTGAGTGTGTACGATTTTCAAGCTGTGTGTGAGCTATTGCTGTGTGCTTGCCTAGGAGATGCAGTAGGGTGGAGATTGACCTCGCATTTCCTCATACTGTTTAAATATTTCAGCCAGTCAGTACTGCTTGGGCTTCACTGAGAAATTGGAGAAGGGTCTTCTCAGAGCTGGGCAGAGGCCCTGGGCTGTGTCTGTGGGGCTGTGTGATGACAGGAGTGCATTGGGTGTGCAGGGCTGTGCTTGGGACACTGTAGTGCCTTGTCTCTCCCTGGGTACAGCAAAGGAAGGGCTTTCTCCACTTCCCTCTCTTCAAAGCAGGGATCCTTTTCCCAGGGAGTTTGGAATTGTTTCTAGAGCCTAGGGGTAAAAGTGCAGTGTGTTTCTGTCTGTTTCTACACAGCATAGGAAAACTTGACTATTCCAGCTTTTCTCTGAGGCAATTCTCTTGTGCAATCAGAACAGCAAACAGTCGCTGAGCACAAAGACGCACTCAAATATTTGAGAGTGAAATGTAGTTATAGACTAATACAAAAGAGAAGATTTTAACTGTAAACAAATCATTCATTGCTATTCTTTCCTGAAGATTAGCTCTCAATTTGGAAGAAATCTCCATTTTTCCAAGGCACCCTCCTGTCTCTGCTTTGGAGAAAACAGGAAAAGCAGTTACTTAAGCTATGGAATGGCAATATCTTTGTCAGAAGAATTGCTATATTCTGAAAATCAAACTGATCTGGTGTGATTACCTCTGTGAAAAGGCTTGTTTTCAGCATTAGGCAGAAGGTGTTAAATAGGTGCTGACTCAGGCTTCTGCCTTTTCTCTCTAATTTCCCACATCTTAATTCTTTACTTTGGGTAACTGCTTCTGAAACTTGGAACTCAATCTTCATTTTAATGTTCTTTTTTGTGCTTCTTTCACTGCTTCATGCGCATCTTTCTCTTTTAATGCTACAATAGTGTGTGGGAGGATTAGTTACACTGATTTAAAAAAATAAAAACTAGAGCAAGAATGAATTAATCTACAAGCCAGACACCTTCATTAAGCAAAGTAGGGAGAATAATATATATAATTAGCAAGACTTCTGCTTACTGTATGCTCTAATGCAATATATTAGCCATCTCATTATTTTAAAATATTAATTGCCTTGAAATTGGTAGCTACTGTTGTTAATAGCCAATTAGGGCTACTCTTAAAAGGGAGCTATTTACTGATGGTAATTAAACCATCTTAGAAAATTGGGGTACTTAGCCACGTTTGCTTTCATACTTTTTGTTTATTCCTTTTCAGAGTCTATAATTTATGTTTCTCCCTTAAAACAGAAGGGCAAAGAGACAAATCCATGTTCTGTAAAAGGTATTTACATTGCTAAAAAATAGAGCAAAAGACCTTTTATTTTTATCCTTTCTGTTAATATGAGTGCCCAAATACTCAGTAAAACACGTGGTGGAGTGGAAGCCCATCTGTTTACTGCTCTCTGCAGTGCTCTTTGCATTGTACCTGTGCTCCACAGCAACATGACTGATACCAGCACAGCGTCTGCCTTATTCCTGCAAGTATTTTTCTCATTTAATGTTAACATTCTCAGAACAAAGATCACATTCCTGTTCACCAAGCTCCAGTTCTGCAAAATCTGTTCTCCTGTTTCACTCAAAACTTTTGCATCCATTTCCTTCCATGTTATTATAAATTTTTATTTATTATAAAATAATAATAAATGTGTATTATATGCTGTGTTATTGCATACAGGGTATTGCATGGTGGATGAGGGGGGAAGGGCTAGAAAAAGCTATTTTTTTTTGGCATTTAATTCTGCCTAGAGAAAGGGATATACAGAAGTGCCCAACTGTGACTGAAAGCTCTGGCAGCTATGGAGGCTGTAGATAGTTTTCTTTTCTGCTGTCATAGCTGGACATTTACAGAACCTACAGAGAGGACAGTGGCAAATATTCTCTGAATGACAGAAATATGGGTTGTTCTGTCATTTTTCCCTTGCTAGTGTGCTTGTCCTGAGCAGCAGGATGTAACATCTCCCTGAAACAAGGACATGATGGATACAGGAAATTCAGCACTTCCCCAGTCCTCCATGTCGGTGGGATCCTAATTTAGTATCTCCTATCAGTAACTAGTCTGGCTGAGATTTCTAAGGAAACTTAGAGGATTGGGGGCTGCTAATGAGCTTCTAACTCTCTTTAGGCCTTTTTCAGCCTCCTTGCTCTCATTTCCAATGGCAGTCACTGTCACAGTCAGCAGTGGCTCTCAGGGTCCCCAGTGAGCAAATCAGACTCAGAAGAACCCATCAGCAGCTGGTACTTCAATGGCCTAGTGTTGCCTTTGTTAAAATGAGCTCAATCTGTTAAACAAGCAGAGATGCTTTCACTTACATTTAGTCTGGTTGTGATCTTTTGGCTGTTACCTGATTATGACTAAAATGAAAAGGAAAACTCTTCATACCAGGGCAAACTTGGGAACATGAACCATGCTTTACAAATCTATCAGAGGTCTTTGAAGAGGTTGATAGGAAAGTGAATAAGCGTGAGCTGCTTTTTGTACTTGTATTTCTGAAAGGCTTTTCATGAAGTCCTGTGCCAAAGACTCTTAAGGGAAGCCAAGAAAATATGTAATGGGTCTTAATGATGGAGTTCTGCATAACCTGTGCTGGGCCTGTCCTGGTTAACACACCATAAACTGCTGGGACAAGAAAGTGAGCACAGAGGTGAGACAGTTTGGGGATGATAGGAAATCAACTATTCAGCGTAGAGAATATGAAGGCCACCTATCAGGAAGCACAGAAGTACCTCAGGAGACTGTATGGGCAAATGAAATTTAATATGCACGAGTCTAAACTGATGCATGTGGGGAAAAAGCAATCCTAAATTCACATACAAAATTATGAACTCTGACCCTTATGACTCAGGATCACAATCCTGGGATTATAATAGTTTGTTCCATGAAAACATTGTTTCACTGCTGTGAGGCAGCCAAAACCTTAACCAAGTGATAAGTGAGGCAAAAGCTAGAGAGCAGCTCTATGAATCAGTGTTCATCCACGTGCTGAAGAGTGTGCATAATTCCAGTCCTGTCACCTCAAATGGAATGCAGGACAACTGGGACATTGTCACAGAAGTCCAAGCAGGATGGAGAATTATTTCCACAGTAAGAATGGTCTGTGGATGCTTGGGCTGTTCAGTTTAAAACTGACAGACCTACAAACTGATGAGCACAATGGGCAAAGCTGGGTCTTTGCTGTCTCTTCTAATGCAAAAGAGCCGTCGAATGAAGGTTGTAGGAGCCAAGTTCAAAGGAAAACAAATAAAGTTTGGTTTCTTCATGCAGCAGGCAGTAGGTGTGCAACTTTCTCCAAAGGACGTGGGGGCTGCTCCAACGTGGATTCAAGGAGAGACTGCACAAACCTCTGGATGAGAAATTAAGTAAGAACTATTACATTGCAGAAACTGAAACCACTCAGAAAATCCCTGCAGCTAAAAATAGTTGTTCTGTGGGACAACCTGTGGGAACTGCCATACATACATGCCCTCTTCCTGCTTTTCTCAGCTCAGCTCTTGGAAACCCTGCTGGAGTCAAACCCTGGGCTCAGTGGGCATTTGATGTAATTCACTGTGGCTCTCAATATTCTAACAACACTGGTCTTGTGCCTTGGTGGTGTCAGGAGAGGTTTGGGCTGTGCATGAATGGCTGGGGTAGTGAGATTTCTTTCCTTCTTTCCCATTTTTTTCTTGCTGTGATAGCTAGCTGTTGTTTAGTCAGCACATGATCACCTGGTCCTTAACTGACCAAACCTGCCCTTCCAGAAGAAACACAATTTTAAACTATGCTCTAAAAGTGAGACACCTCTGCTGTATTGGGCAAAGATGCAACAAGTAGCTGTAACAGTTGACAGACTTGTGAGACCCAGAGTCTTATTAGATACCCCAGAACAAATAAAAAAGTCTTTCATATTGCCCATGAGAAAAAGCTATCAGAAACTGTGATAGTATTTCCTTCATTGTGAATTTATTTCTCATATTTCATAGATAGACCAAAGCAGGATAAAAATCTGGCTTTTGTAGAAATGATGTTACAAAATAAGTTGCACAAAGCCATAAGAAGATGAGCTCTGATTGCTCATTCCTCATTTATAGCAATATATTGCTATAGCAGAATGAAAATGTACCTTAGTAAACTTGTACTTTTAAAGCACAAATCCAAAGGAAGGACAGTGTGTAAACTGTACCAATGGTGCAGGAACTGTGCAGGCAGTGATGGGAGCAGTGTTGTTGTTGGGGCTCAGGGAAACCAGCCCAGATGTGGCTGTGTATTAGCAGCAAATTAAAACTTGTTTTAGAATCCAGAATGTGAACTTGGTGTTAAATAACATGAAAAATACAGCTGTTATGTTCCATTTCATCATTAAATCAGTTTGGAAGATTTGGGTTTGACCAGGTTATACAGAATTCATGTTTGTTAAATTCTTCATTTTCAGTGGTTTAAAATCTCAACTTCAGCAGTTTTAGTTACGTTGTAAATGTAAAGTCCATGGATAGCAATAAGGAAAGGCTTATAGTAAGAGATGGTGTTTTTTATGTGGTGTGTTGAGAAATGTTTGGAAAAAAAATGGACACTTGAATCACAAAACCCCACAATCAAGTAGAATGAAATTATTTGAATTTCTAAGTGTGATTCCTTACATCTTGAAGACAGAAATTAAAATGTCCAAAACTTACCCAGTTGAAGAAAAAAAACCTGACACCAAAAGATAATTAAATTATGCAAAATAAAGAAAAGCTACTTGAGTTATGGCACTCCAGTTGCAAAATGTGTGTCTTGAAGGGAAGAGGTACCTGCCATGATACAAAATACATTGTTAGAGGGGATGTTCTTTAAGAAAAGACAGAGGGAACTGCCATTAGGTTCTGATTGTCATTGTGTTAGCAAAATTACAGATTACTGAGATATTTCATGAAAAATATTTCTGCCACTTGAAACATTGATTTCTTGGCTAGCTTAAGGTTGTTCAGCTTTTGAGACAGAAGAGGTGACTATAATCATTTGATCTGACCCTATGAATAAAATGGGCCATAGAAATTCACAAAATTATTCAAACCACAAGCTGAAGTGTGGCTTTTGGAAAAGTGCCCAGTCCTGAAAAGTAAAGAGTGTCTCAAAATACCAATAAAATAATGTCTGGACAATATTTGACACTTATATTTGAGGTGTTAAGGACAGGCTAAAAGGCCTTGAAGAGGCCCAATCTATTGTTCTTGTGGTTTTGGTTTTTCTTTTTTAATGGTGGTGTCAGTTGGCTGTAGTTGATGCCAGTTAACTGTTACCATAGTAGAAAAGTGCAGGGAACATTACAAGGATCTTCCCAAAGTTTTCTTATCTCCCCTGTATTACTTAGAGTTACTTAGCCCTGGCCTTTACCCTTTCTTTGAAATGTGCTTATTTCCTTTTTTTTAAGTGCTGGGACACACTGGAGAATGAACCTCAGACAATGCATCCCAAACCTAAAATCAGTTGCAGGGAAAGCTGGGACTCCCACGAAGTTCACTCCTGTCCTTTAATTCAGAAGTCATGATTGGATTTGACTAACTTAATGAAGGAGTTAAGGAAACTGAAATAGTACAGAGGTCTTATGAAACACTTAAACAAAGGTTTACAAACTTTCTCCAGAGACAGAACAGAGGTGGGCACTGTAATCTTACAGGAGTTTATAGAATGGCTCAAGGGATAAAATGGTAAAATAAATATTACAAACTCCTTCCACCCATACCCAAATTTCCCTGTGAAAAGGTGCACCAATAATTACAGTTCCTTCTTCCTTATTATGTTATTTATTTTGCCTGCTTTATGATTTCTTCCCCTATAAAGCTGAATTTGGGTATTAGTCTCCTTTAGGAAAATAAATCCTGTAGCTGTTATACCACCTCACAGGACAAATATTCATGTATATAAAGAGAAGCTATCTTAAATGTCTTTGCTGTACTCTGCGCTTTGTACTTTTGAGCAACAGGTAAAGACTTTTCTAGAGTTTGATCCTGTAATGGTCCATCTCCTGCCTTCCAGGCTTCTAAACTTCAGTATGACATTTAGGCTTGCTTCCTCTCTTTCTTTCCCTGCCCTAGTACCCACTCTGACTCACTTTGCAATACCTGCTAGGAAACAGGGGTATTACTATGCAAACAAAGTACTTGGAGAAAGACAGAGCTCAACTAAAAAAAACCCCATATTCCTTAAGCTACCTGTATCCAATGAAACCAGTGATTTTTTACAGAAGTAGGACAGTGGAAACCACAAAACATTTCAGTGCCTATTCAGCTCCAGCCCACAAACACACAGATCAATGCAAGTCCTCAAGTGAATACAACTTACTCTCTTTGACTTTTACACATTGGAAAACCTACTCTTAAATACCAAAATGAACAACCTTTCCAACCAGTTTCACTGATAAAAAACCACACATACCATTTGAATGTTCTTCTAGGAGAGAGAAATACCATTTCAGGAATCTACCTGCCTATAATTAGAAAAAATTGCAGGTGTCCAAGGTGGGGATAACAAGCAGAATAATGACATGTTATGTTGTGCAGAACTGAGGCTATGTGACAAGAACTTAAACCGTGATGGAGTGAGAAAGCTCCTTTTAGTGCTTATTGTTAATCAGGGTACAGCACTATCCTGAAATGGCTTACTCCTGTTTTGCATTGAAGTGAGGGGAAACTCTAATTTAAGGAGCACCAGTTCTCTTTAGAAGATATTACTAATGTTCCTAATGTTTCCAGTTACTGAAATTCAGATTTTTATATTGTGCCTGCAGCTTGTTGTAGTCGTTATAAATTGTACAGAGCTTCATGGTCCAAAGTGTGTGTAAACACTATCTTGGCAGCAGTCATCATCCCTGTGCACCCTGAAAAGTGAGTGAAGCAAAGCACCACCACTGGAGGTGGTCTCTGTGTGCTGGGGTTCCCACAGATCTGATCTCCTACCTCAGTGTTCCTGGTGTGGGAGGGTTCCTGCAGGAGCTCACTGATGGGGATCTGTGTGGTGCTGTGTGTGCACATCACTGCTCTGCTTCCCTGTGTGGCACAGAGGTGGAATGGCTGGTGTGATCATGACTCTCAAACAAACACCACCCCTCCATCCACCCAAACCCCCACAGCACCAAACTTTGAGAGATGTCTCTTTCTGGTGTACTTGTGACATACAGATGTGAACAGTGCAGTGGCAGAGGATTATGCAGCTCCTTCAGTTTTACCTTAGCAATGCAAGTTCCCTGAAGGGCCCATGAGGATGGATCTTTTTAGGATACTATAGATATCAGGCAAGTTAACCCTGATTTATGCTGAAACAAGTGATTTCTCCTCTTTACAGTGTGCTGAGCTTGAATTTAATTTGCAGTGAGGCAAAAGTACGTTCAGAAAGCCAGTCTTGCCTAGAAGAGAATATGTCTTAGCTTTTGAGCTTTGGTCACAAAACTGAATTTCCTAAACCATTAGAGGGAAGGAAAAGCTGTTTGTAAAAATTCAGCACTTGCTGAATTAAGAACTCTCACCTACATGTTTTTTATTTGCTCTTAAGATCTCTCACCTACATGGTTCTTATTCACTCCAAAGTCAGTTTTGTTTTGCTTTGTATTTCCAAAGACGTTTAGAGAGGGAAATAAAATGAAATTTGTGCATCTTATACATCTAGAAATGTCCCCACACAGAGAAATGTAAGTACTTCAGCTCACCCAAGAGTAAGAAGCAGCTTTCTGAAGACCTGATGTAGTGCTGTTTGCTGTCTGGTATGGCTCACTGAGGATGTGGTCCTAGGCATGGCCCTGTTACACCTCTGTCATTCTTAGCAATAATTACAGATGAGCTGGGAGTTGTGTGTAGGGAGTGGTGGTCTTTGTGAGTCAGACTTGAGGAATCAAGCACTGCATTTTTGCAGCAGGCTTCTAGATTTTATTGGGAAGGAATGGTACAACTAGCTGCATTTATTGTCCATGCACTGGTCGCTGTGCAGCTGAAGCTGAATATTTAAGTGGATTACATGTATTGTCACCTCATCCTGTGGCAGCTGCTGCTGCAGTGAGAGGCTATGAGGCCTTTCCTGGGGATGGAGGGGTGAGCCTCTGCACAGGCTGCATCCAAGAGAGGATGTACTACCCTCTTCCAAAGGCACACCTTCTTTTCCTGACACTTAAGACTGGTAAAGCCTATGTCCAAGTGTGCTATTTATTACCTAAAATTATATTCTAAGTGGCTTTTAAGCCTGTTGCCAGGCTTTAAATGATAAATGATCTTGGCACCTAGTGCATTATTACACTGTTCTTGTCTGTGAACAAAGCAAGCAGATTTCAAGTTAGTATCAAAGATGAGTGATTTTGAGATACCAAGTAGTTTTTTCATGGTCCTGCTGATGCAGTGGATCACATTTAGCCTGTGGAAAGATTAATATAGATATCACGTGACATCTTCTCTGTGACCACTACTAAAGCCCAGTGCTTTGTCATGTCATCCCTCACCCATTTGTCAACCATACCTAATTGATTAGGCTATTGTAACATTTTTATTCTGCACATGAAGTTCCCTCCTCAGCAACCTCTCCCTCCCAAAATGTACATTCATCATTAATTACAAAATCAATGGGAGAGATGTTCTGGACATATACAATTGATGGCTTCCCTCTTCAGATTAGCATAACCTCCCAATTCATTACGTGGGGTGAATAATGCAGTTGCTGCCACCATGAAAACAGGCAGGGTCACCTGCTGTAAATTTCTTAACAAAACGTGGTGTCATGAGCCTTTTCATTTGCTGAGTGTTTACTGTGTGTTTGGAGGAGCCTGTCTTCTTTCTGAGCCTCTCTCTTGGCAAAGAAACAATAATAAATTTAGACAAATAAATGCTTAAATGTTGAAAGACTGAGAAGTTCCATCTGAAAGCTCCAGTGCTTAAAGTGAATCCTGCAGAGTGCTGACACTGCAACTGTGAATAAGATATTAAAAAAAGATGAAAGGATCAAAAAATTTGGTCCCTATAAATCCAGTAATGTTTCTTGCATGGGAAAGGTGATGGGAATTTAGGCCACAGTGTGCATACTTTCCTGTGTTTTAGCATATTAAAACATTGAAATCTCAAATATTTTTTTTCCTCTCTGTACTATATTCGAATTAGAGTCTTCCATTCCCATTTTCGCAAAGAAAATATGCTTCCAGTCACATTCTCCAAAATAGCCTCTGTGGTCTTTTAGTAGCTTATAACTAACACTTTTAACTTTACAAGTCAGGTCAATTATGAAATAGATGCAACGTTTCCTGTAAGAGTCAGAAATGTAACCAACATTAAATAAGTATTCCTTTAATAGAAGGATACAAGAATAGTACCTTATCTTTTTTTTTAAGATGACAATTGACAATCAAGTTCTGATACTGTTCTCTATGTTGTACCTTACTCTAGTAGCTTCACTAAAATTTTGGGGAGTAAGGAGGTGGACATGAGTCCTCTTGTCATTGCCAGGACACTGGAATCTTTATGCTGAATAAAACTTATCACAAGATACACATATATATGAAGCATGTACATCTTAAATTATAAGATTGGAAAGATGATTTAGCCGTTTAAGTAAAGGGAATGTATGCTTGCAATTCCCATAAACATTAACAGAAATTTTACTGGGGTTTTAGGGGGTGTAAAACATCATTCCAAATTAATTAACTGTGAGAGAGCGATTCACCTCAGCAGGGTTTGGACCAGGTTTCAAGTGATTTAGTGACTTTAATGGACTTTATTCTAGGGATTAAAAATCATGCCTTGTAATGTTTAAATGGGGGTTATTAAAAAAAGGTAGGAACTGAACTGAAGCATTACTAGAAAATTGTCATCTGTAATAAATAAATTAGGTACAATACCTGAAGCAAGGCTAATACTAGTATTTACAACAAAATTCAAGCCAGACTATGAATAAGAGTATTGATAATTGTCTTCCTTATTATTAAATGGTGATGTATTTATCTGTGTGTTAGAGGTTAATGGAATATACAGATGGTTACAAACATGCCTTAAACCAGACATGTCTTTATCTCGTTTGGCGTGAACAGAAAGTTATGATCTGATTTTATTAGCACTTCTGGATTGTCCCTTGAACTAATTTTGCAAAACTCCCAATGTGATTGCCATCCACGGGTTTTATTTAGATCTCAGTGAGGAAAATCACTGCAATCTTTGCTCTTCAAATGTACGTTCTGAGTCAGATATTCCTTTCCTGAAAACTTTCCAATAGGATTCACTGGTGAAAATCTAATTGCAAAATCAAAATCTTTGTCTATTAAAGTAGTGATGTCTTTCAGTACACAAAATAAGGGCAGAGTGCATGTAATGATTGAAGCCATACTTCTAGTGGTACTTCCCTGTCAAATATATATTTCTATTATTTGTTTCAGTATTTCTCATGTTCCAGATCACGGGGCTTTCCTGTATTTGTCAGCTCCTCAGTCATCTGGCAGGTTTTCCTAGCTGCTGTTTTCCAGTTACCAGAATTCCCTGATATTACCAAAATCCTTACCAGCACCCCTTTGTCTCACTTTAAATAGTTCTTGCACAGCCTCCTGGGGTGCTCTGCAAACCTCAGCAGTGTGTGGCATTTTCCTGCCTTACCCAAACTGGATATGCAGCTCTGTCACTGCAGCAGCACATGGAAAAGGGAAAGAGGCATGAACCCCATCTGATTATTTCTGCATGAGTAAGGTTGTCTTAGCGAAATAGAGGCCCTTTTCCTGTGAAAAAATCCCCTGCAGGCTATTGGCCTGTGTAACTACATTTATGAAGTTTTCTAAAAGCACATTATGGACTTGTTTGTGATGCATTGCTGCTACATTTTATTACATAAATATATACTCAGAAGCCTTTATAAAATGCAGATTATTGACCTAGTCCTATAAATATTTACTCAAAGTTTTAAAACTACAATTATTTGACCTGATTGTATGGCTATTCATTCTTAAAAAAAAAAATGCCCCTGTAGTATATCTGTATTGGGAATTAAAAAAAAAAAAGTTCACAATTACCTCAAAAAGCTGTTAATAGTACTTTTGGAGTAATTTCAAACTTCACACCTTGTGTGTTTCTCTTATAGTCTAATGGCTTACAAAATTTTGTGTTTAAATTATGATTTTTTTTAATAACAGGAAGTGAAAAAATTAAATATGTTTCAGTTCTAGAACTTGTTTTCTAAGTTTCAGCCCAGAGCAAAAATTTTATGGTTGAGTTACAAACCTCTGTAAATAGGGGTCTACAATGGAAACACTGATACCATTTTAACTATGGCAGCACTGGCAGAGCAGTGTAATATACACTAGAAATAGAAAGCAAGATTAGAGATGACATTTAGGACATGAGGCCTTCTCCAGGCTGTGGGAAAAATAACTGTGTTCTATTTTTTTCCACAGCCTGAAAAAGGCCTCCTGGTCTAAGTGTCATCTCTAATCTTATTTCCCATTCGTACCACGCATTTAACTAACTCCTTTTTTAATTATTATTGGCAGCAATTTGTTGCAGTTTTAAGTACCAAGTCATGTCCAAATCACAGCTTCCCTGGCTGGTGCATGTCAAGGTGGTGGGGAGGGTACCGAGGAGACCAAGGACTTTGATGATATTTCTGTCTCCAAGAATTCCAGAGCCACAGCTGGCTGGCTGCTGTGTTGGGCAGGGCACAGCCCCTCACACCTGTGCCAAAGCAGGGCACTGCAGCACTGTGCTCACTGCAAACTGCATTTTCTCAGGGAAGAGTAAAGCCTGACAGGCAAATACACTTACCCTGGCGTGGTAACCAGGACAGGCAGGTACTCAGGTGCAGTGACTTCCACCACCACTTCTGGAGCAGGCCACATTTCCCACCACAATTTAGCCTTGATCTGGCATCCTGAATACTCCAAAGTGAGAATGTCTTGAACACTAAAAAATAATTTGGTAAGATGTGACTCTGGACTAGGCTGCCTCTACCACAAAGCTGTGGTGTTAATATTGTCAGGAAGATCTCTCTACCGGCATGGCCCGCATGAAAGGAGGAACTTGATATTGTCTCCAAAAGGTAGCTAAGCTCAAGGGGTAAGTTTTTAATTTCTCCATGTTAAACCCTTTTTCCACACTTAGGCATCCTCTGACTCATGGCTGCTTCAGTTCTGCATTCACTGCATTAAATGATAATTCCCTGTATACATTTATGGCCTTTTAATACCTACTGTGCCACAGCATTGCTTTGCAGTGATCTTGCAATCTCCATTCTCAGTGTGGGGTAAAAAGGAGCAATAAGGAAAGAAAATGCCACTGCAGAACAAATGCAATTCTAATTACTTCTTGCTCCCACCAGAAAAAAGCCAGTAGGAGATCCATATCCTGAGGGTGATCAGACAGACAGAATGCATCTATCCTGTCTACATTGCTTGAACGGTCAAGGTAGAAACTTATTCTACGTTTGAACTGCATTTTCAGTACTCATCTGATCAATTCTTTTTATTGCTGTACTCACAGTAGGCAAAGATACTGGCAGCTACTGCTCATTCTCCAAGAAATGTATCCTGCAAGTCAATAATAGAGGCAAATTTATTGCTGAAGCAATTGCCTAGTGAAGGTGCTTCATTCCAGCAGTGTGAAAGCTGGTATTAATGCAGGGATAAACACAACCTGTTCTGTATGTACATGTAAGTAGGTGTATAATTTTGTTTGTAAGCACAGTATCTTCTTGGCAGGTAGTCTGCAGCCAGCAATCACCAGCTGCTAAATGTTCAAAGAAACATGATTTGAATTGTTCTCCACATTGGGAGAGTAGCCAGGAAATAGCATTTAATATAATCAGTGGCTTCAATTCTGACAGCAGAGATGTAGAAAAATTTGTTTACCTGTGAACATCTTTGGGATTTTAATTTTCAGAAAAAGCCGTTAATAATAACAACTGTTCTCTCTTGCATAAATGATATATCATAAAGCCAGAAAAATTGAAATATGAATTATTTGGTAAAGTTGAGCTTTCATGTTCATTTTTCTACAAGATTTTGACATTGTTATTGGCAAAATACTTCATTCTACTTCTTGTTGTTTATAGATCCAGGAAAACGTCATATAGTTTCTTTAATCCGTACAAAATATAAACATTCTTTTAAAAATGTTCTTTTCTGTGGTTAGATCTCTGACTGAACAGTACTTTTTGCACAAGCCAAATGCATGATGTAGTCATTTGTCAAAAAGTAGCATGAAGATTTGCAATGCCATTAATTACTGAAGCTGCTGTAAAAGGCTGGTAACCACAGTACTTGTGCAAAGGAAACCGCTGGGACACAGAATGTTCTTCCAAAAGCACCTTCTTGGTCATATAGGGCTGTGAGTGTGGGACATGAAGAAGGGGTGGATCAAAAGTCTCTGTTGGGAAACCAAAGCCTCTACTTCAGGCTATACTGTGCTAATCCTGAACATGGAGTGCTGTTCCTGTCAGAACACTGTGTTACACCAGCCACTCTGTCTCACTTGTGACAGCCTCTAATCATATTCTTGGCTAGGAGAGCCAGACTAGAAGTTTCTGAGACAAGATTCTCTACCCACAGAAACTGCAAGGAGTTAACTTGAAAGAAATCTGTCACAACAGTGCAGTGGTGTGAGTTGGCACTGATGATAATCTCACCTGGTCCAGCCCAGTGTGAACCAGCATAACTCTGGTTTAAACGATTACATGAGTTTCCATGCAAAAACCAATTTAACTAAGCATACAGTATTGCACCTTCTGTTACCCTGGCACAGCCCTGTGTCCAGGAGATTCTATCCCGCCCAACCTGAAACAAAAATTGGGGCCTGCTGTTTCATAGAGGGAAGGAATGTATTTACAAAACAAAACTGCTGGCTGGCAGGCATGGATCTGCAGCTTTCAAGATCACACCAGCCATACTAGTCCCTGACCCAGGAAAAAAACTTATGCTCTCTTTCTAGGGATAGTAAGTGACCTTGGAAGGACTGTGGCAATGGGTCATATCAAGCCAACATTAGGTCTTTTCTTCTATTTGCTCTGGAAACAGTTTGTGTGATGATTCTGAACATACATGGTACTATTGTTCCCCCACATTATCAGAAGCAGCATATTAACTCTGAGCTGATAATGTGCAAGGGAAAAGAGAACATGGCAAAATTTGCCTAGGTTTAGCACTAGTTCTGATTTTCCAGCACGCAAAAATTTAAAATTCATTGTTACGAAATTGAGCAAAGCACACCAACCTCCTGGCACAATTTGCTGAAGCAAGAGTAAACTAAAGTTCTGAGCTTCACATAACTCTGGGTCTAGCTTACCCAATTCCAGCAAAAGTGCATGGCTTCATGCTGCATTTCTTCCTCTGAAAGTCAGTGTTGATATTTCCTGGTGGTTTATTTCCTTCTTGTGTACCACAGAGATGTGACATTGAAAGCTTAGTTGCAGCGTGCGTGCACAGCTCGGGGGTTATCTCCTCCCAACAGCAGGTCCTGTTCTTCATCACTTTGTTCATAGGAAGCATTAGGAAGAATGTGAAAATTGTGAAGATTTACGGCAACATTTTTCTATTATAACCTTATATTTATGCTAATTGGAAGCTACTTGGAGTATCATGCTGGTCTTATAGTACTGCTACCACACATAATCCATTTTCATCTTACAGCTTGGGGGACACATTAGCTGGAGTTGACTGAACAAATTTTACTAGGTGATGAAGATGTCTTCCTCTAGACTCATCGTGGTTGCTTCCCCTCCTTGATGAATCTTTTCCTTTAAGTCACTTTAGGAAGCAGCACTACTGGGAAGCAGCAGGAATCCTCCTGCAAGAGATGAGGATTCATGTCAGGATGACACTGCTGAGGATTCACAGTACATCAACACAGGTAACACTGTCTTTTTTCTTTTTTTCATTGTGTGGTTTCTTTCAATCAGGCTTCAAAGCTGACCATCAGCTCTCATTTCTAGGTGCCCTGACTCGAGTCTGAAGCTCCTGAGTGGCTGGAGTTGGCTTCTCACTCCTTTACTTCACTCTCATTTTCTGTGCCGTACACATTCTCTACTCCACTCTGAAACAGGGATTTGAATCACAATTTCCCAGATGCCAGAGAGTGCCTTAGCCCCTACCAAATAGGTTTGCAGTACTCTTTTGTCTGGTTCAGGGACTGTTTTGCTATTCAGACCAGGCTGAAATGCTCTGGCAGGCAAAGAGCCTGGCTCTCAGTCCAGGACTGCCAGTTACCAGGTGCTCTGGGCACTCAACTGCTGAGGATGTTCTTGCTCTGACAGAGAAGAATCTGCCAATCATTCTGAAATCCTCTTCCATTGCAGCAGATGTGTTACTCCATGGGAAGGTTCATATCTGAGAAGCCTCTCAGAAAAAATACTGATGTGCCTAAAACCCTTCTCCATCCACTGACATCTCATTTTTTTCTACTCTCTTTGGTATCCTTTTCTGGAAATCTAATCTTCTGCACATGTTCTTGGGGAAACCTGCCTTTGGCAGGTTTGTCTTTGGCAAAGACATTTAATAATCCAGACTTTCTGCTGCTGACCCTAAATCAGTTTTTGCAAATGTTGCTGATAAGCTTTTTATCTTCTCTCGGTGCTGCTCATTGCAAACAGGACAGGTTTTCTCTTTGGTTTCAAGAAAATGCCTCTCTGATTTGCAAGTTAAACTATTAAAAAAATAAAACTAAAAGCTTGATGCAGTTTCTCACAAAAACCCTTAACTATATCATGATTTTGCAATACTTTTATCAGAATTAAGTTATAAATTCTTACATCGAAACTGCTGTTTCACCGACAGAATATTGCCTAAAAAAGACACTGTTAACTTATGGTAGTGGGTAATGCCAATTCCTGCAGTCTGGACCTAGTATTCCTTTGAACATTTGTTAAGGAAAATATGTAAAATTGATTAATTTCTGAAGTATAATAATAGCAACAATATTATACTGTAGTGAAGGTTATTTTGCATAACTTTAAAACATTTACAGAAGGCTCAACATTTGGTGCCTTAATACAGAAGTATCTTCCCAGTAACAATCAGTGGTTTGTGGTGCCTGCTGCAGTAGCTGCCACCACAGCCCTGAGGGTCTCAATCCATGTTTGCCACACATAGGGCACCATGCAGTGCCCCCACCTTGGCTGGTTCTCAGGGTGTTGGCTGAATAGCTCAGAACTCAGCTGTGACAAGTGGACAAGCAGGGTGACAGTGTCCATGCTAATGTCTGCAGGAATTTGCACAGGGGGAACAGGGCAATGGTGAGAGCACAGAATAAATCAAAGCGTGAAAGCAACTGCAGTCAGATGTCACTGTTTGGAAATAGGTTGAGTTACCTGTCAGTGTGGCATTTTCTTTCTGTTGCTGGAGAATAATGTTACCTGAGGATAAAACCTAAGGAGCACAGATGGTTGTTACACAGATCTGACCCTCTAAACCTTTGTCATAGCAAATTATTCCATTGACGTAAATGGGATTACTCCTATGTAAAAGATCCAAGTTATATTATCTAATTCTTCCATTAGTGAAGTTATCTGTTGAATACAGTTTTGTTGCTTTGTGTGTGTGTATGTCTATACATCTATAATTAAATAACATTACTCATGGGAGAAACTCTGTCATAGCCTAACAGTACTGCAGTCACAGACATTATGTAGGACTAAAGGATAGAAATTCTTACTTTATGAGAAATTAGAACTCTTATTTCTGCACTTTGTAAACAAAGAGATATAAACCCTCATTCGACTTTGGAATTTTCTTTGCTTGGGGACCATCAGCCCAGAGTCCAACACCTGTCTAAAGTCTAATGCTTCCTTTTGTAAAAACATAGACATTGAGGACTTGTGGTTGTGGAGCAAGAGTAAAACAGATTAAACTGTAGCAAGAGTAAACTGTAAACAAGTAAACTGTAAGCAACTGTAACAGATTAAACTGTAAGCAGGAGTAAAACAGAATAAAATTTAGAATCAAGCCTTGTTTGTTTTTACCTGTTGTAAATACTTCATGTATTATGATGCAAATCTCTCAGCATTTCTTGAAATACTGGTTGTTTAAATGTAAATAGTTTTTTCAGCTGCTGTTTCTGATGTCTGACAAGCCTCTGCACTCTGTGAATCTGTCATGAACAGAGGCCTTACTCCATTCATTGTCTTAGGAAACAGTCCTGCTGGCTTCAGAAACATCAAAATAAGGTAAGTTGCCCTCAGATGGGAATCTAGCGGCCAAGAAATTGACTCAATTGCTTAACTTCACCATGTACCTCACAATGTCACTGCGCAGCTTGGTTAGAAAACACTTCTCACTTCTTTTTGTCTACTTAGAACTGAAGCCAAACCCTTGGGAATCCCTTTTGTCTAGAAAAAAATTAAGAGAAAATATTGAATCCCTGCCCTCCTTCAGTTTTGAGGGGAAAAAAATTACAATTTTTGCATAAAAGTCATGCAGTTCAGCTCTGAGCCTGGCAACTTTCAGTGGTTGTAGTAGTTGGGCATTATTTAGACCTTCTCATTTACAGTCTACTCAACTATTTTTAATTTGAGGATACCTTTTCCCCAGGAAAACCTGAAATGTTGAAGTAGAAATTATCCCTGGCTTGGGGTTTGAAGCTCTGGGTCACATGCCTGCCCTTAATTTTTAAATCATGCTGGCATTACTGGACCAGGTAGTGGCAGACTGGTTGCACAGAAACCTGCCATGGTTTTTGAAAACTGGATTCCCTCTAATTAAAAACACATTGTGAATTCTCTGAAAGGAAAAAAAATCATAGCGTGGCTGATTTCTATTATAGCTGTCACTGTCACACCATGGATTCAGCTAATTGAACCATTCTTTATGAATAACATTTATTTTGAATTCTGGCACTTTTAATTGAGTGAGTATTTTTAAATTATTTTACCAGAGATGGATTGCAATAAATCTGACCACAATGTTTCTGACCCAAATTTTTTTAAAAAACAGAACCAATGTGATGACCTGCAAATGTTTTGCTTATTTTTGTTCTATTTACTCCAGAATTCTCCTTTGATAGGAACATACTTCTTCACTAAAGGGTGAAAAACATAATGGTATTAGTCCTAGGTTCTCACACACAAAAGCTATGAGGAAAAAAACATGGAACCATTTTCACAAATAACAGACCAGCACAGAGCTCTTCTTTAAAAACAATGCAAGAAGACTTTATACAGCTGTCTATGCAGAAAACAGACAATTCATGTGGTTTAGTATTTTTTCACAGAAACATTTTTGCCTCTGCTATAATGGAGCATTCATCACTGCCCGTTATCTGAAGAAGCTTATCCATAGAAACTGTTTGGAGCTAATTTTCTGGAGTTCCACTTGAATCTCACTATGTGCCCATGTCACTCATGTGTTACAGACAGTAACTTGTCTGGTGACACAAGAGGAGAGCTCTGTGTGTCAAAATGAATGGGCCTGACACCATAAGTGTTAATACAGCAGTGCCAGTGAAGCACAGTACAAGCTAATTCTGACATTCATTTCGGAAGCTGCAATTTAATTCGATCATAAATGAGCTTGGTGCAAATATTAATTTGAAGTTGCTTGTATTTCTCATCTGCTGGCTAAAGCTTGCAAACAATAGGGGAAAGGTCTTGCTATACTGCTACAAATAAGTAAACAATCTTTTCTGCCAAGAAGGCTCCAGTGTAAATGCAGAGTCAGGGAATAATTTTTCGACTAATTTATCCTGCATATGGATACTTGGAAACTACAGATGCTACATAACGATCTCTATCTACAAATATGTCCCAAAGGACAAGGGAACTTCAATTGCACCTAGTTTATAATAAATCATTGCCATGGACTGCTGCTAGCCCACAGTAGAGAAGCACTGTGGACAGGATGAAGTGTGTGTGAGCAGTCTGGCTCAGCCTTAGGAGCACAATTCCCACCTGAGGAAAAAGCAAGGCAAGGTCAGAAGTTGGGAAGAGGATGTGAAGAGGATACAGAAGAGAATGAAAACCTCAATCTATCAGAAACCAGCTGCAAGAGCTTCTTTGTAAATATTTCCCTGCCTTCTCTTCTCTCTTCCTCCCCCCATGCTTTCCCCTTGCATGCTTTGACCTGTTCCTGGAGCTGTTTTCTTCCTCTTCCATTATTCTGTGTATACCACCAACCCCTATCCCAGAGATAGGAGGAGTGCAGGGAAAACAAGGCTGCAACATGAGCTCTCTGTCTCTGTATTTACATTGGGCTCTTTCTATGAACAGGCATATGGTGTTAATCTAAACTGTCCAACACGTTAGTGGGAGGGAAGTAGCACCCAGAGGATTATTACAACATTTTACCTGGCAGATGCCACCATATTTATTGACATGAAAATTTCTTCCCTCCATATCAGCCACTGAAACCTCCCTCTGTGAAATTCTCTTCATTTTAGGCATAGCTCTATTAAAATATTTTCTTAAACTCCTTAAGTTTTACTGTGTCTAGAATGTACATTCATTATTCAGGAAAAGTTATCACTAAAGTCAATAGAATTTTAAAGCAATGAATGATGTGTTTATTGTAGTTGGCTGGTTGAACACATTGCATTTTTATGAGTAATTTCTGTGGGCTACATATATATGTATCCATAGGTATGCACAGGTATATATATGTATGTATAAGTATATACATGCATATAGATTTATACATTTGTGAATATATGTATTTTTGATTTTGATCTTCAAACCTGTGATTTTGTACCAAATATTCCTGAAGAGAACACTAAAATCAATTAACAATGGTACATCAAAATGCTAAAAAGGAGGGTCAAAGTAAAGTATCATTGAATTAACTTTCAGATAATCCTGAAATGTGTAATAGTGTCAAGCCAAATCTGGAAAACATTTATAAAATAATGCAGGATATATTTGAAAAAAAAAATTAAAAAATAAAGTTTCCTTATTTGTCTTTAAAAAATAATATTTGCAATAGATTTCCTACAGTTTTTGTCAAATAATCAGAGCCAATATAAATATGAAGGAAACATGCCCATTTTAAAGGCATCTTTTGAAAGGGCAAACACTTTCAGTTTGGTTTTACTTTCACAGAGAAAACTATATTCAATTCCATTAAGCCCTGTGTTTTCAAATATTTTGTGGTTCTGGCTTAGTTCCAGAAAGGGGAAAAATTTCAAAGTTAAGGATCAAGCCTCCAATATGACAAAGTTGGGTAAAATTAAGGATGGTAACCTGTTGTGATAGACAGTAGGGAGGGTGTGATCTCTGACCCTGGATTTCCTTCCTTTTGCTCAAATCATAACAGACCTCAAGCACAGATGAATTTCTTTTGCTATTGCAATAATATGTCTTTTTATTTTGGAAGCAAATAAAGTCTAGAATGTCTGCATATGTGTGTTGGTAATAAAATATTTCATGCCTCTAAGATAGCTACAAAACCTGACTCCCCTTTCCTGGGGAATTGTTCTGGGTTCTTTGTGTTTACAGGGCCTTGCAAACACCCTTTTCTTCCCTTTGGCCAGCACAGGAATGTGATCATAATATCCAGTGACACACAGTACAGTAGCATGTTGTTCTACCTATAATAGGACTGGCATTTGAGAAAAGTCAAGGTCCACACATTGAAACATCATTGATAAATCCACTGATAGAGCTTGAGAAACTGGGCAATGTTTTGGGCTCAAAGCCAATCACCTTTAGTGCAATTTTCTATAGCAAGGCAAGTCAGTGGACATGCAGAAAAAATTGAGGGGGGTGTGTGGAAACCACACGTGTTGCTACATCTTATAGGTTAAAAATTTTTCATCTCCATCTGTTCTTTAAAAGGAAAATTGAGTTTTGTGAGCATATTTTTTCCACATTAAAAAAAAAAAGTATCTGCTTTCTGTAGAAAATTAGAGCTATTCATCAGACAGCCAAACACCTGCAAGCCAAATATTTCTGGCTGAAAGTATTGATCCTCTCAGGAGGATGGGAGTTTGGTGCTTCATTTCCATGCTCTTGGTGAGTGGCTCACAAGTGCCACATGTCTTGTGTGGCTGAGCTTGAGTGGGACAGGAACATACATGACAGCAGTGCTGCTGTGGAACAGAATTTGGGTGTGAGCTGATATCCCACTCCACTCCTTCTGCAAGACTAGGATCTGCCTGCAAGCAAGCCAGGGCAATGGGGATGCTCAAGGTCCTTGGGCTGGAAAAAAGCTCCAGAATCAGGTTCAGCAGACACAGATTCTCATATAGCACTGCAGAGAACAGTCATATCTTCAAGTACCTAAACCTACCATTTGCATGGTTGATGTTTTTTACTGTGAGTTTTCGGATGGAACCTTTGTTATTTTACTGTTATAAAAACAAATATTTTCAGATTTTCCAATTAAAAACAGATCAATAAGCTCAAATAGTTTTTGGAAAGTAATGGACCTCACTTTGCTCCGTTAAACTCAGAGACATCAATTGGGCAGTAGATTACCAAGAACAGAAGCTTGGTAATGCTTGAATTTAGATTAGAAAGAAGTGCCCCATCCCTGGCAACACTCAAGGTCAGGTTGGATGGGGCTCTGAGCAGCCTGGTTTGTTGGAGGGGTCTCTGTGTATTGCAGGGGGGTTGGAATAGATAGCCCTTAAAGGTCCCTTCCAGCCCAAACCACTCTCTGAGTCTATAGATATTTGTTAATGGTTCTATCTAACAACTATTTATTTTTTTCAGAATTGCATTTCAGTTTTGCTCAAATTGAGTTTTGAAATACAGCTGGCAGAATAAAAAAGTAATCAAGAGAAGTATAATTTTTTTTCAACCCAAAATATTTAATTTTTCTTCAAAAGAATGGCTACATTTTTGGTTTTGGGCTGTTTCATGTGTTTAAAAGCTTTTCCTCTTTCTTTTTAAAATTTAGAGCAATTTAAAAATGAATTAAAAGCTTGTTTTGAAAGTTTCTGAAAGTGTTTTGGCAGTTCTAAAATGAACCACTCCATTTTGAAAATACTAAAATGAAGTGCTTTGACATTTTAGGGTTTTTTTCCTGCATTGTTTCATCTGGGACTATTTGCTAAATTCCATTCAAATTCATGAAGAGTCTCACTAACCCTGAAATTCATTTGTGTGGTGTATTTATTATTTGTCAGACAGTAGTGGTTCATTAAACTCTGCATCAGCTCAACCTTAAATAATGGGAGAGAATTCTTAATAGGGCCTTGTTCATATACAGCTACCACTCTCACTCCCCTTATAATTGCTGCCCTAAGGGGCCCTCAGCTGTGCAGAGCCACATTTATCCCTCTGGGAGAAGAGGTGGCAAGACAGACCTCAGCCCCCTGAGCTGATGTTGCTTCCTCCTCTCCACCCAAGAGGTTACTCCTCCTGGAGTACCCATATCCGCCTCACAGCTCGCACCAGTGTTTCTGTAGCCTCTTGCTAAGCTCTGCCTTCTTGCCACCAAAGAAAGACTCTTTGCTGTTCATGTCACTATATGTGATCACTGCACTTACGCTTTATTACCTTCCTTCTCACCTTTTTACCATTAATGAAGATCGGCCTGTTTATACTCCAACTGGTTTAAATGTTTCCAAAAGCCATTCACCTGCACTAGCAGTCAACAGCTGGCATGCCAACATTTTTGTCTTTTCTGGCTGCTCAGCTTCACCAGGGCTATTCACAGCTTGCACTCTGCTAAGGTCGTTGGTATCACCCTTACACATTTCCTGTATTACATGAGGATCAGGTTCCAGTAGTTAACAAGTCGAAAAATATTCCTGGGGGAGGAGAGGAACTAGGTAGATAAGTGCGTTCCACATGTGCACTTTATTTTGGGAATTGCTGCTTTCATCCAAGTGAGAAATAATTGTGATCAAACATGGGTCTGAAACGTGGTACCCCAGATCACACAGAAATGCCTCTGTACTCCCAATGTTCCAGTCCAGCAAGGCCAGAGTGTGATGGGATGTCAACTGCTGGCCACTGCTCAGTGCCTGGATCTATAAAAATAGTCTCTGGGTCAAACTTTGCACTACTGTAATTGGGAATAGCTCCAGTAAAATCAGTATCTCCACATTTATTCTCTTGAAACTTAAAGCCAGGTTTGGCCCACTATGTGGACAGAGTCCAACTGGAAACTAGGGCCAGCCTGACTTATGGGAGAGGAGATGAGAACTAACTCTCCTGCAGTTAGCCTCAATCCTCACGTGTCTCCCAGATATAACTGTTCTGACCTCAGTGGAATTGATTCTAATTTATGCCACTGTAACTGAGATTGCAGTGTGCATTGTTTGAATTCTGTTGGGTGCGCCTTCTTCCAGATGGAAACTATTTGCAAACTATAACAGCCTCTTTCCTAACGTTGAGGCTTGCCATATCTGAAATTTTTGGTGGGGCAGGGGAGTGGAGAAAAGGATATAATGCCAACTTTGTGCTTAGTGGTACCTAGTGACATTAAATTCTGCAGTGTTCTATTAAATTATCAGTGCCTAATTAGGGGATTAGAAGACTTCTATCCTCTCATCCTAATTACAGAATGTGTTCCAAGTATACCCAAAAGAAGGGAGGAGGTAGCTTTAGGAAATTCAGAATGGCAATGTGGTGATTCTGTGCAGGCCTTTTTTCTTATATGGGCGTTCCTGCTAATTGATTTTTCTTGCATCTGCAGCTTCTGTTTTTTCCAGCTTTACATATTACATTGCTGAAGCGTTTGATGAATGGGATGCTGTGCAGCTGAAAGATCACACGTCTCAAATGGCTCACTTGGCGTTCTCAGGCTGAACTCACTGGCAGAGTTGCAGCTCTCTGACAAGGGGAATGGCTGCTTTTCTCTCAGAAGCGTGTTGTAACTCTTAAATGCAACATAAAGGCAAGATATTATACACACATATATGAGTGTGTCTGTCTATGTACATGTGGATATGTGTGTGGATATATGTGTTTTTGGGGTGGAAAGCCACTCTGTCTTCCCATAATTGCACTGGAAATGTTCAGTTTGTCAGCCTGACTTTTTTCCCTGTTAGCAATGAAATTTGGCCAGGAGTCCTAGCATGCCATAAGAAATCAAGCCGTGACCACATTAAGCATGAATGGCAGGGCAAGGTTAAAGCCTGTAACACTATGCTGGGGTGACCTGTTGCAGAGTTAGAGGCTGAGGTGTGAGGCTGAGATGTGAGGCTGGGTCAACTATTTGCAAGTGAAGCACAAAATGAAGCTCAAAGCTTCTTGACTATTTACTCTTTCAAGAGGCATTTAGTGAGTATTTTTTATTTTGAAAGCATATTTAGAAAACTTTAGCTGCAGGGTGTGTAGCCAACCTACACAAATCAAACCAGAATATTTCTGAATTTTACCTACAAGTACACTCATGGCATATTCCTGCTTATTCTACATTTCAATTATTTCAACAAAAGCTTTTCTATAAACTCATGTACAAAGTGACTGCTGAGAAGCACCTGACAAAGACAGAGATGTTCATCTGTAAAGCACGGGATCACCCAACCAGTAACAGGAGTAGGTTGGTGGATCTTTCCTGTGATCTGCTCTGAAGTTGTTCTGCTGGACAGGAAGTTAGACATTCTCTCAAAGAAGAAAAAAGAGAGGTGCCAGGGAATTGTTTGCACCCCCTGTAAACTTTCTGCCCTAAATCTGGCTCCTGAAATACTGAATCAAATGCAGATGGAAAAAAAAAAACCAAACCAAAACAAAGACATTTTTGTTTTTGAAGCCTTCTTATTAATTTGTCTTTGCCCCTTTTTTTGTAATTTTTGATTTTTTTTTTTGCTTACTAGACCTTTTATCCCAAGAGGTACATTTAAATGCAGCTTTGAAGGGAATTTGGCTCAGTGCTGTAAGGCAGGCTAGGGAAGTGTCTGGTCTTAAAAATAGACACAAAGCACAGTGCTTGAATTGGCTTCCCGGATCCCACTGAAGCACAACCTGAACTTTGCCTTGTGGAGTAGCAAACTGGAAGAGCACAATGAAATCTTTCACCAGAACCAGGGCTGCAAAGGATCTGCTGTGTCCCAGCCTTTCACAGCAGCAAACAGGCTCTGGTGAAGGTCACGCACCTACACCAGCTTTGCCTCTGTCTAAGACTGCACACCTTTGTGTGGAGTCACTTAGGGGTTATCTTTCTGGTAGGAGAGGACAATCCAGATTTTTCATGCCTCAATCACTTGGAAAACTATTCAAACGTCATTGGATATCATTAAAGCTGATAGAAAAATAACATTTTGTGTTTGTAAGTTGTGGCTCACACTTCATGGTAAGGTCTGACTAGGACTGAAGTGTTTGGAAGGTTTGTACTACAGCCTTGTTTAATAATATAATCCAGAGCTGGATGCTGGACGTAAGTATGAGATTGATGGCAGCAGCCACTGCCCAGGGAAGTGCCACAGCATTCCTTAGGGAACTGTGGATTGTCCCATCAGGAAAGCCATCTCCTCCTATAGTGCAGAGCAGCACAGCATTACAGAATGTCAGTTCTTGCAAGAATTTCCAGATTAGCAGCACTGTGAAGCACTTTCTGCATCCTAGAAAACTTAAGATGCTGAGGACATAAAAGGTCATTTAAAGATTGCCCCAGCATAGGCCAAGCCATATCTACTTCATTTCTGATTGACATTAGTCCAGTCTGTTCTTAAAGCCCTGGTGACAGAGCACCTCCATAGCTCTGAAAAGAGCAAGCTGTGCCTGGCTGGTTCTTAGCATTACAATAATGTCCAGTACAATTCTTTCTTGCTGCCAATTATGCTGTTTTCACTGCTCTTCTGCAAAGCTAATTCCTTCATTTTATACCAGCTTTTTCTGTGTATGCAGACTGTTATCCCAGGTAGCTCTTCTTTGCACTAATTATCTCTAATTATTCAATCTTACCTTTTAAGCTGTGTTTTCTGGATTTTTGGTTCTTCTCAGAGCTCCATCTAACAGCAATCTATCCTGTCATTTAACAGCTTTCTGGAATTCATGTGCTCAACGTGGACCCTGGTACTTTAGATGAAGCCTTACCCCGGTTATGGGCTACTGATGGCTCTTTCAGTCCCTCTTGCAGGGCTGCTTTCACCAGACATGCCAATGTCTGCTTTCAACATTTAATTGTAAGTAGCTGAGGCTACTTATAATTAAATTAATTACTTGATATAATTAAATTAATTACTTGAGGCTGAACTGATGCTAAGAGAAGCCAGACACTCATCTGGCATAAAATTGATGCAGTGTCTCAATGTCTCTAAATAATACTGACTTACATTAATCTGAGCACAGTGAACAGGTTTACAAATGCCCTGGCATGACAACACCTGAGTCTCCTGAGCTGTTTCACTACAGGTGCTGCTTCTGCCAGCTGCATCTGTGTCTCAATCTGAGGCTGCTTCACTGTTGTGATGGACTTATCCCCAGTGCATGAATGATGCATGTTTGCATAATTAATACCAATTGTTTAACCAGAAGCATTTGCTGCATGAAATGTTAAAATCATGTTGCATCCAAATACTGCTGTGTTTTTCTGGTTTATGGATATTAGTGTTTAAAACTCTAATCAAAATATTATAATTAATGATAAAAATTCTGTTAAAATGTACAAGCAGTGTGTTTCAAAATGCCATCAGCACTGATCAACTCCAAAATTGAGAAACATGTTTGACTGATTTAAGGCAACACAAAATGATCATAATGTTATTGCAATTAACAATGTAATTAAGATTTACAGGTTGCATAATTAATTTCACATGTATAACAATTGAAGTTTAATTAATAAAACTTAAGTGTGCTAATTACCAGTATTTTCAGAATCAAAAAATATTTCAACAATGAAATTTGGATAATACCTTTTTTCTTTCTTACTATTCTTTGCTGGATTGTTATTCTGCTTCCATATTTTCAGATTACCAGATCTTCTTTTTAGCTGTACTTTACTGTAGGGGAAAAGAATTAAGTTTTTAAAAATTGCAGATCTTTAGCTGATAAACCATATTATTCAATTTAAAATTGTTCTTCTTTTACCCACCGTGGCCATTGCACTTGCTGCTGCATGTTCTTATCTACACTTTGGTCATATATTCATTTAAGTCACTGTATAGTAGAAAGAGCATGTTATATTCACAGATTTGTAAGATTGAACAGTTTTGGAGACTGCTGTAGTCTCATTTATGACAGTGTAACTTAGCTGGAGGCTCAGCTGAAGCCTTTCAAAATGGAATGGATCAAGCAATAATTCTTATTAGAGGATGTTTTACTAAAACCAGGAAACACCCTTTTCTTTTACTGTTACTGAACATGTAGCAATAGCATGAAGCAGTAGACCCCCATTGTTTTAATGATCCTCCAGTCTTACTTAAATGTATTGGTAGATCCCCTACCTTGATGTTGTGATGAAATAAGACAGCTTTGATAGATACTTCTCACAAGGGAGATTAAAGGGCTTAAAATCTGGTCCCTGTCTGATAGGTGCCAGGGTAGATCATTCCACGTAATCAAAACAGATAAGAGATGACAGTGATTATTGTAACTGCTCCATAGTCTCTCCTACCGGTGTACCCAAAGTCCTTCAGTAGAATCACTCTTCTGAGCACTGTTACTACTTCGCACTGGCTTTGTTGCTAGTACTCAGTGCAAGAAAACAACACTGCAGGTGTCTTTCAACGTTGACATTTGCTCATTGTCATGGAACTTCTGCAGGTCACACTTTACTGAGCGGTCTGAAGAACCCTGGAAAAATAGATCTTTTTATTTTTGTTGTTGAAGGAGTCCTTAATGCATAAAAGGACACAGCTTACAGGATTGGGCTGTCAGACAGCAGCTCATGACTTGCATTATGTTATATTGACAATGTCTTGGCAAATAAGACGCTGACAAATTGTTTTGCAATGAAAGCATAAACTATACAGAATATTGTGCAAGGCAGACAATATAAGGAGACACCCTCCAGTCTCCAAGGACTTGCATTTTTTTATTGCTTACCATATTTTTTCTAATATCTGTGCTGATGCAGTGTCTCATTTGAGAAGTGGGATTTTTTTCCCTTCTGCCTCATGCAAAGCACCCATCAAGACTCTGAGCCCAACAAACAAACGCCACTTGTGTTTGTCAGGTGGTGCAAAGGGAGCCCAGACTGCTGTGTTACAGAAGCTTTTGTAGGGGCTAACATTAGAGACTGAAAGATTGTAGGTGCTTCAAGAGGTAATGTCAAGGGAGATTCAGGTTAGACTTTAGGTCTCCAGGAGTGTAGGTGGATACATTTTATCTGGATGTTACGGGATACCCATCCTGCTCTTAACAAAAACCTAAAATTAAGAATAATAAATAAAATCTTCTACAAAAACCCACCATCATTAAGTTAAAAGCAAAGGCAACATGCAAATCTAATTCACTGCTGAGAATCCAGAGGGTCTCTCGCAGCCCCTTCCACTACTGCTTTTGGGGTCAGATCTTGAACTGGTGCTGAATTCCTCACTTTGGGTGGATTCAGCATGGTTCATTGGTACTGATTTGTGTTTGTCTGAAATTTTGATAAACACAAGATTGACAGAGCATTGTTGAGTATCAGGACTGTCAAGTAGTTAAATCCCCACTCCTACCAAAGGGAGGCAAAGTGACATTTTAAAAATACACTTAGATCAAAACAAATAATTATTAGATATGGCTGAATTTCAGAGTTCAGCCATTCTGGAAAGATGTTTTTAAAGAGATTAGGTGTGTGGCACCAGTTTACTGTGCAGAGAAAAATGAATTGATTTCTGTCTTTCAAAAACAAGCAGAAAATGGGGAAAATACATTTTCTTTAGCTTGTTAAAATCTGTAATTTGATAAGCTTTCCACTAAGATAACATATGGAAAACACTGATTCCAAAGAAAAAAATCTAGAAAGGCCTGAATTAGTGAAAAGGGAGATAAAGATGAAAGTAGCCTATAAATAAATGTTATAATAGAAATCACAGTAACATAACACTATCCTTTCTGTCATATTTTTATGCTCTAATGAAGCCCTATTACATATTTCTCTGGCCCCCTCTTTGATGAGTTCTTCAGTGTTCCCTGCAATAAGCAGTCACATAAAATACCTGTGGGACAGGTCTCTCCCAAGACACCCAGTGTGGATTGTTCCCTAACTACTGATTTCTACCATTTCAATGGCACAAAGGATTCTATGTTTTGACAGGGAAATCCTTATAACTCTAAAAATGAATTAAGTATTCAGCCAATCATAAAATGACATCATGAAAGCAGCTCTTTCGCTGATGTGGTGACTGTAGAGTTGCTCGACATTATTCTGCTAACACAATTTGACTGGATATATGTTTTGACATCCAGACAACAGGGACACTGATGGAAACTGATGGACCCAATGTCAAAAGAAGAAAAGCTGGCTGCAGGAGGACACCCAGAAAATTAATAGGTGGATTGCAAAAAAACCCTTTCCCAAAGGGCAAAGTCAATGAAGTGAGGACTGAATAAAACCCCCAAAAATCTGAAAGAAAAGGCACAGACAAACCAATTCTTATAAAAATAGCAAAGACATACTGAGGGGAGTTTTGAAGCTCAGTAGATGCAGGCTGAGGAATAGTTAATTTGAACCTGAATTGTTGACATTCAATATTCATATTTTTGTTTCTGCCACAGCCTTCAAAAATAACTATGTTGATACTGTAGAGAATCTCATTATTAAGCATCCTTTATCTTGGTCACATTTTTAGTCTTAATTTCCACCATAAATATGTTCCAGAATACTGTGATCAAAATTCCATCCACAGAAGGACTAGCATTTTTAGACATTTTTTGGGTTGACATTTCAGTTTAGAAGCCAAGACCTTTTCTTCCATCAAGAGCCTTTGTAAGCAGTTCTGCTTGCACATTTCTGAAGTATATTTTTGTATAATATTCAAAATCTCCAAGATTAAAAATCAAAAATCCAGTTTTGGAATCAGCCAGAAACATACTCCTTCACATATTTTGCCCATTCTGAAGTGAGCATTTGAATCTGTCATAGATTGGTCACTTTTCCCTGTCACTGAGTGACATATGTCATAGGTAAAGGACTTGTGACAGGGCTCAAGGCAGAACTGTGTTAAATACTGCAGTGTCAAAAATCCAATATTTGTACAGTCAACAAACTCCTCTTCTCCAGATAAATGATAACATTTACATATTTTGCCACCTGCTGACATCATGTCTCCCTTTGCACTGACTCCAGTATCAGGCTATTTCTAAAGCCAGTCAGAGAGACTTCATTATTCTGATTTTTTAGAGTAGTCTCTGAAGTCCCTGAGCAGCAGGTTTTGGAAACTGTGAGACTGGTATAGCTAATATAATTACATATTTACTCTTCTCTTATATTCTCCAGTAGGCCTCCAGTGATGGACACACTTGCAAAATGGACCTTTTACTTGCTCCAGAATGGCCATTCCTATTGTTCTGTGCAAAAAACCACACCAAACCAAAACAACCTTAGAAAGAAGCCTCAATCAAACAGTCATCCAAAACACTAAATAACAAGAAACAATTCTATTACTAAGAAATGATTCTCAGATCAAAATACTGAAAAATCAATAAAAAGGAAAAATAAGTTTTGTGAAAGTAACTTGGCTTCATTTTCTGTAGTTCTTGGCTAGAACATTTCCATTGATAGAGTTGCTAAGTGCATTCTATTTACAAATATAAACACTTGATTTTGATCAGCAAAAATGCATCAGCACACTTGAACAGTGTCAATGATGACATAATTACACTCACAATTTCCTCTCTGTAATGATTTTTAAATGTCAGCAGTCATTTTTTGTCTAATTGTAGCCTGCATGTCAGCACTTCCTCTTAAAACAGCATGTTCCTCTCTGCTGGAATTTCACACCTCTCCACTCGCTCACTCACTCACTCACTTCACCAGTGAAGATAATGAAGATGATAAAGGGCTCCAGGGTATTTTCACTCCTGTGCTGCTTTACCATTTAACATCAAGCAGGCAGAATGAGGACTTCTTTTCTTTTTTTTTTAAAGTAGAGAGTTTGATCAGTTAATCTATAAATAATTATTTGATTTTAATGAACAAACCAAAAAGTAGTTTTCATTTTTCAGACCTCCTGCTGATGCTTTGCTAATAACCTGTTAAAAAGCTGGGGCTTGTGATAAAAACATGCTCACACATGGAGACCTGAAGTTTCACTGAGGGGAAAGCTGACCCTGCAGTGCCAGCCCTTGATCACTTCAGTGTTTAACACAGTGCAAAGCAGGTGATGCTTGCTCTTCAAAGGCAGCCTGGTCAGAGATGTAGCTACCATCTCTTGCTATGACCTAGAAAATGACATTTCAAATGCTATTTTGCTCGGCTCCAGGCCCCAGAGCCCACAGCATAACAAACAGGTGCTCTCAGGGCACTCTTCCTCCTCCCACAGATCACGGACCACATCATCAAGTCTATGGAAATGGATCTCTTGTGCAAGGAACTGGAAGCTCTGCACTGAGGTTAGCAGCAAACATTTTCCACTCATCTGAACATATGCTGGAGTTGGAAACAGGGGCCAAGGAGGTCTCCTTCAATCCAATTTGCTTACAACTCATCTTCAGCTCTCTGATTATGGTTAACTGTAGGGTTTAGGAGATAAAGCTTATAATTTACTGGCTCATTTAGTATCAGAACAGGTGAAAAGCCAGAAAGAATTCACACTGTGAAATCAAATAATGAAATAAGGTTGAGATGTCTGATAAAAAAAGAATACGGTTGAGTATCTCTAATTACAAATACACACATGTAATGACATATCAACTAGTTATGTCTGAATAGCTCTCTGAAAGCTAGAAGAATGAAAAATGAATAAATTGAATAAACACAGGTGAGGGGGAGGGAGTGTGTTTTCTACTGCCCATGATAACATTCATTATGTCCCTCTGTGACACTGCCATCACATGTGACTCCTACATACCCAGATGTCTGTATACACACAGGCGTGTGGGGACCATGCACAGACCTGTACAACACAAATGCAAACCTGGGTCTCTTTGTGGTTCATGCTGCATTTTGTGCCCTACACTTTGAACTTCCTTTTTTGGCTAAATTGGTGCCTCAGAAATTTTCTGGAGCTCTTGGAAAGGGCAGGGGTTTTTTGACAACTGCATCTTATGCACTTGTGAGATGTGTGAATAGATAGAGACAATCTGAAACGAGATGCTTCTGCACCCCACTGCAGAGGGATGTCCCCAGGGAAACAGAGCAAACCAAAGACACCAACAGCCAAGCAATTAAGAGCAAAATAAACCAGCCATTGTGTACTCCTAGGAAAATACGAGTGCTCAAGACAGAGGAAGACCTGCCATGGGGAATACGGTTTGTGCAGCTAGCTTGCCTGTGCCCACTCTTGAGACTACAGGAGTCAAAACCTAAAAATACTAAAAGCTGGAAGACTATGTATGAGATGAACCTAGAACACAGAGGCACTGCTCTAGAACTTTCTTTCTCCCCTATCCCTTTCTTTACCAATTGTATACCAAAGAGAAAAGTGCATAATATTTAAATTAGTTTTAAATTGTGTGTAATATGCTCTTAGGCAAGCCAGCTGTACTGCAGTGTTACCACAAAGCTACCTATGAGCAGGCTGCATTTCTGTGCACTACACCACAGAAATGATCAACATGTCCTTGCCAGGTTGCTCAGCTAAAGGTAAATTGAGAAAAGGGAAATAAAGGTAAGAGCCATTTCTGGAGTCTTCTGCAGAAGGCTTGGTGGAGGCTGTGAAAAGGTTTTTCTTAAAGCTAATAATGTAAAAAGGCTACTCTGAGGAGGAAGTTCTTCTGTTTCCACAGAAAAGCCAGGAAGGACATTTCGCAGTCAGTTTGCCTCTCTGGGATTACCTGCAGAAGACAATCAAACCCCACACAGAGCTGAGATAATGCTCAATTATCCTGGACAGGAGATGTTTGTTTGTTTGTTTGTTTGTGTTTTTGTTAGGTTTTGTTTTGGGTTTTGTTTATTTGTTTATTTTTGTTTTGTTTTGGGGGGTTTTGTTTGTTTGTTGTTGTTGTTTAGTCTTTTTTTTTTTTTTTAGTTTATTGCTGAGTCTCTCTTTCAGCTGGAGTTGATACTCCAGCTTTTTAATGAACTACCAAAAGCAAATTGCATACTACACCCCAACATTTGGACATGAGGAAATTTGCAAAGGGAAAGGGGAAATGGAGTTTTCTGTTTCAATGGACCAAAGGTATTGGAATATTGATGTGACACACAGGAATTGAGCTTATGTTTTACATTACAGTCAAGCATTCCTGTAGCTTCAGACAAATAAATACAGGCTGCTGAGAGAAGGACACGCTGTTCAGTTAGTGTCTAACAGTGGTAGGTTGGGCCTGTAGAAGCACAGAAACATTCCCTATACTACCTGAAACAGGTTTATAGTCTTGTAAAAGAAGACTGTCAGGGATTGTGCAGTTTGGCAGATTATTCATGACTCAGTCACTGTGTACAGAGCATTGGCTTCTGCTGCGTCTGCGGGTGCCTGACATCTCTTAAAGTCATGCCAAAAGTATTGCAAGCTGGCCTCTCAAAAAACAAGGCACATTAAGTTAGAGACCATGTCTGAAAACTTCAGCTGATTTGCTTCACATGAACTTGAATTGAACCTCAACCTTACAAAACAAGGCATATTAAAACATAAAGACAGCTGAATGGTAACCATGACAACACTTCTTCCAAAAAACCCATAGGTACAGCCAACATTTATACATATATACTGCAAGGGATAATGCATTCTTTTGTACACTTATTAATACTAGTTCATGCTGTGTGCATGACTTTTTGTCAGCAAAACTGTATGTTATACAGGAACTTCCAGATATTAATTTACTTTGATGTTTTTTGCTACTCTGATAAGGCCCTTGCAAAATGAAATTAGTCAAAATGTTCCAAGTTTTAGGCTTGGGTGCAATATGGTCTCAAAATATTGCCTCGATTTTAAAAGTCTGTCTTGTGGCAAAATCTGCGCTGCAACTATGTGTGGCATTCCACTGAGCCATAATATTCGTTATAACATTTTAATTTATTTTAGTTTTTAATTGTGTCAAAAAGAGTGACTTTTTTTCATTGCTGTATTTTAGGAAGATGAATACCAATTTTTTGAATAGATTATTATGTTAAATGAACCTTTATTCCATCTAGATGTCTGCTATTTGTCAGTCTTTGGACTAAAGGACAATTCTTTAATTTGGGCGTTTCTCAGCACTGATGTAAAGTGCTTTATGTCTCATTTTTATAACCCATTTTATCCCAACTGGGGTGCATTTTTAATCCCCTTTTCTGGAACTAAATTGAGGAATACAGCCTCTCAGTTTGGAGAGGAATGTGTTTAGTTTATTTTGAAATACCCTGCCAAGGGACATTTTCCTAAATGAGTATTTTCTAATCTGTAATTAGTATCACAAATACTTTTGCTGCCTGCACATTCTTCTGGTGAAAGGTTGTATAGAGCAGTCACTACATTCTGCATGTCCTGTGGGACTGTGTGAGGAACTACACACTCCCCTTTCACACAGTGAACAAAAGCTAAATTCTTGCTCTCTTTTATTTCTTTCTTTTCCTTAGGTCTGAAATGCTAAAACTATAAGTGCAGTCCTGAGGGCTGAATACTGATGCTCAGACCTTCTTGGGTGGTATCAGGGTAAGGCTTGATGCAGGTCTGTGATTCATCTGCTATCTCTTCTTCTGCAATTGCATTGCTTTTCTGACCTTTTATATATTTTCTTCATAGCATAGATACAGTGTTTACTACTTCTTTGGGGCCATAATGAATTGCAAACACAATGTCCTTTCCCCCAACAAGACTAGAGCATAAATAGTTCAGTCGCTATCAACCAGGAGCACTACACATATGTAATTCCTTCTGTATTTTTATAAGTGGATATATTTTTATAGATATATAAGATGTAGAACGTTGACAATGTACTAAGTTAGTCCATTAACAAGTTGAGTACGTGTCTTTGGCATCAGCCACTTCTATTACACAGCACACAGAAGCAATAGCAAAGGCAGCCTTAGAGTGCAAAAATCTCTACTCTTGTATTATTAATGTATATCATTCTTAGCTCATCTGTGACAAGCTGTGTTAAAGTTTTGCCAACTAGAACTGCAATCATACCTTTTAATCCACTCTGTGCTTTGGAAACGAGACCTGGCTTGCATCTGGATTCTCCTCAATGGCTGTGTTTGCAGTCTCAGAACAGATTTCAGTGAGGTTTATCCATCCTGCAGGAAGAAACCTTAAATTTAACTTGGTGTTTAATTTGTCTTGACTTTCCCTGTTGGCTTCTCCCAGGCTAAAGCCAGAGTGTAAGCTGACACATAAGGAGTATGGATAAAATGGGTGCCAGGATTTGACTGTAAACTGCTGCCCAAATTAGCACAGTGGTATAGTTACTATTAAAACAAATTGCCCAGTGTTGTAAAGAGACCTCCAAAAGTTGAATTTGTGAAGCTCTGATGGTCTTAAGCACAGGGATCTACTTCTTGCCTTTTCAAAACACAGAGCTTGAAAATGAAAACTTTCATTGCCCTTTCCATTTGCCTATTACAGGGTTCATGTAGTTTAGATTTAATTAATTCTCAGATAAAAGGTCTGGTATGTGAGCAGCAGTTATGAGTGACAGCTTCACTGATGCTGGCATCCACCTCCTGTTGAGTTTTTTTGGTTTAAGCTTTCCTTAGTGTGTGGAACCTTGTTCTCCTCTAGGGACAGCAGGAATATGTAATCCAAAACATCCCACCTCCATCTGGATGTTCCCCTCCTCTCTCCATCTTGCTTTTATTGCATGAACGCTACTGTAAAGGTACCACGAGACAGTGCCAAGGGCACAAACACAGCTCATTAATTGTTCTAGGAATGAGAAATGAAAGAGCAGTGACACCCTGGAGGCATTAAGGACAGGAGAATCATGGCATGAGCAACAAAACTCTGCCAGTGCTCTTGGTGCAACCCTCCTCTGCAAACCCTCTGCTTTTCATTCACCCTGGGCACTGCCCTCAGGACATGAGCTCCCACCATGGCAGCAGCCCATGCCCGCTGCTGGTACCATGTCCCCTGCCATCAGCTTCTGTGACCAATGCCCACTCAGGCTGCTGGGCAGGCAGAAGTCCAGCCTGGAATCAGCCATAGCACTGCTGCATCTTTGGGTGCCACCTGCACTAAATGAAATGGCAAGCAAGGCCCTGCCATATCTATCGTGCCATCCTTTGTTCTTTAATGCAGTTGGCCCAAAAAATGTTGACATTGAAAGCAAAGTTAGCTGGGATTGATGTTGCTGTGATGCTGTAAAATCTTCAGTGAAATGGGGTTTGTAGCTGCTAATACTCCCCCTCAGCTCCCAGGCAAGACAACATCACCTCACTGCACAACCTGTGCTCAGAGTTACCAGCCCAGCTGTGCGGGGTATGGCCATGCAAGGCTCTGCGCTGGGCTGTGCTGCTCACAGTGCCACACCAACCTGTCTGGGACCTACTCTAGCTGGGCTTGTGCAAAAATCCCAGCTCTCTGAAGTACGATTCAAATTCTGGCTTGTAGAGAATATGGAGAAATGTTCTGTCTCACAGTCCACTGTGAAAAATTACTGCTTCCCTTAATGATTAAGGTCTTTAGGAGACAATCAACATACTAACTTATTTCTCCTGTAAACAGGAAAAACACATCCCTTACTGCTGCAGAGGTTCCTAAATGAGGCACAGCTGGATGGCTGCCAGTAAAGCCTTAGTATAGTAGTTGGCTGGGGAACAAGGATGCCCTGGCAACCACATGTTTGTTAGTGAGGATGCTGCATAACTTTTAACAAATGGTTGTGAGCTAAGGCTGGGGGTGGGGGTGTGGTGAGGAGGGAGGTCTGCTTCCCAGAGATTTACACAGGAGCTGCTGCAGAGAAGGTAAGCAGTGCTGGAACAATGGAACTTAAATGTTTAAGGCTAAAGAGCCTTCATTTTGCAGCTGTACTTAACTCTTTCTTCTATCTGCTTGAAGCTACAAATGTGACAAGGTGCCTCATCATCAGAGGACAGATCCAAGGGAAGATTACACAGGCTCCTTTTGAAAATAACAAAAATTAAAGCTTACAGAGAGGGTGAAAAAGCTGTGTTATGAACTCTGATTGGTTTTGGCTGCACTAACATATGCTTGATCCCTGATTTACTTTTGTATCTTCAATGTCTTCCTTTGTGTAAGTAAGTATGCATCAGTGCCCTGCTAGTTAAGGAATGGTTATAATTTTAACATAGGTACTGATGGCTTTCCATGCTCTCCTAAAAAGCTAGGTCAGGTACCTGCTTGTATACTGAGAAAGGTAAATTCTTTTCAGACAATTGATACACATAATTTGTTGCTCTCAGCCTGGGACAAAGGTCTCCAGGGTAAAGGTTTTCATGCTTTCATAAATCTAAACTTCTGAGGAAGACAATAGTGTATAGACAAGTCTCTTAAATAAATCTGCAGAATACCATAGCAGTTGCAGCTATTAACTGAGGCCTTGCAAGCATGTTCATTAATTCTGTCTACTAATGACAGCCCAAAGCCTACAGCAGCTCTCTGTTAGGGCATGTGAGTTCTGGTGACCTTCCACAAGTGTTCAGCTGCTGGTTCCTCTTCCAAACCTTTGGACAACAGGAATGGTCACTGTTAAGGAACAGATGTGTTTAACATCACAGAAAGCTCCAGTTCATTGAGCTGGGGAACAAACTTGGGCATATCTCATGTATTTCACAAAGATGGTGTAAATCTTATTATTTGATGGTATTAGTTAATATTTTCAAAGTATTTTAAATTCCCAGAGAAATCATTATGAAGTTGTTGTAGACATTATTATTCCTATTACTGTCAGGAACAATATTGAGTTTTATAATCTACACAAATGCTAATATTGTTTTGTTTCTTAAGAGTACTTATGTGCCTTATAAAATGTCGTGTATTGTTCTCTGTGTCCTCTGATCCACAGTAACTTCATAATGATATGAAACATTGACATTTGGGGATTGGTTTTTACTGTATTTTTTCACACAGAGTTCCATAGAGGATTTGCTAATGGTATATGTGTGTGTTTGAATTAAACCCTTTAATGCTAAGGGAGGAGATCGGTTTGACACGGAATTCAACAGCTGTTGTTTCTTTAAAGAGAAGAGGCCTGCTGGATTTAAGTGTGTTTGAGTATATCTGGTTGACTGAACAGTTTCCTCAAGGAAGTATTCATTCAGTCAATGTCCTGAAGGGTTAAGAAAACAGAAACCCATAGTGTTACTGAGTTGTTGTTATGTATGTTGCCAAGGGAACTGTAGCTGGAATGTTTAAATGTGTTGTTTCTCCCCAAACCCACAGGAGTGGAGCTTGAGTGTCTTGGTGTGCCCTAATCCTCACAATTAGTTTCTGTGTGGTGAGGGGGGCTTAGGGGGCTGATCAGACTAAATACTTGTAGTGACACTGGGTAACATTCCCACCATGCTGGACAGAGTGACTTTAGCATCATCCTTATCACTTAGAAGAATCACAACCAAAAGCAGAAAAGGGCGTATATTAAAAGCCTCCATTTTTGCTTCTCCCTGAACCCTGTGGATTTCTTTTAGCAATGCATATTATAGAAATTAATGATCTCCAAGGAGGTCTCCTTAAGACTTTGGTAAGAGAAATCATGACTCTGATTGATATTGACTCAGATCTTTAGTATCAGTATTGTTTTGTCCCACATGCCATTTGATTTGCTTCACTGGTGTAAAGTGGGAGTGGATTTGTTGCAAATGACCATTTCAACAGAAGAGGCAAATTTTACCTTGTTCCCATGTAAAGGCCAGGCTCTTGCACTGCAACAGATAAGTCTGCAGAAAGTCTAATCAAGCACTTCTTATTGCCAGATAATTGCTATGAGAAAAATACCTAAATGTATCTGTAGAGGTTAACTGTGCCATAGATAGTTCAAGAATCTGGGAACAACCCTTCCAAAGCCTTCCACTGGGCCATCACTCCCAAATGTTTAGCCTATTCTACCACTATGGTTTTTTCATGGGTGGTTGGCAGCATTCAGTTGAGTCAAAAGTAGCTGAGCAGCACTCCATCCCTTGTTGAGTCAAACATTTTGCCAAGCACAAACTGACCCACACTTTGACTGATTTATGTATTTCTTCTGGTATGTGGGAGCATTTGCATTCAGGGGAATGTTTTCACTTTTGTGCTTGTGAAATCCATCCAATGTAAGGCTTTTAATATGGTCCAAGATAATTCTGTCTTAATATTCTTTGAACCAAGTCTAGTTGCAATAGAAGTGGAAAACACAGATTACCTTCTCCTTACAGCTGCCCCTCAAGTGCAAAAGCTCAATGCTTTCCCAAGGCACATTTTCTGAACACCTGATAATTCTTATTGCCCCCTAAGCAGGACCCACATCTCGAGGTGCAGACATCCTGAGACAGAGGAGGGTCTCCAGGTGGTCAGTAGTGGGGCAGATTACACACCTTTTATCCACAAAAGTCCTCTGTACACATTCTGTTGTGATGTTTCCTTTTTTGTTGTTGTTCTTTTCTCACTATGAAACCATTGATCTACAGGCCAAGGTGCCTTTCTTTCTGCATCCAGATAAAGCAGTGAGCTTAGGCTTTGTCATGTCCTGGGGTCCTCATCCTCCAGTTGTCCACACTGGGAGTCACCTGAACCACAAAACATTGAGGAACACTGGTTTACAGTCGGGTCTTCTACCAGTTGATTTCATAATTTCTTTCAAAATCTTAGATTTATAAAAGTTGGGAAACCAGACACAGTGATAGAGAATCCTGGGGAGTCAATGCTTCCAACAGTGCTCAGAGGCCAAGTGTCCTATTTCCACTAGGATCAGAATGAACAGACAGTGCTAAAGCTTGGGAATGCTGACACCACCCATCTCCCAGCTGTAATGAAATCTTATGATTTAAAATAAAAGAACAAAGAAATAAAAGCCAAAGCTTGATCAGTGATTTCTGTGTCTCTTTTACTCCATGACTTTTGATATTATGATGCAAAGAGGGACAACTCACAAACATTAATTTTTTTTGTTTATTCTATTACCTATTCTAGTGCTTTCTGAAACTTCTGCACAAGTTAGTTTGACCAGGCATTTCTGCACAGTTCTGAAAGTTTTATGTAGGGCAGCACTGAGGTGCATTGGCAGGAGCTGAATGTGGTTTGCCTACAATCTTGTTGGCTCAGGTTTGTACTTCGTCACCCAGATAAACCTATGTTTTCATTTAAAATAGTCTCTTAGAAGTCTCTTTAGGTGTTCTCAGGTCTTGTAAACTGAATGAAAAACAGAAGCTACGAGATGAGCTGAGTCCACTATGTAAAAGACAAAGAACCTATTAAAAACCCTATAAAAAGCAATGTAACCAAAGCCCTGCACTCCTCAGAAGAGTTAATCCTGCAATGGGTGCTAAACTACAGAGCCTTAATGATGGGGCACTCCTAACCTCTCTTCCTTTGCCACTTGCAACTGCAAGGTGAAGATGAGCAAAAATCTGACTTTTCCCTTTTATTAGGTGCGGGAAACTTTTGTTTTGGCAGTGCTTTTTTTTGTCATTCATAGAGTTTGTTTTTCTCTTGATTTTTTTGGGCACTTTTTATTTCCTGTCTTGAGTGTGGAGGAGAAAGCTGTTCTAGCCTCTAAGTTATGCACCCCTTACAGTGCCCCTTAGCTACACAGCACAAGGAAAAGAGAAACAGAATCCATGGCACCATGCAGAAATGCTGCTCTATATAGTTTGCCCTGGTTAAACATTTCCAGAAAGGGAATAACACAACGCTGTGGAGCTCCTGAATGTCTTTTGGCCCTTGTGCTGCAGAGGTGCAGGCATTTAGGGTTAAACTGAAATGGTGCTGGATTCTGAGTTAATTGGCTTTCAGATCTGAGCTGCACAGATCAGAATTATTTCCTTTTCGTATTACCACAACACTATCTCCTCCATACCTGGAATAAGTGGCAACTGGAGCCTTGAAAAGAATACGCAACAGCTGTGTGAGAATTTGATTTGACATAGCCACAAGCCCCCATCTTCAGCCACCTTTTTTATCTTTCTTCAAACAACTCATAATACCTACAAAATAATGCTGAAAGTCTCGTATGTACAGATTTTTTTGGTAGTATGCAATTCTGTCATTTTTTGCCTTGTCTTCTCCACATGCAGGGAGATGTCAAACTGGAAAAGAAAGAATGGTTATTTACATTTTTCAAAGCCTGCAAAAGGGAAGAGTTGCATTTTTGGGTTGAGTTTGGAATGGTCTCACTTTCTCTTCAACACTTATCTTGTAATTCACTTTATCTTGCTCTAAATTGTTTTGGAGGGAACGTGAGTACTGAATCTAGTCAGCTCCTTAGAGCTGCTGGGGATCTCTGAATTCTCCCTCAGTGCATTCATGGCTAGTGGTGCCTAATGACAGAATGGATCAAACCATTAGACTTAAAAAGTGGCTTACATGAAATTTGAATGTACACCTGTAGTTTGTGAATCTTGTGTCAGCTGCTTCTTTACTACTATTATTTGAACCTTGCACATTCCTACATTTCTATGCATATGCTTTAAAGATGCAAGATTAAACCCTTTATCTGTTTCTACTTATACTTGTCCTTAAAGCACGTAGACTTTAAAGCTGCAAGGACAGCTCAAAGTTAACTTTGTCTGTGAGAGGCTGAGTCCATGCAAAATGCTGGATGGTAGAGCAGGTTCTGGTTGTGCTCCAAATCAACTGCAAGTGGGAGACAACAGGATTTTAATAATGTAAACAAGAAAAAAAGAGTCTATCCATTAAAAGGGTACGTTAGCATTACATGGTAGCTGAGAACAAGTTTCCACAGCAAATGTATTATTAACTAACAGAAAAGCTCTTTCTGATTTTTAAATAATACTACTGTAAACTCTGAATTACGGTTTATCTGCTGTTCTACCTATTAATAATTTTCTATCATGTTCAATTAATTAGTTGTTGGAAAAACACCGAGGCCAGCAGTCGTACAACGAATCAGACCTTTGAGCACAGTCAGATGCTGGGGACGCTGGCACACATCTGCCTTTTCTGCCAACAGAACAACAACAACCCCAGCAGAACCATGGCCTTTGGTTAGCCCCTGCATTTTTACACTAGGATTTGTTCAGTTGATATAAAATGGTAACTCAGGCAGTCCAAGTCAACACTACAGGGGGCCTCTATAGGGGAAAACACAGCCCCTAAATAGGCTTCCAGAGTCCCCCCCTCAGGTTCCAAGAATGCGGTTTTAACCATCCCTAAGACGAACCCCCCACCAACTTTTACAGAGGCCACCCTCTGCTCACAAAACCTAGTCCCTTCCCTGAAGGCATTCAGGATCCTTTGAAATGGAAAATTTATGCTGTACTGAAATAGTTCATACTATAATAAACAACTAGTGCCATCATTCTGCTGGTATTCAGAGTGCAATTAAACCTGAACCTCATGTGAGGACTCCATTTGGGGTAGAAGGTGGTGCTGTGGGGAGGTAAGGCAGCTCACCCTAAGTCTTTCCTACTGCAGCAGGTTTTACTGCTTGTCCTCCCCGCCCCCACAGTGAACAGCCCCCTTCTCCCTCCCCACATTTACACAAGGCACAGGGGCTTGTGGGGGATTATATAACTTATAGGTCAATTTGTTGTTTGGGCAGAAGAATGTGGTATGTTGGCCGAAGCTGTTTGTTTGCTTAAGTTCTCAGAGTTCAATGAGGTCATTTTCTCATCTTCCCTGTGTTTTCTGTATTTTCCACAGACCTGCCAGCCTCAAACAACACCCTCTTTCTTCGCATTAGAAATGGAAACACGTCCTCTGCAGGAATTTTCCACTTAATAGCTCCTGCTTTCCTACCGGGGGCCTCAGTGCACCACCACTGCAATGCTGTATTTCTTTCCACTGCAGTTTGACATTTTGCAGCCAGAACAACGAACGGCATTCACTCCATCCTGATTTTTGAAAAACATATCTCTATAGGCCCACAGAACGCACTCAGTGCAGCAATCACCAGGGGAAAATGGCAAAGGTATTTAAACATCATTACGTGTCACTGAGACGACGACATTGTCTGGTAAAAATGCTCTTTTATACAGTTGCTTTTCCTTAGTCCCCATTCCTCCCCCCTCCAACCCTTTATAGACACACACACACAGACACCGAACCTCTGCCCTGCTCTCCCACCACCAGCCACTCTCTTGTTCTACACTCCGTTGTAATTGTTTGCCTTTGTGAATTATTTCCTTTGCATAATGTTTGCAAACTGTGTATCAGGTCCTGACACTGTGAGGAGCAGAAATGCACATTGCAGATGATCTGAGCAGTAAACAAGGAGCCTGCTTTAAAATGCGCCGAGTGACCTGTCTGAAGGCAGCAATATTTGCAGGTTGTTTACTGCTGAGATGCAGTGATGTCGCTGAAATGCAGCAGCTTGAAGATTGGAGCAAAATGGGATCTCAGACACTCGGTCAAGCACAACCTGTAATTTTTTTTTTTGTTTGTGTTCTGCTTTTTTTAAAGTTAGAGCTGTGTTATAAATTATTAAAAGCTATTTTCTAAAAATCTCTTTGCTGTGTCTATGAAAAAAAATATAATTCCTTTACAGGGAGTGAAATGAATGGAAGTAAACATGTTTATTGCTAGAAGGAAGGTTTCCCCTGTCTGCGCAGTGGTAGAGTCTCAGACAGCAAGGTCCCAGTAGGTCAGACTGGCACATTGAATTGCGTATGAAATGAAACTGGTATTCTGGAAAAGGGGTGGAAAGAGGAAGAGGGGTGTTAGTGAGGAGGTTGCTCAGGCCAGGAGGGTGGGCCACTGAAAAACAACAAGTTAAAAAATAGGATTGATGATTTGCAGGACACCTAGGGTATTTCTTTCAGGGGGTATTACTTCCACTTTTAACCAGAAACAAGAGCTGGAAGAAAAAAAAGCGGCAGGAGCTGACAGCTTTGTGCTGATCAAAGGGACGGAGCATTGAATGCCTTCTTTTGCTAGCTATTTATTAGAGAGAGAGAAGGGCTCCTTTGCCATTCTACTTAGGAGAGAAGGGATTAAAGATCAAAAAAAAAAGGAGGGGAACCGGCATGAGCTCTTTGTTCAGAAAATATTTCTCTCTTTTTTTTTGAAATGGTGTGCTGTGCTGTCCACTACAAGACAAAAACACCATTTCTTTTTATAGCATTACTCCCTTTCTTTTCTCACTGATCAAAATTTCTAGTGATAAACAATTCCAGTAGCTTTTTTTTTTTAATGTAAAGAAGGCCCCCTTTGGGAAACTTAGTTAACTGTCTTTTAGCCTGATTAACCTAGGAAATAAAGTTTAAATGCACTGCTGGGATTCTATTAGGATCATCAGTTCATACAGATAACAGGAAAACGTGTTAAAATGCACTTCACTGGTGCAAGTGATCTCATGTTGTAAAAATGATTATTCCCAGCAGAACAGGGAAGGATTAAGGGGCCATGTCTACATCTGGGAAACTCCATAAGTGTTTTATTAGCATTAATACATGTATTAATCACACAGACACACAAAAAAAGGCCCATCAGGATGGTGGCAAATGGCACAGTGCATTAAACCTACTCTCTCAAGTCAGTGGAATGTGAGCATCTTTATTCCTAAAATTGCAATAAAGCTGTTAAGTAGTATGAATGCAGCTGGGGAAAGCCTACTTGTATGATTGTGGATCATTGTGGATTACCTAAAAAGAGAGACTGCTTCTAAAGTAAGGCACTCCCATTGCAGAGCCTTTGAAGAAATGTGAGGAAAATTTAGTGTTCCAGCCTCAAATCAGTTGAACGACACTGCGGATGTTTGATCGCACTGACCTAACTGCTCATTTATATTCTGATTTCTGTTACATAGATCAGAAAGGAAAAGTCTATCCATGTCCCAGGCTTCTGCTCCATCCTCTGCTCCTTAGTTTGGGTTGCTGCTTTGCAGCATGAGTGAGAGTCAGGCTAAATGGCCATGCAAGCAAGGCTGAGGTAACACTGATAAAAACAAATGCTGCTGACCAGATATGTGAATAATTCAGCAGATGATCACCGTGGGGTTTCAGATGAGCAGCATTTTCCACACTTTCACTCCATTTTCATTTGCAGCCCCTAAATTTTGTTTCATTTTGATACAAATAAAAAAATGAAGCACAAATAAAAAATGAAGCACAAATAAAAAATGAAGCATTGCCAAATACATGGTGATTTTACAGCCAGCTTTTTATAAGGCCTATTGCCAGCATTAGGGTAGCAAAACAGATATGTGGTGATGATATTTAGGGTTCTTTTTGATCTCCAACCTCCACCATCAACAAAACAAATATAAGTCCTTTAGTGGAGATTAGAAATTAAAGTCTTGGAGAAAAAAAGTGCTCATGTTTTTGCTGTAGTCTCCTTTCAGCTCTACTGTGTTGATAATCACCATACTAGAGAAGCATCTAGGAAAGTCTTGATAAAAACTACTTTAGCACCATGATAGATGCGATAGTGAGACATATTATTGACTTCATTGCTAAAAATATTATAGTTATACATGTTGAAATCCTGTCAAGAAGTTGCCTTTTCATTCCAATATTAAACACTTCTCTTTCAGTGGATATTTGGAATATTGTATATGTCTGTCACCACAGCAGTGACATTTGTTATTTTGTTCATCAAAATGTCACCTGCCTATCAAGATAGCTAAGATGAGTAGGACTGGGAAACTTTGTCGAATCATCATACACAGGCTTTTCTCTGCCAGCAGATGTATTACATGAGACACTTATACTGATGTGCAATAGCAACAGAAGTCAGTTTCCTTGTCTGCGAAGTTAAAGAAATTATCATTTGCCTTACAAGGATATTTTAGTAATTTCTTCACAGCATTAAGGGAACAGATGGACTATAAAACCAGTCAGTCCCTGATAATACAGGGTTGTCCTTAGAGTACATAGAGTTGCAAAGAACTTTGAGGAGGAAGGGGACTCTGTGAATATTAAGCATTTTAAGTACCATAGTATTTTGAGCATGCTTAGCTAGTTTAATTGGCTGCCCCCAAAGCCTGAAAAAAAAACTTAGCTGAGGGCCTAGTAAGTAGCCAGGTGACAAAAGAGACAGGAAATAGGATGCTAGAAAAGTGGAAATCAACTTCTAAACAGGGAAACAAAGAAGAAATGAAAAGCCAAGCCCATAACACAGAGCGGGTTTTAGAAGCGACACCACTCTGACAGAAGATCAACACTGTTTCAAATGTACTGTATTTCTCCACCCACCCCCGAGTAGATCTTAAGTACCCTTCACTGCCTTGGAGTCAGATTTCAAGCCAAAATGTCTGTGTTACTAGTTTTGCAAGTGCTACCACTAATTGAAACCACATAATGTTGCAGATCTGAAATAAGGCAGGCAGGGCATCCCTGCTGAAAAGCTACCCAGCAGGACAACCCCTTTGTTCTCTTTTAAAATAAACTAATTCAAGGGAAATGTTGTCTAAATCATTGCTTCTAAATGTATACAGAATTTCCTCACTGCGCCTCCCCTCCCCCCCCATTTTCCTGATTAGCTATCAAAGGACTTTGCTATTATTGTAAACTGCAAAAATGGTTTTAATATGCACTCTTGTCATTTCTAGGTATATAAATTTTGCTTTTGCAGGGATTTTACATGGCACATATTGTGATCACCTGTAGGTAGGGTAGTTAATTAGCAGTCCAGTTCCTATTTCATTTAATTTATACTGGAGCAATCTAAACTAGCAGAATGATCACAGCCACACTCAGTAATTTAATTCCCTCCTTTCAAAGCTGTTTTAGTAATTATACTTTGGTTTTAAGTTTTCAGAAAGCTTTTACAGTACTTGTTTTCTAGCCATGTAAGCTCCCTCCCTTCTCAGCTCCCCTCAATCCTGGCTTTTGTCCTTCTGGGTACTGTTGGCTGCATTCCATTAAGAAATTAGAAAGGATGCACCTGTCATTATTTTGTCAATCGTAAAATCTAAGATGTGGAAAAAGTCTTAGGAAGGCAGGGGAGTCATGTAACTTCTATTGAAAAAACATATTATTCCTCAATACTTCCAACAGTACTTTCACTTGACCTAAAAGGAAAACTTTTATGTGGTGGACTTTTATGATCCAGGCTTGGATTTCCCAGTGGATCACTGAGACATGTGCACATAAACATCACTTTATACTTGGTTTGGAAATTCACAAAAGCCACCTTCAGCATTTCTTGGGTAAGAACTCACTATATCATTCCATTTTGAGCTCATCATCATTAGAAGTTTTGAATTTATAGCAATAATTTATCTACCTACATTAACACCCATGGCATAGACAATATGCCTGCAGCCCAGAGCAAATCAAAGCATGTTTCTTGTCAGTGATTGGAAAAACAATAGCATGTAACTGGTAACGTGCATATAAGTTTTTCACTTGCAATTTGGCAATAAAGGCCTTGCTCCCTGTGTGCCCTTTTTAAAATTGATCGTATTTTACAGTGACTTTGAGATTTAGAAAGACTTTCAGGGATGGAAAGACTTTTAAAAAATCCTGCTTTTGTTTTTTTCTCTGAAGAGACACAAGAAAAATAATTTCACTGTAACATCAAGATTTCACTAAAATCTGCAGTTTTTCCATTGGAATTTTGATTGCAAAGTAGCAGACAAATAGGTTAGTGCTTGCTTGTCACTACTGTAAGAGAGCTGGCCTTTCCTGCTGCTAGTATTGCCAGTTAACCAAATTCTCATCAGACATGCATCACAATTTAAAATGAAATAACTTCATAAATTCCTATGAGTTTCTCTATGTCTGCTACAGATTATACACCAAAGATCAAACTTTTAACATCTGTTCATGCTGGAAAATATTTTTGTGTGTGTGTTGGCTAAAAATTCTTATTTAAGTATGTCAAATAATTTGGTACTTATGAAAAATTCCTTCCTGACTAGTGTTTATCTTGTTTGTGTATATGGAAGCACAAATCTCAACAGTTACATCACTTTTAACTTAAACAGCTGGTGGCAGTCTAATTATTTATTTTCTTGAGTCCATGGCCTTTGGAGACACAGATTTCCAGTCGCTGGTTAGTTTCCAAGTAGTGGGAAACCTTTTGTAAAATATGGCACTTTCAGAGGAGGAGGAAGGGCTTTTCTTTAGAATAAGTGTCTGTGGATTGTGTTTGAAGAGACAATGTATGATTAATGATTCTCTATTCACTGGAAAACAGCAACTGTTATTAAGTGAAATGAGAGTGCATCAGAGTAAAATACAGCCTGACTGAAAAAAAGAACCGAGCCTAGGAAATCCAAGCATCAACCTATTTTCCTGGGCAATGAAAAACAAAGTGTGGATGTATCAGGCTTAAATTTTCACTGAAGAAACCAGATATATTTTGTTGCTTTCTCTCCACCATACAGACTGGTCCTGAACTCTGCCAAGGGTCACATGTTGCTAATGAGTAAGTTATCAAAATATGAGATTTATGACAATGGTCAAGGAATTAATGAGCAGAATTCTGAGGGCTGAGGAAGCCTTTGCAAATCCCCAAAATAGAGAGAAATCTCTGCTTGAATCATCTTCTGTTGTGAGTTGGTATGGCATCTGCTGCTCCAAGTCTAAAAGCGGAATGAATAGACAAAGAGTTTCAGATGTACAAGCTATGCTTAATCACCAAATAATAACAAATAGGAACTCCCAACAGCCCTCTGTGAGATCACGTTCAAATTAGCTACACATTCAAGTTTTAGAGCAACAATTTCCTCACTTCTATTTATGGGAAAACTGCAGTATATATACGAGCCACAGAACTTCAGTATGACATGACACGGATGGTTTCCTAATTGACTCACTCTCTATATTGCTTCATGCATGGTCTTTTAGGAGCTTTTTTCAATGAAGCTCACTGTAAAGCTCTTCTCAAGAGCACCTCCTGGCCATCTTTTGGATGTGAAGAACAAAAATGTTGTCAGGCATTTCATGGTGCCTAAGAAAAATGTTTTGTCTGTGAGCCTTTGTACTCACAGTCCCAGCTATATCTATTTGCTTCCTGTGTTTCTATGTCAAACTGTGTCAGATGACACAGACAAGAGTTTGATTTCTACATAGTGTTTTTCATACTGAAATTATCCCACTAGACATAGGCAAGTTATGAGTGTTATCAGAGGCTGTTAAGTGTGCTTAGTGGGTAAGCTGAATAGAGAAGTCAAGTTGTGGTTAATAATAATTCACATAAAACCCAGACAATGAGAACTCTTGTTTGAGTGGGAGAGTAGTAGTAAATTTTGGCCATAGACTCAGAGTATATCACTGTATCCCTAACTTTTTTTCCTTTCATTCTTTCCTCCCTCACCAAAACTCCCTTTTGGTTTTTAAAAATCAGAGAGCAGGAATCCAAACTTTACTTTACTTTTCATCTGCTCCTTAATGTGCCCTTTTCTCATTCAGACAGCTATAAAATAGTGCACTTTGCTGCATAAAGGATGAAGTGTTTTAGGAGTAGATTTCAAAGGTATTAGACACCTAAACAATACAGTTAGGATCACAGCAGGATTTTTCAGAGGTAAAAGCAGAAGTGGGAATTATGTGCCCTTTTGCTTTTTTAGCTGCCCACAAAATTAAAAAGAAGCAAACAAAAAAAAATCCTGCTTTATTTCCTCTCGAGGGCTACTGGTCTAAGACCCACTTACAGAGGAGAAAGGCTGAATCATTTAGGTTAAGAGGAAACTAGAATAGTAATTGGAAATCGAACTTCTTTTTGTATTTCAGAACACTGGGCCCATTAGAGTTTATGTGGTGTTCTGCAGAACAAGATGTGTGTCCTGTCCCTTGTGGCGGAACCCCCTCCAGCACAGCTCCACGAAAGTGTATCTGAGGCTCTCAGGTTGCCTTTTGCTCATGACACACATTTACATTCTGGGTACTAATGAAAATAAAGCAACGCTCCAAAAAAAACCTCACACTAGCAGTAACTAACCTATTAATTCAAATAATGTTCTGTGAGTTGCTGCCTGAACTATCTCTGCCAGATGGTTTAACACCATTCTATGGGTCTCTCTTGATGAAGCCAATCTATTTCGGATGAAGCTCTACCTTAGTCAATGACACAAAGAGCGTTTTCACATTTACCCAACACGTAGACCAACTGGGTGCCTGGCTGCTTATCAGCTTCAATACTGGTATGTAGTCAGGTGTTTAATACAGAGCTCTGGCCAGATACTCTGCCACTCAGAATCACCCATAACCTGGTGTTAAAAGTTTCTCAAAAAGTAGAAGGCTTAAAGAGAGTTTTTGTACAACATGGGAGAGTGGAATGGATGTTCCTGTATTTTTCATTGCTGAAAAGAAGAAATTTTATTCCAATTTCTTGTATGTATAAATCATGCCTCTGCATTTCCACTACTTGGTTTTAAACAAACACAAAAATAATACAAATTGAAGCCTGAAAGGGAACGACTATGCTTTTTAGAAGACTGAGTGAAAACAAATGTCAGTTTTGAGTCGACTGAAACATTTAATTCCACCCAAAACCAATTGGTCACACAAGGCTTAATAAAAGGTGCTAGAACCAAGCCATAAAAGCTGTTGCCTGAAGCAGAGCTGAATGTGAGTTACTCAGTGCTCTGAGGCTGTCTGCCTAGCTGTGGTTCAGTCACTATAGAAGAAATATATATATTTTCAATTGACAGATAGTAAAAACTTCCTTCCCCACCTTCATTGCAGGTGGCTTCTTCATCATATACTGTCCCACCCTCTCTCCCTGCTTTGAGCCAAAATTAGCACACATCTTCAAAAAAAAAATAAGCCTCTCCCCTCTGTCCTCCCAGCTGTGCTTCCTACCCAGATTCCCATTATGAATCAAGACAAGTACATGTGTTTAAAATAAAAAAAATATGTCTTTCTTCCCTCCCCAGGCTTGCTGTCTTTTTCTACCCATCACCCCAGCTTCACTGAAATATTTCCTGGAGGGCTCCAGAATTTCTGCTGAGCTGAAGGTGCCTCAATGATCTGATTTCTCCTTCAGTGTTTTTAGAGCACCACATGACCAGCATTGCCCAGCAACACTGGGCAATAAGTCTCCGTCACACTTGTTTAAGACAGTCAGGCACCAACGGACAGGGCAAGCTGGATGGAGGCTCAAAGACCAGAGGGGTGAAAGCTCTACTCATCTCTGTGATTCCCCAGGGGTTATACTGCAGAGCTAAGCTCACTGACAAACAGGCCTTGCAGAAGCACTCTCAGTTTGAACATTAGCCAGAGTGCAGAGCACATATGTACAGAGGGGTGGGAGAAGGTCTTTGCTGGGCAGATTTGCATATATTCTGCTAGACAGATTAAAAAATATGTGCCAAGGAAACTTACTTATGCAGGAGTCCCCTCACTATTCTGGCAGAAAATGAGAGGCTTTCCATAGGCAGACATGACATGTCCAGCAACTCTTCTCTCAGATGGAAGCATGTAGCTTGCTTGGAAACACCATAGTTTTACCACCAGGAGGATAGTTACATTTCAAAAGCCTTCTCCATGCCTCACTTCCTCTAGAGCACAATTGCATAAAAATCTATTAAATAGCTTAAAACACCCCAGAACAAGCTTATTTGTATTTAAAGTTGTGTATAAAAACACTCTAGATATTTGAATAATGTGTGTTTTCTCAGAGAAGTTTTTATTCTGTTTTTGTTCAGTGTTGCATGTTTTCCAAGCCAAACAGTATGGTACCACCTCTTGAAATCCAATCCATATTTTTCCAAACCAAATCCTACTTCATGCTTCTCAGCCTTCAACATCTGAGCTTCCATTCAGCCTTCAGCTCACTGTAACCACCAAACTGAGTTTCCATCCTTAGGTCCCTTGTGTTCTAGTGGCGTACTTAGGTTCCTGTGTTCTAGTGTAGCTCTGCTGCAGATGAATAATGTTTGAGACAAGTTTGTTCCAAGGTCCAAAACTGGCATTGCTTGGACACTTCCTTGTAAATTTTTTCCCACAATGAAAACCACTGAGGATGTTCTTGTTTCAAGTGGCTTGCCAGAAGCTGCAATGTCTTGGTTGCTTTAAATAAGCTTGGCAGACTAATGCAGAAAAAGTTATTTTTCCCTGCTTGACCCCTAGGATTGCATTCATAAGCAAGGGGCCATGGATTTGACTCAGTTTGCTACTGGCTGAAAGGGCATATTTTGTACAAAGTTGTTAGACTTTCACATTCTACAGTTGTCTTTTCCTGGTATCTTACATCCATATGCAGAATTTCAGGCCTGGCTGATGAATTTTCCAAAATGTCAAGTGCCCTGTTGGCAGAGCAGAGCAAGTCCTGAACCCTGCCAAGCTCTCCGAGCCCTCAGGCTGAGTGACAAGGATGGGCCAGCTAAGAGCCACCATGCACATGCCAAAATCGGACCCTTAGCCCATGCGATGGACACCTGCCTGGCTTGCTCTGCCCAAGTCGAGCACATGTACTCCAGGCAGATGCATCAGCTTTTTCCTTTTCAAAAAACACAGCCTAACTCAAAACGATTTTCTGTCACTAGGAAACATTCAGTTAAATTCTTACCATTAATTAAAATATTCAGAAAGGCATTATCCAGCAAGCCAGAGGAGACACGTAAAGGACATCTCCTAGTATGTATATCACTATTGCATTACCTGTTTTCATTGCTCTGTGGGCAATTTATTTAATCAGGCTTCTAAAGGCTGAAGAGGCTAGGATGATAAGCTTGCCATAGATAGGCACCACCTCTGTATGCTGAACAATTCATGACTTGTTTCCCAGTTTTCCATTATGGGGTCTCACATCCAGTCCACCAGCTTTGATGCCTCCACATGTACTAAAAAATTCATAAGGAAAAGGATAATTTTGATCCTCAAAAAAAGGACAATGGATGATGTTTCTACTATGGAACATTTCTTGCCTATGCTGATTCAGGTTCCAGGGGCGCGAATTTGAGAATGTAGCTGTTCCCTTGAGGGCTTAGCCTCCTTCTCCAGCAGCCTTTGATGGAGAACAACACACAGGTGTCTCCCCTGGCAGAGCTCTACCTTGCACGGGCCATGGCCAGTTTCAGAGCAAACCACTATGGACAAAACACATCCTCTTATTTTCTCATTACCAAAGGCCAGAACAGATCTTCATTGCCAATACGAGTTAAAACATGTTTTTACTCTTCCCAAAGCAGCCTGGCTCCCCACGAGTGTCCCTCCCTGGAGGATGAGCTGTCTCTGTGGGGCCTGGCCCTGCACACCCGGCAGCTTGGAGGCAGCGCTCAGCACCAAGCAGCAGCTGCTGCAGAGGGGCAGTTTGGCAAGTGGCACATGGCCAGCGCATGGGAGCCAAGATGGGCTTGGATACAGAGGGGGAAGGGGTTTTGGCTGTCTGTGGCAGTACAGGTACCATATGCTCAGGGTCAACCCTGAACAACCTGGGTGGTTTGGAGCAAGGCAGTTAATAGATCCTTGATTGCAGCCAAAATTCTGCACTATTTGTACCAGAGTCAAACAGGCCTTGATCTCCCATAGCTCCTTTGGAAGGAAACTCTGTCCTGACTCTGCTAGGTAAGGTACAAGGTGATGCCCTTAAAGCAGAACGAGCATCCATCCAAATTATCTTCACCCTGATCTTGATGCTGTGAAGAACCTTTAGTGGTAGGAGTGACCCATGAAAGGGCAGGATAAAGGATAGTAGGATTCCAAGCACCTGGTTAGTGTCTGCTGGGAGCAGGGAACTGAAAGTACTGCTGCCTTTCCTCTGGCTATCAGGCATGTCAGAGTGCAAAGACTGCAGTAAAGGTTTTGATAGTCCTGTAGACATAATGCATGAACTGCATCAAAGGAGCACAAGGAAAACCACACCTCGTTTATGCCATATTTTTGCCTGGTGAAAACACTTGTCAGATAAGACACTTTTTTCTCCCATTTTTTTTTGCTTAAGAGTAGAGTTTGCCTGCATAAAATTAATTCCAGGCAGAGATTGTACCTTGGGAAGATAAAGTTTGGAGTAATATTTTTTTTTATGCTTGGTTATTAATTTATTGTGTGAGCAATGCTCAAAACATGTTAAATGCTGCACAAGCATGCCCGGGGAAAAAAAAAAAAAAGTAAATTGAATAATTTACAGAGAACAGGATGGTGCAGACTTTCTGCTGGGGTAATCAGGCAGGGGAGAAAGTATTAATATCTCTGCATTATTAAGCTTTGGTGTGCTTGTCATAACCTTCCACTAGCTTTTGAATTCAGTGACTAAAACCTGGCTACCAGATGGCATTATTTGGCTTTGCCTGTGCTTCTGAGACACCCTAGTATCATCCTGTATTCTATCCAGAACCCCTTGGTGTGTTGTTATACAGTAAGAAGAGTGAGTCTGGCACCTTTCATTAGCAAACCATGCAGTAAATAGTACAAGATCCCCAGGAACAAGCTGGTGCTGTTTTTATGCTCATTTAAGTCTAGTGTTTTTCTGGCCAGTCTTCTCTGGATTTTAATTTATATCATAATTTCATAGCTCTATTTTTGTTTCTGAAAACATCAGGAAAAGGAGGCATAAAAGCTTCAATCAATTAATTCCTCTCCCGTTAGTTTTCTGTCTTTATAATTCTAATATCACTATTGATTGGAATTAACCCCTAAATTTACTGCTATAAATAAAAAGCAAATTGGCCCAAATATATTTCTCATCATCTTCCAAGTATTTATTTCCTACAGCGATTTTTGTTTCTCTGCCTCACTCCAGTGATGCTTATCAATATTTTTGGCTTTTGACACACATTTCATGAAATTATTCATTTCTAAAACCAGAATTTTTCCTCCCATTAAGTCTCGATGAAGCAACTCATGAGGTTAAGAAGTTAAGGCTTTTCATCAGTTGAGTAATCATCCTCACATATTACTGACAGCTAAATTTGAGTTCTATTAATATTTTGCTTATAGTTTCTATTCTGTGAAGTTTGGGGCAACCCTTTGTAGCACTGGGTGCTGCTGTGAGCCGTGTCTTTCATCTCCCAACTTGGTGAAGTGTCTATGCTGGCTACCTCCAGAGCTGTGTTTCATAGTTTATGGAAGCTTTGGGTTTTGGCTTTTTTCAAATCAGTTCTGGAGAACAATCACATTAAAAGTTCCAAAGCTCTTTAAAAACAGGCAGCTAGCAAGCCCTTAACTATGAGGCTTTATCTGTCAAGACTGGGATAAAAATCCCTACTTGCAAAACGATGTTTGGCCCTTCAGCTTCACTTCTCTTAAGGAAACCAGGACAGATCCTGCAAGATATGTGGCTCAGTATGGAATTAACTGAAGGATGCCTTTAGACCTGATGTTCTCCTGAGCTGCTTCTGGCTGTGACCATGCAGATAAACCCTTGGCCCTGTGGCCTCTCCTGTTCCTCCACACAAAACTAATTTCTTTGAAGTCAGACTGTGACCTTTTTGAACATTGGCTGCACAGACAATGTGTGTGCATGGGGCATGGACTCTGAATTAGGAGAACCCCCTCAGTAGGATTCAATTAAGATTACATTGCAACTGCTTGTTAGTATCTAGTTTTAAAGGTATAAAAGCAATATTCATGGTCATTTGCCTATATAAATAATGAAGGAGGACCTTGACATCCTGCTGCCATTAGTTACGTTGTGTAGCAAAGCTCTTCTGATAGGGCCTGGTGCAAACTTCAGAGTCAGTACCCTTGCATACACATTTGCCTCTGAGCTGAATTCCATTTTCTGTAGCTAAAGCTCAAGGACCTCCAAGTATGTTAACAAAATTTTAGGACTCCACAGTTCCCTTTTCCAGTGCCTCCAAGTAATGGCTTTTGTTCTGTCAAGCTTGAAAGGTCTTGCAGTTAAATTGTACATAGGAAACTGAAGAAAATGCAGTGAATATAGTGAGCATCCACAATCATTCATTCACTGTATTTCCATAATGGAATTGCTTGCCCATGTGGTTAAATAACATATCTAAGCAAAATGCATCTCTGAAGGAATAACATTCTACATATTAAAATCGTATTTGTCACCTACTTTGGGATTCCTCTAGTGATATTATAGTGAAGTGATATGAAGAATAGGAATAAACATTTTTAATTTGGTGACATGTTCTCAGTATTTCTATAGGACTGGGTCCTACCACAAAGACATCATCTGTGCTTGAATATCTGCTTCTTTTTCTCTCTTTGTAACCCACAGTGGAACATAGGACAAAGGTAAATATCCTTCTGAAACAGAGCACAGTACAAACCCATTTCTTGTAAGAATGAATCACAGATGTTTTTGACTGTTTTTTCTCTAATCAGATAGTTTAATACAATCTTTTTTTTTTTTAAATCAGAATTGTCAAGGTTGGAAGAAACCTTTAATATCACCAAGAACAACTATCAACCCAGCATTATCACAGTAACCCCCAAACCACATCACCCAGCATTAGACATCTCTTAAACACCTCCGAGGATAACAACTCCAGATGGCAACAACAGGGCCTGGTGGGAAGGCCAGCATTTGCCACGGAAATTAGAAGACACATCTTCATGGAGGTCAACAAGGCCAAGTACAAGACCCTGCACAAAGTTCTCCACATGGGTTGGGGCAATCCCAAACACAAATATAGTCTGGGAGGAGAATGGGTTGGGAGCAGTACTGAGGAGAAGGACTTTGGGGTGTTGGTTGACAAGAAGCTTGTCATGAGCCAGCAATGAGCACTCACAGCCCAGAGAGCCAAAAGTGTCCAGGGCTGCATCCAAAGGGGTGTGGGCAGCAGGTTAAGGGAGGAGATTCTGCCCCTCTGTTCTACACTGGTGAGACCCACCTGGAGTCCTGCATGCAGCTCTGGGGCCTTCAGTATAAAAAGGACATGGACCTGCTGCAACGATCCCAGAGGAGAATCACCAAGATGATCAGGTGGCTGGAGCTCCTCTCCTGTGAAGACAGGCTGAGAGAACTGGGGATGTTCAGCACGGAGAAGAGAAAGCTCTGGGGAGATCCTATAGCACCTAAAGGGAACTACAAAAAAGTTGGAGAGGAGCTTTTCATAAGAGTACGTAAGAATTAGACAAGGAAGAAGGGCTTTAAACTGAAAGAGGGTAGATTTAGATTAGCTGTAAGGAATAAATTCTTTAGTGTGAGGGTGATGAGGCACTGAACAGGTTGCACAAAACTGTGGATGCCCCATCCCTGGAAGTATTCAAGATTTGGATATGCCCCTGAGCAGCCTGGTCTAGTAGGAGGTGTCTGTAGCCATGGGGGGGAGGGGAGGGGTGGGGTTGGAAGAAGATGATGTTTAAGGTTCCTTCTAACCCAAACCCTTCTATGAGTCTACTTCTTGTGTCTGAAGACCTTGCATTGGAGAAGTGGCTTCTGGTTGCACTATTAAATTTGTTTATAGGGTTTGTGAATTATTATCAATCAATAAATCTGCCATCTGGTATCCCTCAGGAAATCATCAGAGGTGCATTAACTGCATTCTCCAAAACTAGTGACCTTAGTAAAGACCCGATGAGATGCTCATGCTGTTGGTGAATGTCAATAACAAAAACAGAGAGAAAGCTGTGTGGTGAGGCCCTGGGCTGAACCCCATATGTGCTAAAAACTTCAGTGCAACAGCCCTCACACTTTGCTTCTCTTCAGAAGTCCCTGTGCCATCGCCTTTTAGTCTCCTTAGTTAATTTACAGTGGGTAGTGTCTCTCATTGTGCTGTCTTTGCAACACAGCTCTCCTTAGAGATGCAAAAGCCTGCTTTGCTGAAGACACTTACACAAACCCCTCATTTAGAGCTAAGGGCTAAGAACATTTTATTTTGGTGAACTTAAAGGAAGCTTTACCACTGATGTCAGTGGGGCCAAGTTCCCACCTCTTTTTCAAGCAAGACTAACACAATGAGGTCAAGTGACTGGCAGAAATTATGCAAGATTTATAACTCCCAGGAGAGAAAAACAGTAGGGTGTCATGTAAATCTTTGGTGTAACAGCATCAATGAGTGTCAATGCAGTTTTATGAGTATACATTTATTTATATGTGTCTTCCTTTTGAGGCAGAGCTTATGTGCCCTTGGGAAGTGCTGCAAAGCTCCCACACCTCATTATATAGGTGTATGTAAATATGTCATGCATAGTAAATTCACTCATAAAGTTTTATTTTTGAAGTTGCCTTTTCAACCTCTTCTAATGTTAGCTCTGAGGAAACAGGCAAACAAAAGCCTCACAATCACACAGGGAGAAACAAGTTGTGAGTAGCTTTTAAGCCACCTGTCCAGGAAATTGCTTTGTGCTCATAAGCTGTGCCAGCAATGAAAAGGTCTGAATGAAGATGCTGGCAAATGGGAATGGAGGGTCTATCCTAACACAGGGTACAGCTGTGTTCATATATTGACCATTTTACTCCTTTGTCAGTCTGAGTCCTGAGACTGCTGCTTGGTTTGGAAATGGCACGAGAGCAGCTGTGCAGGTCCTTTCAGCAAGCTGACCTGGGGACAAGGGCCTGAGCAGCCATTTGTGCTGCAGGGAGTGATTAGGGGGCCTCTGATGAAGTGGAAGGAGCAAGGTGTGCTCAGTTTTTGGAGCAGAAAATGTGATGGCAGAAGAAGCTGGAGGAGGACACTTGTTCCAACAGTTCTGGTGGTATCACAAAGCCAGCACCAGATGCACTTGGAGAAGGCACTGACTCCACACAGTGCCAGGAATCTGCACAAGCAAGACAATCAAGTATGTGGCCAGGAGAGCCCACATTCAGGCAGCAAACAGCAGAGAAATCCAGCAACATTCTGAGTTCTGTGAAAGCTCTAATCTCATTTCTCATCTGGTGAGGACTGACACGTGCCAGCATACACCAGAATGAATGAAGAGGTTAACTTTCCCAGACAATTTCTAGAGAAAGGTTCCTCCTGAAGAATCCTGGACTGCCTTAAGTGGCAGGATGATATAATCATCCATGGCATGATAACTTTGCAGTAAATATTGATTAATAGATCAGAGAGAGAACACACTTGGCAAACAGATCACCAAATATCAGAAGTCCTCCCCAATAAACAGACCTCAGTCTGAAGTGCTGAAGTAAAAGAAATGGCCAAAAATTTTTGACTAAGTGCATTTCCTTAGATCAGTCTCCACTATCAAAGCATAAAAATTTCTGAAGAAGCACAAATTCAACAAGTTTATAATTGACTATTCCTGTGCTGCAGATTACTTCCAAACAGAGAGACAAATGGGAAAAAACAGACTCAAAAAAATGTGATCTCCTCCTCCAATATTTAATATAGACAAATCCAGCACTTCTGTTTCGTGATATTTTCCAAAGATCATATTTTGTGTGTTCGGAGTGGAACAAAATGAATTTGAAACCTCTAAACTTATCATAGAATGTAATTGTTGTTCTAGGGCCAATTATTTAAGCAGACTTGAAGTTATAAGAAATGTCCTTAGAAATAAGAGATGTAAAGAAAGAAAAGGGCATAGGAGCTGAGAAATCTGACTGTATGTTTAATTCAGGGAAAAAAAAAAAAAAGGTAATCTCTTTGATTCCAAGGACACTAGCATCTTAAGGACAAAACATAAAACCTTTGGAATGGAATAATCTAGAACAAGAGAGGACACACCCAGAAAGCATCTAATATTATCTTAGCAGAGAGATGGGGTATTTTTTTTAAAGTTGCCTTTATCTCTCTCCAAATAGCCTTGGAGATGCATAGCCCAATCCAGGAACTTTGGAAACATTAACACTTGTAAATAGCTGATAAATTCTACAAAAGCCAATGTCTCTCCTAGCCTTGCAATAGAGATCAGTATTTGTCAGATTAATAGTTAGAGTTTGGCTGTGTAATGCTGAAAGCCAGAGATTTTTTTTTTTAATGAAAAAAGAGGTAAGATGGTCCCTTCTAAACGGTTTCATATTTCTGAAAAGAACTTGCATGTTGTTTCTGCACCTCATGAAATCATTATTTCTGGAGGAGCTATCATCACCTAGTTCACCAGCTGGCCAGCCTTTCAGTATTGGCTTCCCTTTAAAACAAGACATCGAAATCAGTGAAGAAAGTCGCAATGACTGTTGCTTGAATTTCCCAATATAAAAACAAAGAATTAATCAGAATGCAGAGTTCTGCAAAACAGAGTAGGACAGAAGACAGGCTGGCTGCCATTCTTTCAATGCTTATCCTGAAGCCTCTATATCAGCTAGAGAAGCTGCAAACCCTTTGGGAGCCAGGATGTCTCTTGCTAATGTCAGTAAAGACCTTGTCACATTTTCAGCTCTGTGTTACTATTAAATCCAAGTTGTAGATTCTAATGCTATACAGAAAATGCAATGTGTATTAAAAGTAACAGTATTGTGCAGCTCAAGCATGGTGCCTTATCTGCTTCATCCCATTGAGACAACCTTTCCTTGTGCCTTGTTTGTACAGCATGGAAAAACCCTGATCTGCATGTGAACAGTCCTTGCTATTGCCCACGTTGCAAAGGAAAGCATTTACTCAATATTCTTCAGAGGAAACAAACAGGGAGGCCCTAAAAACGTGCAGTACTCTACTGAGAGATAGACGGAGATATGCAGTATGAATTTATTTTTGTTAACAGTCAGAGAAATAATGCTAGTTATTTTAACTCACCCTTGGAGTTACTGCTCTGAAGGAATGTGCTAAATGCTATGCATTTCTCATGTGTCTATTTGAATATGAAGATTCAACAGCATGCGGCTACATCTGTTCTAAAAAAAAAGATCAGTGCTTGGCATCTTGGTGTGTGCTGTGTACAATTCATTTGATTCCTTGCAATGCAGCTAAGATCTACATTTTTAATATTGGCTTGCAGTGCCTCCAGTTTTGGGTTGTTAGCCTGCCTAAATTGCCTTGCAGATAAAGGATGTTCTGGGAGTGAGTACTCTGTGCTGCTTTGAAAAGCCTTAAATGAAAAATCCAATATTATTTTGGGAGGCACTCAAGAATTATCAATTGCCTAAATACATGAATATTTCAAGTGCTCCTGAAGATAATAGTGCTTAAAAACCTCATGCAATAATATTCTGAAATGCTGTAGAGCTTACTTCTCATTATATCTCTTTGATCATTGATTAAATATTATTCACCACTCCTTCTACAATTCATGAGAGGCTCTACTATACTTTAAAATATCTTGAATTTGGAGTTGCTTAGTCAGGTCAGAAGCCCTGTTGCTCAGTTTGAATATTTATCAAGTTTGGATTTTTTCAAAGGCAAAAAAGCAGCACAATGTTTTTTCCATGGCCTCGAATTTTGCAAGTCATTCCAATACTTTTAGGTAATGACACTGAAATAGTCTCAACAAGTGCCACAAGCAGTGCTTAGTATCACACAGAATTAAATTAGAGTGTACATAGAAATGAATTTGAACAGAATTTGAACCTGAAAACCTCATTTAATAAACAAACAAACAAAAAAAATCAAACACCCTAAGAGTTCCAATTTAACACAAAAAAAAAACCAAATAGAGCAACAAATACTGACAACTGTATCCATGTCAGGCTATCATTTTCACAACTAGCTTAATTTTTGGGCTACAAGAGATGCAATAACCAACTAGTGCAACATCTGAGACTTTCACTGTTCAGCTACATTCATTTCACCTGGCATAAGTTATCCAAAAATGGCATGTCTAAGCTGGATATCTATACTGCCTCCCTAGTCACTGCAATGAGGGACTGATATATCCAGAGATGTCTCTGAGAGGATGCAATGAATAGGCTCTCGGAGGTGCTACCGCTGGAGATAAATGTCACCCTAGATTTGCTAAAAAATGGAATATAATTCAACTTCTAAACACAAGCAGCCACTTGGGAAGATCTGCATTTCTATCATGGTCATTAGGTTGGTTCTGCGTGTGAACATTTCCATCTGGTAGAATCTGTGCTGCTGAACTGACCCCAACATGCGCAATTCTTGACTTTTAGAAGTCATTTGTGTTCAACTGTTTATAAAACAGGAGTTTCAAAGCTGTATCACAGAGAATTTGTGAAAACAAGATTTTATCCAGTACATGTGAGGAATTGCTCCATAAATGCTTGAATATGTAAAAAGGACCGTGTGACTTCCCTGATGAACAACAACTCAACAGCACAGCTTGACTTTCAAATATTCATAATCAATTCATTAAATAAAGAATGAATGGAAGAAAATTATGATCACAGATATTCCACAAACAGAAAAGAAAGTGAAATGACAGTTCTTATGTGTCCTCTGAATATTTTCATAAGGAAACTATATTAATATTTAATGCATGTATTACCTTTTTCAGCCAGCTCTAATTTAAGTGAATTTCATTATCTTTGAAATGTCTGCTAATAGAATACTAATGCCACTAATAGTTGCTTGCCATACTTGGAGAGGCGGGAGTTAATATTACCAACGTCTGTGTCTAAAGATGTTATTCTTAACACTGAATTAGAGAATGCTGTAACCATGTAAATTTATAAACTAGCACAATAGAAATGGAAGCAGTATGTCAGAGAGCTATTTAATCTATCTACATAAATACATAACCTCACAGATGGCAAACAACCCCAGATTTGAGAAACAGACTGTGAGCAATACTGATACTAGAGAAAAGCATGTCTCTCAAATGGCAAAAGCTGGGGTGTCTAACAGCAAAGTCAACATACCATGTTTCTAATTAGCCTGAATTGCCAAAGATCTGCCTTGAACTGCCAGCTTCTCTTTCCAGGTCTGTGATCCTCTCTGTGGTGGAAGGAGCTCTTCCCTCCCTCGGGATGCCCCAGGCTGTGTTCTCCATGGCTACTGAGCAACACTGCCAAAGGTCTCTAGCCTGCTGAGCAGAGCAGGGGAACCTTCCTCAGCGTGGGCTGTGTCTGAAGACACCCAGCTCTCCTCCTTTCAGGGCTGGCACTCCTGAGGCCTTGCTGACTCACAGGCTTCCGGGACTGATGGTAGAATGGGACTCTAGAAGCTTCAGTGCTATCAGCTGTGGGCAACTCCCTCTGCATGCAGCAGTGAGTCTCTCCTAGCTCCCACTGGCTTTCTACTGGTAGGTTCAGTCCTTGAACTGGGAAGGAAAATCACAGTATGGCTGACCAACACAAAGTTGCCAGAATCTGCTCTAAAGCATAGAAAGGGCATTTTGCAGTTGACATGATCTACCGTTCTCCCAAACTGGTGCATTTCAGGGGGTGTATGGACTCAGGATGACGCTAAATTTGGACTCCTTCATATGGGAGAATATCCTAGGAAAGCAATAATCCCATTTCAGAGGCAAGTATAAATGTTGCCTACAATTTGAATAGTGGAGGATTTCAGCATTTTCTTTACTTCTTTCCTCGCTCTAATGCTATTCAAGCATGGGAATGTAAGAAGTCAATGCAGTGAGGGTTAATCCTGGTGCCTGAATATCAGATGGGATGACAGTACTAAGCTTTCCTTTTGCTGCTGTGTACAACTGATCCTAAATCTGAAGAAAAACCGAATTGGATACCGAGCCACTTTTGTTTACATCAGGTTAGCTTTACAGAAGGCACCTCTACAAATTCCATAGAACATTAGGAGATCCTCAAGGTGTTTCCTCTCTTCCTCAGTCTAAACACTAGAAAACTGCTTTAGAATTGAGAGGTGTATTTAGTGTTGCCCTGTTTAAGTACACCAACTTTACCTAGATCAGGTCAAATCCAGATATGAATATGGATTCAGATATGAATATGCGCAGAACTTTCTGCGCATGGGCCAGTTCCCACATCAGAGCATGACCACTCTGCCATGTAATAGGAAAGGTGGGACTGGAGTATCTCTCCAAAGATACTAGAGCTGGGACTGTTCAGCTTGAGAAGAGGAGGCTCAGGTAATCTGCAAATCTATAGGTATCTGAAGGGAAGGTACAAAGAAGGAGGAGCTGGGCCTTTTCAATAGCAACCACTGTCTATCTGGCCCAGGGTAGCCCTTCTTCATCAGGGCCTTGGACCAGATGACCTCTGGAGATCCTGCTAACACTAACTGCTCTGTGAGTGTGTGGTGCTGGCACAACAACCAGCAGAACTGGGATTGAAAGGGGTCTCAGCAAGTGCAGAAATATGAAGCCCACTGCCAGACAGGCTTTCCGTCACAGGGTTTGTGTCTGCAGCTTGCGAAGCCCCCAACATAGGGGCTGAGCTGCTGTCCTCACCTGCCTGTCACCTTGGCAGGCCTTGCTTCCCCTGAGTAGACCCAAATATTGGTGTTAAGAGTATGGGGGTCCATGTCTGACCCAGTAAGGGTAGCTGAGCATAGGGCGAGCCTGCTTGGGGCAACCATCACCTCCCAGTGCCTTCTGCATCTTAGACGGATGCAAAGATGGAAATCTCATGGAGATTTAGATAGGGAAATGCTGGCAAGTGGGAAGTGGTTCTTTGGTACTTCCCAAATGGTCCCTCTGAGCAGCATTCTCTCATCAGAGGTGCCAGGCTACACCAGGCATCAAGGTGGCCCTTTCTCTCCTTCCTCAGCACTCTAGGGAAGCAGATGGAGGACGTTTGCAAGCAGCTTGCTGGTACCTAGGGGAAGATCCAGCCCTCACAGGGCTTTTGGCAAAATCCCTCCTTGGCCCAGCATCTGGCAAAGCTCTGACCCTCACCTGACATTCCAGCAATGACATGGGAGTAGGCTCTTGTGAGACTCAGACTATTTGAGCCACTTGGTGCCTGTGGCACTGGGATCCATTTCTGTGTTTTGTCCTGCTTCCCCACCAATATTACCTGTGCTGCTGGCACAGCATGACCCAGGCAGTGTCAGTTCTTTCCCCATGAGAACGGAGTGGCAGCCCATGCCTGGGTTGGAGGGGTATTTAGAGCCTGAATCAGTAATGGATCCTCACTGCAAAACTGGTGTTTAATGGCTTTGATCTGCTGCTTCTTGATTTTATTCCAGCTCCTTGATGGAATTTCTCACGTGTAAGTGAGCCCTACTAATCCATCCCTCCACACAATGGGGGCTGGTGAGGAAGGAGCATAAATGTGGCTGGATATCAGTAACAGATGTCCAGGCAGTGGTGTGGGCAGCTGGTTGTTTGTGAGGGATTAATGGGAATGGCTGCAAGGAGATCTGAGGGTTTGTCATACCCATAGCTGTAGGAAAGGCAAGGCTTTCTGCACAATGCTTTGGTGGATGACACGGAGCACTTCATACTGTTAGGGCATTGCCCATAAGATCTGAGCCTTTCTCTCCCCTCTTCTGTAGCACATGAAGTGCTCGGCTGAGAGCAGGAAAACAAATTAGGTCACTGACCTTTCCCATGACCTTGACACAAATTCCAGTTTCCATTGACCAGCAGAGTGCCTACTTGAATGGGACCTGTCCTATCCCCTTTCTCACCATGCCTCACCCATTTCAAAGTGGCAGAAACAGAACAGAAAATCAAAGTTCAGATATAAAGAAAGATTTTTTTAATAGCAGAACCCTCTTGGGGCCTCCCTGTCTTCCTAATTTAAGGAAACTAAGTTATTTCATTCTAATTCTGATATTTAGCAATGTTGACAGCTCTAATACATTGTAGACGCTTCAGATCATACTGTTAAACTGGCTCACTTTTACAATTTTATCTGAAAAAAGACAGATGCCATAAATTGTGAGGCTGATAGGTAATGACAATTGCAGCTGCATTTAAATGCAAAGTGCATTTAATTCCTTCTTGTGCTGCACTCTCTAGTAAGAAAGCACTCAAACATTTTCACATCAAGGACTGTATCTTAACAGTTTGTTTTATGGGCCGCCTCTTGTGTCATGGGAGACCAGCACAGATCACTTCTCCTCCCTGTTGGTTAAATACCAGCAGTACAACAGCTACAGTTGTTTATATCAAGTTCTTTATAATAAAAAAAATGCATTTAAGTATGTCTTCTAAAGTATATGGCTGCACACGTAAACAAGCATTCAAGTGTGGCCACAGCTTTATAATAATTTAGACTGGGCCTGCAAGATCCAGAGCACAGGCAGCTATTGCAGGCAGCAGCTTTTTGGAAGTTGTAACAGACATCTCCTGCACCTCCCTCAGTAGGTCCAGTTCTAGGCTGGAAGTAGATAAACGTTTAGAGGGTTTTTCCCAGGAGTAGGTATAAAGCCAGTGCTAATGACGGGATAAAACCCCTTTAGTTCCACTCCTTCCCCAATGAATCCATGCTTTTGTAGGTTTCCCCAGACATCACACCAGTGATTGCTGCCTCATGAGGAAGGGAGCGTGAAAGGAACTGGAAGTATGGTGTAAGACCATTAATTGCTGGGAAAAAAAAATGTAGCTAATCATGATGCCGTTTAATCAAACAGAGGAGTAGGGTCCAACTCCATGTGCATAGCCACAGCTTTCAACACACTTTAGGCTAGTAGCTGGTTTTGGATCACAATTTAAACATGTGTGACAACCAAGAAAAGGTGTTTGCCAAAGCATTCATCACAAGCCTAATTTGGTCTCCTGTAAGTCAATAATGAATTCTTGAATTTCTGTCAAATGAAGCAAAGTTAAGCCAATGCTAAACAGCTTTTAAAAACTCACCCAAAAATCTTACCTAGCGATTCAATTCCTGTTAAGGATCTGCTTGTATAAATTCACAGGTGATGCAGATACACAGCCCTAACATGGGACTGCTCTCCCCACACAAACAGGATAGAGTGGTTTATGAGCAGTTAGCAAAACTGACACATCCCTAATCTTTTTACAATTAGGTATTTGATCTCTTTGCATGAGGAATTCAAGTCTGTGCTCAGCACAGGTATAAGCCATTGCCCACATATTTTTTGCAGAGGATAAAAGGGTTAGAATAAACATTTTTTGCTGTTAGGTGACTTTTCTTGTTTATGAATACATCTTTCTCCTTCAGCTATGCAACTTTAAAGACAAAAGAAAAAAAAAGAAAAGCTATGTGCTTTGTTCTGAAAGTTACTCAGCATTTTGTTGTTCTACATAATTATGCCAGCTGCAAGCTATTAAGATTAAATATGTGATCCTATCCTAAGAAGGCTAGTCTCCCACAAACGGAGTTGTGCCAAAGTCTACATCAGCTGAAATAGAGATTTTAGTTTTGCTCCTCAATTTTATAAGGAAAGTGTTCATATACAGTCCTGGAAGAAAGACAGACGGGTGAGGAAGTTTGATACATGCATGATCTGTCATGGGAATTTTGGATGAACTGCATGATTTCTCTCTCTCTTTTTTTTAGAATTTTTTAAGTAACAGGAAAGAAAAAACTTGATTAGGAGGATGTTGGAAATCAGACAAGCAACTTTTTACAGAAGGGTTGACGACTTTCCTAAATTACTTCAGTAGAAATCATCATTGCTATTAATATTCAATAGCTAAGGAAGAGATCTTTAGCAATAAATAGAGAAAACAGAAGGAGACACTTGTGTATTTAAAGCAGAAATTACTTATCTGTCTGTAAGGTGTCCCTGGGGACCTGTGCACTACTCCTTGGTGACCAGCATTTCATTTTCTCATCTGTGAGTTTACCCTGACATTTTCACACCAAAGGAGAGCTGCGTTTCTTGCTCAGTGTTTGAGCGCCTCCTTCCTCCTTGGCCCCAGGCTGGAGCTGCTTGTCAGGGGAGCACTGCGAGCTGGCTCTGTCTCGCTGGCTCTGTCTCACTGGCTCTCCAGACACACCAGAAGGAAGGCTCTGGTCTTCAGCTCCCAACCATTTTTCAATAAGCAGAAAAAGTTTGCTGCCATTCTGTGGAATCCTCTGAATCCTTCCCCCTCAGGGAAATCCCCAGGGCCTTGCCTTGGAAGAATTTACCATAGAGTTTTCCCCACCCAGGCAGACAGAAAAGACTTCCCCATGGAGTCTAGCACAACACCATAACCCATCCCAGCTCCTTTCCCCATATGTCCCAAATTCTAGGGGTTTCTCCTTTCCCTGTTTCCTCATTGGTCGTGGTATCCCTGGTGGCCGGCCCCATATTCCCTGTAGGCCAATGGCCTTTGCCCTGCCCTTTGTGCCACCCCTGTGCCCTCCTGTACTTAACCTTGAGCACACCACACGATCTTATCTTTTGCTCCCCGTTTCCCTCTGGTGTGGTAGATAAACCTTGCTCAAAGTGACCATACAAAGGCCCTTCTGCCTCTCTTGGCTGAGCTAGCCGTGGTGAGTGTGGTGTGTGGACTTGACTGCTTTGCCTGAATGTTTACCCAAGCAGCCTTTCCACAGGAGATACTTATTGGGGAATAGGTAGCAGCAACCACCATCAAAACCCATGCTGCTACACCACTCAGCAAAAGCGCTTCCCTCAGCCTTCCCCTCTGCCACCACTGTGCCATGCATGCTTGTAAACATTTTCAATCATCATAGCTATAAAAAAGCAAAGCTTTATAGTAACAAAATACTTATTTGTCTCCTTAAGTGCTTGTCTGTAATTCAGTTTAATGATGCTGCACTTTCCTGTGGTCTTTCATTTTCTAGAGGGTACTTTGTATTGATTAAGTCATTGTGTAGGTCTCAGTAAAAAACAACCACATAAAATGCAGACTGGAAGAGGAAAAACTGTCTTCAGGTGGAAAACCTCATATATCAGAGTAATGAAACTTTTGATTTGGAGAAGCATTTAGAAGAAATACAAAAAGAAAGAAATGTAGTGCTTAAATAGAAATCTCCATGAAGAAGATAGGGAAATAACCAGTCAGTCTGAGGTTTCTTTCCTTTCTTGAGCTGACTATTCCTATCACAGACCATGAAATATTTCCCTATATGCACTGTGTCAAGTCCCAGTGAGAGATACAGTTGTACTGGGTTTGCATGGCCAGGTTTTTGCAGCAGGGGGGCTACAGGGGCAGCTTCTGTGAGAAGCTGCTGGAAGCTTCCCCCATGTCCAGCAGAGCCAGTGCCAGCCAGCTCCAGGATGGGCCTGCCGTTAGCCAAGGCCAAGCCAATCAGAAATGGTGGGAACACCCCTGTGGTAACACAGTAGATGTAATCGTCGACAGAGATGAGCAGAGAAAAACAACTCTGCAGATCTCAAGGTCGGTGCACAAGGAGGAGCAGGAGCAGTTCCAGGCCCTGGAGCTGAGATTCCCCTGTAGCCCGAGATGCAGCTCAGTGCATGGTGAGGCATCTGTGCCGCTGCAGCCCATGGAGGGCACAGGGGTGCAGAGATCCACCTGCAGCCCCTGGAGGAGCCTCATGCTGGAGCAGGGGCATGACTGAGAGGAGGCTGTGAACCCATGAAAGGCTTGTGTAAGCTCCTGGCAGGGACCTGCAGAGCTGTGGAGCGGGGGCTCACACTGGAGCAAGTTTCCTGGTAGGAATTCCTGTGGGGCACCTAGGCTGGAGTAGACTGTACCTGAAGGACTGGGCCCTGTGGAAGAGTGACCCACATTGGAGCAGTTTGTGGAGAACTATTGCCCATGGGATGGACCCATACTGGAAAAGTTCATGGAGAAATATCTCCTGTAGGAGGGACCCCATGCTGAAGCAGGGACTCGTCTCCCTGAACAGCAGCAGGAACGACAGGAAATGAACAGACCATAACCCCCACTCCCTGTCTCCCTGTGCCACTGGGGGAGGAGGCAGAGCTCGGGAAGGAGGTAGGGGTAGGTGGAAGGTGGTTTTAAGATTTATCTTACTACTCATTATCCTGCCCTGATTTTGTTAGTAATAAATTCAGTTAATATCCCAAATTTTGGTGTGTTTTGCCCTTGATGGCATTTGGTGAGTGATCTTTTCTGGTACGTAACTCATGAACCTTTATTATACTTTCTCTCCCCTGTCCAGCTGAGAAGGGCAGTGATAAGTGATACATACACTTATCCAAATTCCAAAACAATGGGGTTTACCCAGTTATATAGTTCTTAAAGAGTTGGTTCTTTTTCCCAGAGGAAGTAAGTCATACATGATCAAACCCCAACTGTTATGTGATCTATGGCAAAAAGTGATCCAGCTACTGTTCTTATATATTTAATCGATGATCTGACAAATAGGAGCTATCATTGATATTGCCATGGCTCAAACTGAAATATTCAAGATCTTTAAATACTTCAGATTGTTAAGAGATAAGAAATTTCTTCTATTTTAGGTACAATATAATGAAAACTCTCTCAAGCCAGTAGAATTTTTTTTCCCAGGGAACACATTATCTAATGAATTTAAAGCAGCCATATAAGAAAAAGGTAAAGAAGAAAATAAGTAAGAAGTCTCATCAAAATATGCAGAAACCATCACCAAAGAGCCGTTCATGTTCCTTCCTCCCCACAGGGAGCAGACCCCCTGCCTGACTGCTGGGATCCCCACAGTGAGCGTGGGAGCACAGGCGACTCCAGCGGGATTGGGATGCAGGATGCCAGGCAGGGAGCTGCCTTCACAGTCAGAAGGAAGAAACACAGGCAAAGAGACTGGGGAAAACTTGTGTTACACTGCCTTTCAAGTGCAGGTTTACAGGACAATGCTCTCCACTAAAAATCAGTGGCAACTTCAGCTTTCCCTTTTTTGATTGGTGATTTCTTGAAACAAGCTGTGACTGACAAATAAAAATATTCTTTAGACCACATTGGTGTCCTCTTCTTATATTACTATCAGCCTTTCCAATTTTTGCAAGTTAGCTAGAAGCTGATGTTTTACACTATCTCTATTTTTTGCCTTTCTGAAGCAGAAATTGTTTTGGAAGACACTACACCCTATGCAGAAACTCAGGAACTTCTAAAATGTTCTGCTAAGAAGTTCATCCTGCATGATGGCTCTATGTGGGTCTTAAACCTGGGCTTTGGGGTCTCTAGATTGAAATGGCAATATAGAGCTACTCCCAAACTGAGTGCTGGTTCTCAAGTGAGAACTAAAGCCTCTCTTTTCAATTCCATCTCCCTTTAATTTCCCTGTGTTCACACACTCTCGTGAGTAGCCTCAAAGCAGTCATAACCAAGGGACATCCTAAGTATTTCTCACTGGAAAATGACATTTTGTGGTGTTTTACAGCTCTCATGCTATTAACCACCTGATTGACACAAACTGAAAAATGGTATTTAGAATTGCTTTTGGACAATGTCTAAGTTACCCATTCCTTAGGCACTAATGAGAAGTATGTGCTTTTTGTGCAGCACACAGCTACAGACGAGCAAAGCTGATTTTTATGGCCATGCTGTTTTATAACCAACATCCGTGTGCAACACTTCTCATATGGTAATATTCATGAAGGACCAGAAAACAAGCAAAATAAGACCTACAATTTGAATTATGTTGGAAATAACTCTGTAGATGGTTTCCCCAGAACAGCCATCTAGCACTAATTGTCTCAGCCATACAAGAGGAAATATATAGTCTTGATTTGAGGCCTGGAATTCTCTTTTTCAAAAGACGCATGGGTCTGGAAACATATTTGTGTTCCTAACTGTAAGCACGAGAATAATCCCATTAGAGAGATTTTGTGACTGGTTTTATGCTTGAAGTTAAAATTGCAGTAAATGTCTAGAGGATGTGTGCCTAAGGCAGGTGTCAATACTGAAAGAAAAAAAGTGGTTAATACACATCAGTTTTGTTTTGTTTTTTTTTTTTCCCCTAAGAATGATACCATTTGCTATCTTATCTTTTGCTGAAAATCGTAGGAATGGAAAATTCAGTTTTGTTTTTAATAAATAAATTGTCGTTCTTCTGATGTTTTATACTTTTTGGTTCTGTGAAATCACTAGAACTGGGAATTTCTCCCCACGTATTTTGTGTCGTTTTCACAGAGGCCTGATGAGGAGGAATAGGTGCTGTAAAAAATTTGTTGCAGGCTGTTAAATTAAAAAATTTAATTTCAGTAGCAGACTTTGCTTCTTTGTCAGCCATTTACAGACATCTAAGTCATACTTAAACATATTCATAGCAAACAATTTACTCAACTAAATAGATTCCTTAAATAAAAGCTACATTTATAAGAGTTCTAGAATTTTTGAATTGAGTTTTTGAGAAGCATTGCTTCTATTCAAGCAACTAGAAATAAACATAATATTCATGTAAAAATATCTCATAGAACATTAATACTACAGCACTGGTAAATAGGGCTTGAAATAATTTAGGGCAAATAAACAGCACTTCTGGCATTTTCTTTGGCAGCCTTTAATAAACTATGAACTCCAGATTTACTACAAGTCCTCACAACTGATGTATAATACTACATGGTGTTGTAGCTCATGCAGAAGAGAATAAGAAGGTTTCCCCACTCCAGTTTCTTGAGCTGAATCACTGACTCTGACCCACAGGGCTGCTCTCTGGTGTAGGTTTACTGATGAATCAACTGTATAACCAAACATTCAATGTGTTTTACAGATTTTAAGAATGTAACCCTCCGTAATTTGAAGCTAAGAATCATAACCAAGATTAACGTTTCGCTCCAAAGGAGATAGCATGGGTACATAAATTGACAGAAGAATTCAAATAATCTCATGTAACCTATGTAGATAACTGAGACAGTAGACACAACTTTTCTAGTGACATTTTCTGTTCACACTTAGGATTCAGATCCTGTACAGTACAAGAAATGCCAGGTTCTTCACAGTGTCTGCCTCCTATGCAGGATTCACAGACTAAGTAATTACATTTTGCTGCCTGGTGCACTGCCTGGTGGTGGTGGTGGCTGCTGAAAACAGCAAGTTATACTAAAAATACATCAGCCTGAGAGAGTAGCTACAGGATGTTTCCTAAAGCCTAGAGCAGAAATGTATCTACTAGTAGAGTCGTTTGGAAGATTTTCTTCATTCAAATCTTCCAAAAGAGATAATGACAGTGTGGCAGATGGAAACACAGCGTTGCAGGGGTAAAGGGAGGGTAATAACTTAGATGACTTGCTAGTTTCAACAACCTTAGAAAAATAAGCAACAATCCTATTGCAGAAGAACAAAGGAGAAGCTGAAAATTTGCATGTTTGTCATGCAAATTCATGACAATCCTGGTTTCTAGTCCCAAGTAATCAAGCTTTCACTGCAAACAATTTCTCTTACCTCCACTTAAAATAAATCCATCCTCTAGGAACAAATGATACAGAAGCACTGAGAACAGCGTGATCAATTTTCTCCCAAAATTGCCCTAAAGCAGGACACCCAGAGTGATTATGTTAGATGGTATGGTCTGTCTGCTTTCTATAAATGCTACCAGGGATCTGTTAAATACTCAGACCCCTCCCTTACACTTCACAGGCACTATGAAATCTGGATCACAAACTACTCACAGAAATGAGTCTCTTCAGTCATTGAAAAATTATTTTGAAACCTTACATCAATTGCTCTATTGCCATCTGGGAATGCCAGGGCCCTCATCTTCAGCCTACATCCTACAGGCTCTACTCACTCCTAAAGGAAGTCCACCTGAACTAGCTGTAACTTGCACAGGGCTGGGGTTGTAGTAGGTTACAGCAGCACTGGGCTCATAGCCCATTAATGATGTTTCCACAGTAAGATGTCTTACTTTTAATCAATAGGATTAACTGTGCTTTTTCCTGCCAAGAGTAAGCAAAACGTGGATTTCTGACACCAAGGAGCCATGGCTACTGTGGATGGTATCCCTGACCTTGAAGGATGATCAGTGCTTCATCTGAGTGTCCCAGTCTACCCACACCCATGATGCCAGATGATTCCAGCTTGTCTTTGACTTAAGTGAAAGCTGTCAAGAGAAGAAGGCCTAAAGCCAAAGATAGCTGATGGCACAGGACTGAGAGATGCTGTCCTTCCATCACCTGGAAGCAACATTAATTTTTAGATATATGCTCTGTTCTGGGCAGTGTGCCTGCCCTAGCAGTGCCATACAAGCCCATTTCAGGATGCTGTTTCATGCTGTGAACTGTGACAGCTTGCTGTCACTCTTTCCCAAGGGAATGGCAGAAGGGCACCTCATCTGCAGGAGCACAGGAAGCTCCTCCTATCCAAGATCTTTGTGAGCTCCAAGCAAGATTTGCTACTAGACCAAGCATAGTGGAGAATGCCATTTGGAGGTGGCTCCCTTAGAGACTAAAACTGCTCAGAAATGGGGATTCTTAAGAATAAAATGCGTCCTGGGACTTATTTTGTAATAGCTGTCTTTTAAATATTTTCATGTCCTGGTAGGAGTTTGGTGAATATGGCCAAAAGGTTGAGTTTATGGTAGCTATTCACCAAGAATGCTGCTGAAGAATTTTATCAGAAGCTATAAAGCTGGAAAACAATATACAAATACATCTAGGGAGAGGTAGCTGCTGCTTGTCTCCAATTTGAGTTTTTCTAATTTGTGAAGCAGATGACAGCACCAGCAACTTACTCTAAGTAAGAAATGCCCTAATATTACTTTAAGGTGTCTGTCTCCAGAACACATGGGGTGGGGAAGTTGAAGAAAGGACTGCATTTGCTTCTCTCTTACAGGATTTGGTAGGTAATGCTCTTCTTTCTAGGTAAATGCTGTGCTTGCATCTAAGAAGCATTTCTGGATGTCGGTACAACAGAGAGCAGACATGTGGGAACAGAGATGAGTGTGGCTACTGAAGATACAGATGTGATTTTAAAAACCATGCAGAAGATGTCACAACTCTAATCATCCTCTGGTCCAAAGGGAATCCAACCCCTGTGTGAAAAATTAGTATCTGACTAAATAATCTTCATTATAATGCTCCAGGAGAGTTAGAGGAATCCATGGATCTTGACATGCCTTCTGTGATAGACAGGTCACATCTTTGCCTGCCCAGAACACTAAAGCAAGTTCTTCACACAATATGCAATACTACATAGGTGAAGTTCACAAGGGTTCCAGTACGAGAATAATCTGCCTTGGGCTATAAAATTCATTGGTGTTGCTGTGGCTCACAAAGTTCCCGGTCTGTTTCTGGAGGCTGGCAGAATGCATCACTGAAGTGTGCCTGCCTTGCTCTTAGTGTGGTTGTTGACCACTGTCAGAAATAGAATATGAACTAGAGAGACTTTTTGTCTGGTCCAGTACAGTTATTCTGATGCTCTTGTTATAAAAAAGCTGATTTGAGCATGGCTTTTAGAAGCACCAATCATCAAAACTGTGTCTAAAATCAGTAGCAATTTGGGTGTTCAGATCTTCAAAATCCAAGTCGTAAGTACTTTATTTATTGAGACTAACAACCAGTTTTGAAATTAGCAGTTTGAGGGGGGTGAAGGAGAAGGAAAAGGGTGGAGGAACCTCCTGATCCTCAAGCACTCCTAGACAACAGAAGTTCCTGACTAAGCCCAAATGAAGCTTAGTAGGGAAGAACACAAATAAGCCTCTGTAAATAAGTGTAAAATTAAAAAAAAAAGAAATCTAGTAACTTCGATGTCATGCCTTCTGAGATGCACAATATGTAGTGACCAAAAGATTGTATGTTTACCTGCACACCAGCTAGCTAAAATTGAAATGAAGTGGGTCTGAAAAGAAAGGTTATATAATAAACAACGTGGTATTTGCATGCATAAAAGACCCTTTGATTTACCAGTTCCAGCCCCAACATCACTTCACGCCTGCCCTTCCTTGAACATGGAGTTTGTCATGGAGCAAGGGCAAGGGCAGAAATCTCACAGCCTTACAGATAACTCTATCAAAACTCTGCAACAAGCCTATTGCTATGAACCCGTTAATAAGGTAACTCTAGAAGCCCAAGTTTGTTTCCGTAGCTACATAACATTACACAAACATTTTGGTTACAATTTTGTGGCAATGGTTTCACAGCTATTTGATGAAACTGCAGGGCTGTTCTGCTTGGAGCCCGGGAGTGTCTGATATCAGTGAAAGCTCTTTAGAAGTGCTACAATTTAAAATTATAGCTTACCCTGTTTGAAGGGATATTTTTAGTCTGTTTATTCAGAGTATAAATATAGTTCTGTACATCACTGGTTTAATGTCTCTCTTGCACTGGTCAGAAAGACACTTTACCCAGCACCAGACAAAGGTCAACAAATGGGTATCTTTTTTTTCTCCTTCCTTTCTTTTTTTGTAAAGCTGCATTAAGGGCTTTAGAAAGCAAAGCATCTTGTAAGCAAAGGCTGCACATATAACCCCTTTACTGCAGTGACCTACTTATAGGAAATATTCCTATTGAAAGGGGCTTTTTCCAAGATATAGCATTTCAAACAAAAACATATCTACAATTAGCTAGAAAGAGTTTAAGGGATCCATGAGCAAAAATAATCAAAAGAATAAAAGGCTAGAGAAGGGAAATGGTGATGAATCACCACACAGTCAGGAGGAGTGATGTAGTGCATATTTCTATTAATGGCCATTCTCTGGCTTTATTATCAACAGCTCCATGAGTTTCTTATTTCTGATTATTTGTTTGGGTGTCAGGGGGACTTTTGTGCCTGAAAACCCCTGGAAACCAAAGCTTTATGTATGTACAAAAGGCACAGTAGTGACAGTGCAGGCAGCCACATCTCTGCTCAGCTGTTGCCCTTGCCCTTGACCTAAAGGGACCTTCCTTTCCACGCAACCACCCAGCAGCACATATTTGATTTCTGTGTTAATGTAGCTCTAGGCTGGGCTTGCTCATTGTGCTGAATTGTGACAAATTCTTCACAGAGCAGTAAGGTTGGGTTGATTTCAGGCTTGGTGTGCACTGGGGAAATGGGGGAAGAGGTAGAATTTCTTGTAATAATGGCCTCTCTTAAACACGTCGTCCTTCCAGCTGGAGCATACCTAAGTCTTACTGTAATTTACAGAACTGGGCACACAGAAAAGACCACAAAAGTAGGCTCTACAGTTCACATCTCAGCAGAGTTCCCACCAGAAAAAATCCACAAGATCAGAATCACTTTTGTGTGGTGTTTCTCAGCATCTCATTTGGGAGGCACAAAAATCTTAACATCTTTCATATCATGAACTGGGGAGTGACATGTGTGCAGGGGGCAATGCATGTAATGTCCTTTTGTGGAGTCACAGAAGACCGTTAAGTTTTTTGAGGTGCATGCCAAGGAGCAAAGGAGCTGGGCTGTCCAGGATCTGAGGAAAGGCAGTGAGATTTCTGCATACATGGAAAAAGGCTTGTGACCAGGAGGCACAACACAGATGTATACTGCCCTGAGAAACTTGTGTTGTTTCTAAGGACACATTTATCAAAGCACATAATAGCTATTCAGCCACAACCTATTTTTAACATCTTTTCAAGATGTAATGTTTGAGATAATTTATTACTAGCTTACAATAAGTAAGCAATTTGTCTGAGATGGAGCAAGGTTTCAGGGAGAAATATTGTTCTCATGTTCTTTTACAATTTTGACTAAATATTAGGAAGACTTTCCCCAAAAATCATGCTCCAGAGAGGCAGGAGACAAGACATTTGCAAAACAATTCAGTCCTGTTCACTCTAAGTCTGGGCACGTGTCATGATCCTTGTATGTCCCAGTTATTCACGGAAAGTGTCTGGTGAATTTCCCAGTCTCATCTCTCCAATCTGAGATTACACTCTTAACATACTTTTACAGATTACACTCTTAATCTATCACACAGGCAGTGGTGTGACTAAATAGTACAATTACAAAAAAGGAAAAACAAATCTTAAAAAATCTAATTGGTTTAATCCTCACTTCAATACCTGACTTTTTTTTTTTCTTCTTCCTTTCTTAACTCTCTCCATTTCAGAAAATGGAGATTTCAACTTTCTCAGGACGATTAAAATGCAAGGGAGGATGTGGAGCAATGCTCTCCTCCCCAGGCTGCAGCGCAGGGGCTGCAGTCACTAGCTCTGCACTCGCCTGGTGTGTGGAATACATATCCACGTCAAGGGGAGTTCCTCCCGCAGAACAAAGGTGGAATGCGCAAGCGGGGGCGGTCGGGGGCACCGCCGAAAAACAGGGGCTGCTCCTGTGCGGCAGATGAAAGATAAATCCAGTCTCCATTGCAGGCAGAAGAATGGAGTGATGTAAGTGGTTTTCCTGCTGATTTTTATCCCACCCCAAAGAAACCTTTGGAAAAAATACCCAAATGCTCAGCATACAGAGTAAAAATATTGGGAAATTTGCTTGAGACTCCAGTGAGGTGCACTGGAGCCCCAGAACAGCACAGTAACTTCTGTGTTGGGTGTGTGGTTTTTATCCCCTGAGCACTCTAAATACAATTTGCAGTATCTGCAGGCTGGGACGGGACTCCCCTGAACACTGCAGTTCTCACCACACAAAACCTGCGAGCTTCAATGTGCACACAGCCCTTTCTGAATTCCGCTCATGAAAGCCGGGTGGGTTTCACTGTGATCTCAGCCACCAGCTATCCTTTTCAATTTCTTTGTTAATTATTATGGACAAAATAAGAAATATGTACTTTAATTTGGACTTTTACAAGTCTTTATGGTCTACCTTATTTAGTTGAAATAAAACTTGCTAGCTTCTTCCCCAAGTTATCTTATATTTTTTAATTGCTGCTAGATTAAAAACAGATTACCCATTATTATTTTATATACTTTGGAGTTTTAGGACTACATACAATAACCTGTATCCTACTGGCCCTAGAAAAATGCCATTTCCTATTCATGGGGTAGACAACAATGTGATTGCTGCATAACACATCACCTATCCCACAGCAACAACTGCACCTGGAAAACGTTTATTATAGCCAGAAAGACAGCCCTCCCTGTAGATATTTTACATGTGACTCATGATAATGACTAATAGAAAGTTACTTTACTCATAAATCTGCCTTGTCCCTAATCCATCTGTTATTCTTGTTCTTACAAAAGACAAAACAATTTAGCAGAATGTTTTTACACAGATATAATACATTTACATGATTGACTCTCCATTGCTGCTGGAAAAGCAAGCCATTATACCATGAAAGTATAGTGTAGGAATCCCTTTTTGAATAACATTTTTGCAATGGCAGCTCCAGGTGAGCCATCTAGAGGCAAAACTAAGATTTTCTTAAGAATTGTCCACACTAGTAGTGTAATGAATTCCTCTCAAATAAATGTCTTCAAAAACTCAAAGCATCATACAGACCAAGAGGTAAGATTGCCATCTGTTAAATTAATAAACCTCTTACATGCTTTAATTTCCTGCATGCTCATACTATGAATTTAACAGTTTCCCCTGCTTTTAAAAATAATTTCTGAGAGTGATTTGGATTGCTTTATGCTAATGTAGGATCAAGAAAAGCCTATTAGTTATAATAAATAATATGCCAATTAAAGGAGGGATTGTAGAGTTAAAATAACTTGGAGTCTTTTCCCACTCTTGACTCAGTGTGACACTGGAAAATTCTCTTAACTGGAGTCAGTTTTACCACCCATAATGCACGGCTCATGATTTTTACCAGGTTTGTAAAGCACTTTATGATCTTTGACTGAAATACTAAAACACTACAATAAAGATACATGCACAGTAAATACAATGTATGGCCACATTCTGCCTTTACTTCCCTCTTGCTTAATCCTATTAAAAACAGAACTACATGGTGCATAAATCAGAGCAGAGCAAGCAGCCTTCTTTGCACTTAGCAGTAGCAGTATCACAACACAGCTTATGAAATGGGGATAAAAGTCACCAATCTAAAACACAGCTGGGCTTATCTTAGAATAGGGGTGCACCTGGTGCACCCTGTGGGAGAGTTTAGAGTGGGGAGTAATCAAAGGCTGATTTACTATTATTTTGAAAATGTTTCAATTCACACAAATGTTCCCAGTGCCATCTAGCTCTACTGAAATATGAGACGTTTTTGACAATGTGCTGGTTAAAGTAGTGCAGCCAAAAGCCTGATCTCCACCACAGGACCAGCACTCAAGCTGATTACAGGGTGCAGGCTCAGCAGGGCTGCCCAGGTTGTCAAGTGGGAGGTGTAGCTTCAGCCCCAGGGACTCAGAGTCCCAAATCAAACTGAGACTACCCTGATTTAGAAATTGCTGGTGTCCCGTGCAGCCACTTGTACAGCAGATACTAAAAGTAGACACATATGCTCTGCCTTTGTACCAACTACAGCAATTACAATGGGAAACAAGCGAAAAACCTCACTTAGCGCCTTTATTCCAAGCCCACACATGGGTATCTCTGTTACACACAGAGTCACCCTTGGGGTCTGGAAGAGTCCTCTTTGGGCTACCAACAAGGCTTCAATGACTGTGTTAAAAAAATTCGTATGAAGCCTGGGATGTAATCTGTCTCTCATTGAACTTTTCCTGGTAGTACAAAACATGAATACTACAGCATATGTCAGACTAGACACACACTGCCTTGAGTACTGCTGTGAGAGCCTGGTCTCCCAAAGGTACAGGTTATCATGGCCGGGAGCTTTGGGAAGCAAGGAAGGAAGAGAATAAAGAATAGGCTGGTGATCTCTTCCTTCCCCAAGTTCATGGGGCATACTGGGATAGCCACTCCGGGAGCACACTCTGTTCTTGTCAAAACAATAAATGAAACAGACAGAGACAAGGAGCCGGAGTAGTGATTCCTGCTGGGAGCTAGAATGAATCAGAGAATGTCCTATGCTCTGGAAACAGAAGCTTTTCACGTGGCATGACACTATGTGTGGAAGGGGTGGTGAGACTGCACAGACAAAGGTGAAAGTCATTCCATGAGAGCACATGGACTTCTGCCTTTTTCCTGCGAGAGCTGGTGTTTTACTGGGTCCCCTAGAGACAGGGCTGACCAAGTTCACAACCTTGGTACCTTAGCTGCTGGGATGTGATTTGGATGAGGAGATTGACCCCCATGCCTGATCCTCTCTGTACCTCTGGATTTGGTGAGCTGTGCGCAGCCCATGCCCTGGTTCACACCATGCTCCAGGAGGTGTGTGCTCCTCTCTCTGTGCAAGGGTTGGACTCCAGTCCCCATTTGCTGCAGACAGCTGTGGTCTCCTGGGGCTTCCCTCTCTGACCCAACACCATAAATGCTTCGTAATATATTTAAACAGTTCTTTCACCTCTCTCTTTCAGGAATTACAGAGGATTTTGTTAACCATTTAAATAGTGCCAATAATTGCCTGGTATCAGCCTCATAATAATAAAAGAATTCACTGATTTTCCACAGGTGCAAGCAGGATAAGCCTCATGTATATATCACAGACACTTATCCAGACAGAATAAATAAATTCCATCCTACAGCTGTTTCCTAGGTAACTGAACCAGGACTACAGATACAGACTGTGCACAGCTTAGAGTTGAAAAAACAAAATGCAGCATTTCTTTCTGTCTCCCAACTTTTGATTTTCTGGGACTGCAAATACAATGAAAATGTTTCAAAAATGAAATACGTAACTTGAAAATATGCACCTATTCTCATATAGCCAAAACATGCAATTCTGAGAGTTCTGCAATATATCACTTCTCTAAACCAGTCAGAACAACCTTGTCTATTATTGGATTTTTTCCAGTGCCCCAACCCCTGGGAAGTTGCAGGGAGCAGTCACCAAAAATTTTGTAGTTGTGTTTTTCAGATGTGAAATCCAGTCATCTTAGGCAATTAGGCTTAATGTGCAAGCTGAGAGGAAGTGAGCCCTGTACAAGGGACTGCTGAAATTTCTGGTGTCTTCCAGCAATGTAAGGGCTCCCTACCATTAACAAGCCAGAAAGTCCCCAGTGGATGGTACCACCTTGCAAGGTGTGAGCACCACACAGCAAGGTGCGAGTAAATTTTCCTTGGAGAAACTGCACACCACAGATGTGCTGCAGGAAAATGCGATCAGATCCTTTGAAGCCCTTCTCAGTCTTACTTTGCCCATGAGTTAGAGGGGTAAAAAAACCCGAACAAAACTAAACACTCACACTCTCTGTCAGGGAAAGCAGCAGCGCAACTTTGCAAATGTATTTGCTTTTTTATACAAAGCTATGGAACAGTATTCCTGCCTTATGAATAAGTGCATTTTTGTGGATGAGAATCACTCAAAATATCACTCTAATGACAACAGTCTGATAAATATTTAATGGCACTGTTTTGTTAGCTGTAGGACCACAGAAAGGTAAATATATTTGATCATCATTAGAACTGAGGTAATCTAGTTTTCTTCTCTTAAGTGAGTATGAAATACTCTGAAAAATCAACAAATGTAGTAATTTTAGTGTAAAAAATAAAAATAATACTCCTTTAGTTGTTCTATTAAATCTAAATTAAAGTTGTTTTCATAAGATTCAAAATGGGCATGCCAGTGTGGGGAAGGAAACTCTTTAAGAAGTGACACCAAGACAAACTCCTAGTACAAAAGGATCAGAAAAGAATAAATATCAGTGGGGAAAAGCAAAGTCTTCTGTTTTCTTGATGAATTAAATGCAATTTTTGGAAAAGGAATTAGAGCATGTGCCTATCCACCCCACCCAGAAACTCGAGTTCATAGACTGAACTTTAGGAAACATGGTGCCAGCTTCTCACTTAATTACATTTGTGGGGTCCAAATGAAGGCAGTATGGTTGTATGAGATGAAAGTCCATACAAAAATGGACTCAGTCAGTCCCTCTAGAGGTGTGTAGAGCCCATAGGGCCAGCGTCCATCTCTTCACCAGTGATTTGAATGTGTCATGTTAAAGTCTACTGGCTTCAGGGGATGAACTGTTAATGTAAGCCTATGTAAATAGATCACCCACAGCTCTATCCATCCCTGCAGCTGTGAAGCAGAGTCAAATCCTGATGATATGGGTTCAATGGTTCTGGTCCATTTCGCTTCCATATGCAAATCATTAATCTGCAGGGAAGCAGGTTCCCATCTTCCTTGCTTCCCATTTCGACTCAGCAACTCTGAAAATTGCTTAATCTGCCCTTTTGCTGTTCATTAGCAAAGGGGACTTGCAATAGTAACTGTTCATGTACAGCTCCCAGTAAACCAAAGAAGACAAGTTTTCACCTGTAATCCAAACAGAACATCCTTAGATGACTGGAAAAAAAGGTTTGTTTTCCTGTTAGTTGGCTGGTCAGAAGAAAGAATTAAAACTGAATAGAAAGCACACTTTATCACCAAAATTCAGAGATTCCATTTCAAAGCCATACACATTTGTCCAGCAAGAAGGCATTTAGTTGCTGTAGTCCCTTGCCTGAATGTACCTATTTTAAAATTTGATCACCTACATAAAACTAAGAATAGGATCATATCATTTCATTGGCTGCAAGTCATAACCTTTCCAGGTCCTATGAATACATCAGGCAGTAAAACCCTGATGTTCCCATATATCACCTAGCTAGACACAACAGTCCCCTGGGGTGAAGCTCTTTAGTAAGCATAGCAGGTCCAGAATTTTGCAGCTCAGCCGGCTCAATCTTCCCCTGGGTAACAGGAAGTGCTTGAGGGCCAGGCTAGGCACACAAATCACTGAAGTTTGGTGCTTTCTCTTTTGACATAGCTGGCCAGGCACCAGGACACAGCCTGCTGTTACCTGTTGCCCTGGCATTGCAGATGCAAAGGTGCTTAAGTTACTCTGACTGGTTAAAAGGCTAGAGATGCCCCTCCTGAATGGAATGTCATTTGCCACAGAGAACACCTGATGCAAACAGAAAGATGCAGCCTGCCAGTGGAGTGCAGATGATCTCCAGGTGGATTGTCTCACATGGAAATCTGCCTCTGACTTCAGTTTTGCTTCTTCCCGCTGGACAGTCTTACTTACAAAGACAGTTGAAAAACAGCCTGCAGAATTAATATATCAGTGAATTACAAAATCTAGACAGTCTGAATGTGCAAATACAAAAGGAAGTGTAAAAACAGACAAGAGAGCCCTGAGGAGTCAGAGTCAATGCCATGCTGATAATCAGCTCCAAGAGAAGAATCTATTAATACTGCCTGATGAGCTTGCTCGTCCACTTTATTGGAACACACAACTAAATGTATGAGAAAGCTGTACCAGAGCTAAGCTTTAAAACAGAGATAAGGTCATGATCACAAGTAAAGCTACATACATCCACTGAATTTTGTAATGCAAACTGCATACAACTCAAAGGGTAAAAAATGAAACATGTCCATGACTTGGTTTATATTTTCCACTTAATCTTATTTTTCCCACAGCTGTAATTAATGTTACATTGCAGCACAACTAACTGCCTCCAACTTCCACCAGATTGCTCCTGTCTCAAGATTCATACTGGGAGCAATCCTTGTTTGAAGACATCAAAACCAAAGAAGTTCACTACTATCCAAAAGAGCTGATGGAAAGATCAAAGACAGCTTGACCCAACCCCTCCCTTTAACTAACAGATTTGCAGAGGAGGATGTTTCCCATATTGTATATATGCTACTGTCTTTACTACATCACGATGTCTTATAACATCAAGCTCAATGCAGAGTCAAAAAGCATGTAAGGAATTACGGTTCATTCATACTCTCTCTCAATCAGTTCTGTGAACCTGACAGGATTTTTGTCCTCTTGCTTTTGGTTGCTTGTTAATTTGTTTCAGTCATTCTCTTCTGGCTCTAACCTAGCAGACTTGTTTTCTATGCAGTCTGACAGTGAATTGAAAATATAAATCAGAAAGAAAGAGTTCAGCTTTGTTAAGTTCACAAGCTGCACCTTTTATGCACATAGAGAGCACAAAATGTACACCATTTGAAAGGAAGCAAGCCCCACATAATTAACCTCAAATACTGTAATTATCAGTGTTGTTTTCTTTTTAATCTATTCTCTTAAGAAATCACTTCAATTACTGTTTTGTTATTATGGAAACCACTTAATACAAAACACCTCAGGTTAGAAATGTTAATAGCAGATGAGCTTATGTGATCACAAAGTCTTGCAGTGATGGATCAATAGAGGTGGTGTAACCGGCAGGCAGCCATCAGCTCAGTTGTTTCTTCTTTATTTTAGAGCTATTTCTTGTAGAATATTCACATGCCACTAAATGAAAGATGTTTTTCTTAGGTATACTCAGTGAAGTTTTTCCCAACTTATATAAGATTGGTCACAAATACAGAAATGTTCATAATTTCCCACTGCATGGCTAAACCAAAACATGCCCTTATTTCTCACTCCAGCATACCCTTTAATTTTGCAGGAATGACAGGAGTTGGCACACACCACTTTTTTCAGGTGACTGTGCTTCTCTTCTGCTCCTTTCCTCCTTTTTTCTTGGTCTACTGCAAAGCCCACTATTAAGAAAAATTATACCTAAATGACCAGTGGCATTACCCAAACAACCCTTACTTTGTTGAGAGTTCACTGAGCCAGGCTTTCACATCTCTAAGGAAAAATAGTGGGATTTAGACACAACAAGCTCAATATCAACATTTTTCATATGAAAATAATAGAGACTGTTCTCTGGCTCCATTTTTACAGAGACAGCAAGCCTTTTTGGCATGGATAGCTCAATACAATGAGCTATCTGTGCTTCAAGGACCACCTCAGAGCAGGTACCTTGGTGGACTTGCTGGTGTGTAGGCTTTCAGTTATACCTGAATTATGAAATGAAAAATAATAGATAAACATTGGAGTCTGCTATAAATACAGTTTACTGGTAACACAGAAGATTACGTAGCAGAACATGGTTGTTACACTCACATGAACCGTAGTATCCTAATTTGAACTTTGAAGTGTGAAAATAAAAAAAAAAAGCACTCAATGCTTGCCTCAAAATGGTAAATCACACTTTTGCAGGACATGAATTATTTTTTCCTCAGCCAAATTTTTATTTTTTATTATATTCACAAGTATCTTCACATTCTTACAGAGCTGAGCAAACATCCCATATACCCTGTAATGTTGCCAAAACCTACTACTCCATTTTACTGTTTGAAGATAGAGAAGAATGTATTGTCACCATCTCGGCAAAGAAGGGGCTCTTCAGCTACCACACCAGAAACATCTTCATCCCTAGACATACATGTCCCAGGACTAGAAATGCCTTTTCCCTCTTACGTTATATAATCACTAATAGCAATCATTTAATTGATTTATTATAATGACAAGCAACCCCGACATCCAACCCATTAGGGAACTGCACAAGCAATTAAAAATACAATCCTGCAGAAAGCATCATGAAGCTGATACCATAAAATGAAATAAGTTATTAAACTTCTACTTAGAATTCTTATGAACCTATAAATATATAGTGAACTATATTAAGTTATTTCTCCCAAATGTAGATTCCTAGCAGAGAAACATGTTGAAAAATAATGTATATAGTGAGAAACAAGGGACACAGGCTTCACTTCATAGGTCTGAATAACCCTCTGCAAAATAAATTATGCAAAAATATCTCACATGCTAATAATAAGAAATTCTTTGCTCTTAGGGATGACATATTCCTGAGATTTAGGATGCATGTTCCCACTTTAATTTTTTTTCAGAACCAGAGAGAATTGTATGGTAATTGCTGATTCTGCAATAAGAGTGCTAGCAATATTGTTAACTGACTTTCTCTCCCAATTTCAGTTGGTAATACAGTAATTTTTCCACCTCCAGGATTATATTACCTGCCAACACAACCCCAAATGGCTTGGAAAAGAAGGGAATTTTATTGCACTGCTTTAGGCCATGTCTGCATTGGGTAGTTGTACCACTTTAACCATGGTTAGCTTACATTAAAGTAGCTGGTGCGTACATCAGACTGGTTTTCAAAGTGATTTAGTACCTAAGGCTACACTAAGCAGCCCTCCTTAGAGCAGACACTAATCCATTTTGCAGGAAGCCTGTTCCCTGTGGAGTTCATATGGCCCTAGCTGCTCAGTTGCCACAAGCCCTTTACTCAGTAACTCTGTACTAAGCTGCCTTGATATTTCTGTGTCTCCAGTGTGTTGACACTGCCTTTGCTAGATGCACTTTCTGTTTAATTATCAGTAGCCCTACAGACATCAACATATCAAGCTTATTTATCTGCTCTAGGACACATGCACCCCTCTGGGTCTCTTCATGGATCTGTGCTTAGTTCTTAGACCTGATTGCTCTTGCCAAAGACACTTACCCCACTTCACCACAGGAAGACACCCTGCAGTATAGATGTTTTCAGGGAATTGCTAGAGCAGAAAGGCAAAAGGCTGACCAAAGCTTCACTCAAGGCTGAGTTAAAGTACAGGACTCTGGTAGAAGTGCTGTAAAACTAGAAGCCATGATAGAAAAACAAGCAGAGCTCCTAGACACAAGGTGACAATTGTATTTTTTCACTCAGGCTATAGAGAAACCAAAAAACTAACAGGGTGCATGGTGCCTGCACTGTGATAAATACCCACAGTGGAACTGGCAGGCTCTGAGGACTCACTGAGGGTGCCCAGCGCTCCATGCAGAGATGAGGTCTGACCTGGAAGAGAGTTACAGAGTGGCTGAGACTATGCAGATGGATAGAGGGAAAGAGCCCAGGAATGGCAGCCACAATGAAACACAAACCCAACAGCCATCTTAGCACCACTGCCGGGATTTGCCAGTAAGTATACTGTGCTTTTTTGTTACACAAGCACCCTCAAGGTTTTCAAAGGGCTGGTTTTTTTATTAGGAGCTCAGTTGGAGATAGCCCCTTTCCACCTGTCTGTTCAGCCCTCTCCTCACCTTTGTCCTTTAGTACATGACATCCACAGCTTTTCTCTGTCATAAGGAAACTCATGGGCCATTCCTCCCAAATCCCCTCATTAAAAATTGATACTTTTAATTTCTGATTTAGGGTACATTTTTGTGCTCATATTTAGGGCTTCATCCTCTTCACAGAACACAATCCCATGTCTCAAAGGGAGTGCAGCTGTGTGGAAGCCAGAGGGATGGGCAGGACTCAGCCCTTGTATTGCATCACGGTCAGTCCAAAGCAGCTGGTGGTGAAGCCCCTGCTCTGCACAGCAAAAGAGGAGTGAGTGGCCACAGAGATGCTGTTGCATTGGGAACAGCAACCTCTCCTGCTGTGGAGGATGCTGGTTTGGGACAGGAGGGGGAAGAAAGAAGAACAGTCAGAATCTTTCCTGCACTGCACCATGCAACAGAGTGAGGGTACAGAGAGGACATGCACTGCATCAAATCTTGTCCTGAGCCCAAACACCTCACCATGGCCTCTGGTCAGATGAGAAATGCAGTCTCCATGAGGTGCTGCCCTTACTATCTTTGAGATTTTCAGAACTGGAAGAGCTTTTCAAGCTCTGAGGGTTTGCTTCTTCTTTGCCACAATAAATGTTCGCTGTGTCTTAATACTTGAGCTGTATGCCATCCATTCTCTTTCTCTCCCTTTGGGACAAAGAGGTCAAGTGTAACATGGGATTTCTTTCACTCATAACTCCAGTAAAGCACTACTGTAATGTCTACAGATGCTAAGTCTGCTGACAGTTAGCAGCTACATCCAGGAGGAACTGCTTCTATTTTCACTAAAATCAACTGCAGAACACCTTTTGCAAGTCCTGTGTAAAGCCAGTGAATGAGGAGACCCTGCAAGCTTGCCACAGTGCAGTCTTGGGGGAAGCCATTTTGCTGAGATGAAAGCAGGACCAGGAACCACTATATGTTTTTATGGCTGAGAAACAGAACAGCCTTTCAGAGTTCAGACAGGGTAATGGCCTGCAAAGACAGGTGAGCTATCAATAGCCCTTGATTTAAACTCTTGAATTCAGACTGCTTCAGTATTCAAATTTTAGAAAGAGAAAAGGGCTCTTGCTTCTCACTTCTATTTCAAGAGAAAAGACTCTTTTCCTTTCCAAATACAACAAAAGATAGTAAATTTAATTTGTTCCTACCTTTTGTATGAATAAAGGAGGGCTATAATTTCTACAAAAATGAAAATAATATATCACTATGTTGCCTTTGTATTTCTCTTTTATGCTGCAAGTTCTTTCCTTTACTTTTGAATTGGCTATGAGCAAAAGGATTGAGGAGAGCTGCAAATATACTCTTGAGACCTCTGTTTGCAAAAGTAAGAATCATGAGTGGTTCCTGGCTTATTTGCCTGTCTACATGCATCTAGTGCCAGCTACCTATGCAGAGTAGCCTGCTGGGCTCAACATAACTGCTCCTGAAAGCTGCAGCTCTGCCGGATGTCCTTCGCTGCACCTTCTCTATGTCTCCCATTCTTAATACCCAAATGTTTCAAACTGCACTGGGTGTTTTCCTTTGTTCAACATATCTAAATCAAGCCTGGCACTGCTACTTCCAGTCTCAACCACAGGCAGGAGCAGTTGCAGTGATTTCTGTGAAGTTGTGTCATGCTGTATCTTGGAGGCTGCTCTAGCTGGTCGGGGTGGACCCTTGTGGCCTTATGAAACTACCAAGATTCACAAACATCATCTGAACAAGACAAGACCTTTGCAAAATCAAATCTGATGGATTTATGCACATACTTAAATGCTCTGCAAAGTTCAGGTATTTTGCATTCTTATTTTAATATCAGATTTTTGTTGGCTGGAGTGCTTAGTAACTGTAGTTGCTTGTTTTATTACGAGAGTATTAGACAGCGATCAGACATGCCACTTGAAGAATTCACTGTGCCCATTAGAAAAAACAGTCATTAAAACCTTTGCACAAGGTTTTGGTGGAGCATCCCAGGGCTGCAGATTGGGAAGAGTGGCTCTCCTACATAGCTTAGACATTTGTTTTAGTCTCTTGCCTCGTTTGATATTACCACAGACCAGACCCTGCCCCAGGGGAGCATAATGAGCTGACAGGGGCTATGGCACAAAACAAAGCTGGATTTTGCTCCCCCACCCAAGACAAAGCGCCTCTGTGGTTGTACAGCCCTGGGCTACCTCTGTGGAACTATGGTGTTGTAGATGCTTCTGTAGGAAAAAGGCTTATTCTAGAAATCAGCTCAAGATGGGCTCTGAACTGTTCACATTCACTGATCAACAACAATTTTTCCCTTTGTCGAAATTTTGCAGGAAGGAGGTGACAATATATTTCTGCGACTGCTCCAGCACCTCCCTTTTCCCACGCTCAGAGGCCAGGTATCCATCTGGTCTTAGCTCTGCCCTGCTTCTTGCATGAACCATAGGATTTGTCTGCTGTAACTACAGCTCCTTGCTTACAACTGGAGCTCTCCGTCTTTGGCAGGATCAAGAGCTCTGGTCTCACACATATAAATGGTGTGATGAATGCCAATATGTTAAAGACTCAAAGGTAATGTAAGCCCCAGAACTGCATTGCACACTGTTAACTACTTGGGAACACAGAAGGCTCCCCTCAATGAATTCACGTGTCATTCTTGCATCATGTGCTCAGGGACAATTTGGCAATGTATAAATCATGGTTGCAAGAGCCCTTTTTTTACTTTGTTCACTTGATTTTTTTTTTTTAATTAGTTTTCAGACCTTTGCCCTTATTTCATCATGGAAGCATTTTACATAGAAACACAGCCATACTTCTGGGGCTTTGAATTTGACTTATTCCAATTAAAAACACAAAATCCAAAACCCCAACAAAAGAATGAATAAAAAACTCGTGTTTTGGGCTTCACTCAGGATAGGCTTGAACTATCTTCACTGAAGAACACAAAACCAAGTTCTCCTTTTCCTATTGAAACACATGGGATTTGTTCTTGCGCAACTAATACAGCGCTTAACTGAGGGCTTGCTGGTTGTCTTGCATAAGTGGGCACAAAATCTTCTCAAGACTATATTTTGTTTAATTCTCCAGGCATCACTCCAGACTACATTTTGTTTAATTCAATGTCTTATTGGCACATAGTAGAATAGGTAAAATGAATTTGTGAATTCTATATAGAACAGTTATTTTACTTATGAAATTCTATTTCCACTCATGTTTGGGGTGTGGTCCCAGAAAAGTTGAGGGATTTTAATATAAAAATCAGCCTTCAATCATGCAACTGTTTTTAAGTGAAAGAGCCAAATATCGTCTAGGAACCCCAAAATATGTATGTATGTATGAGAGTGTAATTCAGACTGAAATAAAATGTTTCACTTATCAGAAGGGGAGAAAACAGAACAGTTTTCTATAAACCATACGGCCAATCTAAAGAAGGTAAACATTTTACCAGAGTATAGTTTCTGCTCAGATACTCTAGGGCAGCTTGTTCACTCTTAACCTTTGTACTATTTCCTGTGGGTGCTGCCCTGAGAGCTTGTAACATTCAAGAGCAGACCTAGCAGACAGTTTTCATATGTCAAGTGCTATTTTCAAAGCAATCATTGGTGCTTTTAACTTGTAACCAGTGTCTACAAAGAGCCAGAGACTTCATTCAGAAGAGCAGGGGAATAATGTTATGGATATATAAACAATATACAAGTGTCTTACATCTCTGTTCATGTTAGAAATTTCCATTTGAATGGCAGTGATCACCTTCAGCATGGCCATTTGTCTCTCAATACATTTCCTAATTAATCAGTTCTACTAAACCTTAGAAATTAGACCTTGAGCTTAAGAAATGAAATAAAACATTATTCAGCCCAAATATTTATTACATAGAGTATATATTAAGCAGTACAACTAAGCACTGATTTATAAGTCTCAAGAAGACAATGCTCTAAAATATTTTTTTCCAAAATAGAATGGCTTTAGAAGTTATAATCTTTCTGACAGAGGTTAATTTTTCTATTTGAAGGGAGTATTTTCATCTTAACATCTAAATTCACTTCAATCTTGCCTAAGTTACAAGCAGGTGCTAACTGAGTGTTATACATCAGTAAGCATAGGCTGAAACTGGAATAAATTTTTAAACCTAGATTGCTCAATAGTTAAATGGCAGTAACATGGCCCAAACCAAAATGTACTATGCAACTGAAAATTTTGGTGCTGATAAGCTATAGGGTTGGATTTTTTCCAAAATACCTGTTCAAGAGTTATTTGTAAAACATGCCTGATTAAAAAAATCCAAAATGTACTTTGTTGTAACATAGTTATTTAACAATCTTCACACTAAGGAGCTATTTGGTCTTCTCAGCATCTCATGCAGGAATTTTCACTGAACACTTGTGGTTTTTTTTTTGGTTTTTTTTTGTAAGCTGTAAAAGTTGCAACACCAAAAGAGGAAAAGGCACAATTCTCCCAACTGCACAAGTATAAAAACAAGAGTAGGGATGTTGACTACACTACATGGAGGTAGGTGTTCTCAAGTACATCAGAGGAAATGTTATGCCTGATAAGCTTTGACTTTACCTTTGAATTCATTAAGGGACCAAGCATGGCTCATAGAGGATTAAATGTTCAAAAGAGAGGCAAGGGGAGACTGCCAGAAGGGAAGTGCCTTATTCCTGCAAAGAGCATGCTTTCCCCTGGGACCCTGAGAAGGGGGAGTCAGGAAAATGCTTTCTCTACACTCACTATCATAGGAGAGATTACTTTAATCCTTTAGAGTTTGAGAACGGAAGGGGAAGAGAAGGGCTCTGTGTGCCTTCTCTCCAGTTGAGTGTTCAATAATAGACCTCAGCTGAGATAAAGCTGACTCAAACTTTTTTTTCATTGAAAATCATTTAGTTCCCAAGTACAAACATACCAACTTTACAAGGCAGGCTTCAGCTGGTATCTTATATGTTGAAGGTATACTATCTTTTAACTATTAAAGCTAATCACATCATCTTTTAATGAATTCTTCCATTATTTTAATCTCTTCTAGGGAGAGGGACTCTTATGTACTTTATAGTTCTTGCTCCTACTGTGGATTAATCCAGATTTCTGAAGTGAGCAGCATCACTAGTACCAGTCAACAAGAGCTGCTGCAAACACACCTTTCTAACATTTGCAAAGCTCTACAGATAAAAGAGTAGATTTAGTTCTGGTTACTAGGCTAAGTATCTTGCTGAAGGACCTGGTCCACTACCATGAACATCCACTGAGGCTGCAGCAAAACTAAGTTACAGACAGTGCCAGTCTCAGCACCTTTAGAGATGGACAGTCAAAGTTAACACAAGGAAACTGGTGGTTTTTAGCTTTTCTGAAAGGCTGAATCCACCATGTCTGTTTCTTAAGCAAGTTGGGATCACTTCTCAAGAAGAGCTGTATGAATGTCACAGCTCTGCTCTTCAATAAGCATTTTTGATCTTTACCTAAAGTCACTTGGACCGATTTTGATGGCCAAATTCAAGTAGATCAACTTACATCCTTAAAGCAACATACAAAAAGTCTCCTGGCTCATAAATTTTCCTTCCAAGAGGGTTGCATTAGCAGGAAAATAGAAAGCAGCTATTGATGTTTTTATTTGCTGAATTGGAGTTAGTAAAACCTAACCAAGCAGCCACTCTGTACCATGGGCATTGACTAGGGATTCAGTACTATGGCTTTTGATTTTTACAGTGCACAGATCATCCTGAGAGGAGAGAATTCAGCTGGGGTAGACGAACACCCCAAACCCAGAGCTGGGTTCTTTCCTAAGTATCATTCCATGCTCTGCACAAACATCTTCATGAGGAGAGCAGCACATGCCAGGGCACTGTCCTAGCTCAGTCCTTTGGAAAAGCTGGTTGCTGCATCACACCTTGCTAGTGCTCAGGGGACTGTGCACCACCAGCCTTTGACCTCCTGCCAAGGGCTTGTGGCTCCAAAAACAGCAGCAAGGAAAGGAAGGGTGTCTTTGGGCCACAAATGCCAGGAGCTGGTGTCTGCACCCAGCCCTGCAGCACTGCTGTGTAGCCTGGCAGCAGGGAGCCATCGCCCACTCTGAATTTCCAAATGCAACTATTTTCCCCTGAGTTTAATTACACTGACTACATCTTTATTAGGGAGGTATCTTCTCCTGCCTAAAGCCATAGCTCAAAGAAGGTTTTTCCCATTGCACAATCTCAGATTAAAAGCAGATACTGCTTCACAAATCAAGAGGATTAGTTATTAGATTTCTTGTTTCATTACCAAATAAGATAGTTACAAGAAAACATTAACATGGGTAGGACTTTGATTACTTTAACTGCTTAAACTGTGTGCCAAAACCATGGAAAACTGACAGTGGGTAATACAATGCAGATGCATAAGCTGGCAGACAAATTAAAGAAATTAGACCTTGATAAAGGCAATGACTTTCTAATTTCAGTTTTCATGGGGGTAATAAACAAACAGAACTCCATCTGCTGAAAATTCACTTCCTAGGAGGGAAATCACAAATTCCAGGTGATCACAGGGGAAATATTATTCTGCTACTGGACATTTAACAGTGTTAAATGCCATGATCATTTCGGTGATCCTTTTCACAGCACTTTGACACAACATCTAAGTTTGCCTGTTAGACTTCAACATTTGAAAACTTATGCCAAGAAAGAAATAAAGCAGAGCAATTTCTTAGAAAACCAAAGGAAGAGTTACTTAAAGGGTGAAGAGGAACATTTTGAGTGTGGAAATGCTAAAAAAATCCAAGGAAAAGATAAACTGTTCCTGATGCTAACAAAAAACCCATCATATAAATTTTTAGTTCTGTAAGCAAGAAACTGTAAATTATATGCACTATCAAAGCATGAAAATTCATATACAGGAGACTTAATAGAAACAATCATTCCTATACAAATAGAGTCATCACTAGACTCCACATTCCTCCCTCCAGTTACCACTCTGAACATCAAGGCCTGCTGATGCTTGAACCCATTGTCTGCACAGGGTTTTGGTTCACAGACAGACAATGTCCTCCTGTATGGCTTGGGTGAGAGGTGTCTTTAAAGTGCTGCCCTTCCTTAACCTTAAACAAGTGTTAGCATGCCAAAGCTCTAGCAAAGCTCACTGCTGAAAAGTTAGGTAAGAAAGATGGAAGTCCTAAAGACTCTTAGTTGTGTTGTAAAACACAGAAGGGTGGATTCCTTTTTGCTGAATTGCTGAGGCAAGATTTAGTGCTTAAGTAACATCAATGGTGTGACATCAACCTGTTTTTCCTCACCTGTTACCTAAATCCACACTACAGCCAAAACCATTAGTAGGAGACCAATTTTCAGGAATGTTCCAAAAAGGACCCAGAAATATCTAGAACAGGAGATTTAATCTTTGTTACGTGTCCAAGTGTTGAAATAAGGAACCAAATTAGTTAGCATACTAATGTAATGTGTAAGAGTTGAGGGTGTTTTACAAAGGGTTATTACAGTGCTCAAGTCAAAGGGTTACTGAGAAAGTAACACATCAAGGCCTCATCTAATGGCATTCTTAAAACTGCAAGAAGCATTAAGGGCTCTAAAAGAAACTGAACTGCCAGAGGATCTATGCAAAATCCTCTCAGAAACAGAAATATTCAGGAGTGAGACAAGTTACTCTACATAATAAAAGTGTCAGGTATCAAACTGACTAAAAGACTTTGAGAATTTCATTATATAAGCAAGAAAGTAAGCAAAATTCAAAGTAGAATTGCATATGCAAAGAAAATAACCCTAATTATTGTTGCTTAATTAGATATAACATGAAAGTTACATTGGATTCTATATAAGTAGTTATGTGGAAAGTGCATCTTGATGCTCAGCAGCACTCATGAAGGCAAAAAGATGTGATAGCACAATTAGAAGCGAAATGAACCTAAACAGAAAATGCCATTGCATCGCTCTGCTAATCTATGGCACAGCCACTCCTTGAGACTTTATGTAGTTAGTCCTCTCACCTCAGAACAAGGAAAAAGACTTAAACAAGAGTGATGAAGATGATCTTCGAAACCTATAACAGCTTCAATGTGAACACAGATCAAGCCATGCAGCATTCTGGAGAAAGATCTGGAGAAGGGTGTAACAAACATAATGGGACCTTTTAAATATCAGAGGGGTGGATAAGATTAACACTGATATCAGGAGTTAGTAATGAAAATACTGAGTGGCAAACTCAGAAATAAAACCAAAGGGAGCGTTTTTTCCATGATTACCAGTAGCTGGTTACAAAACACTATCAAGAAGTATTGAATGCCAACAGAGAAATGGACAAACATTAACTTATATATAATTTAAACAAGTTCATAGAACAAAACCTCAAACAGCTGTTAAAAACATTAGTGCAAATGCAGCCTTAGTGCTAAAAGGCTACAGATTACCAAAAACTACTATCTACACCAAGGATCATATGTTTGCCCTTATTTATATTCCTTGCCTCAGCGTGTGCCACTGTCTGGCTGCTGTCAAAGACAAGATATTAGTTCAGAGGGGCCATTAACCTAATCCAGTAGGGCTGTTTTGGATTCAGGCAGGTCAAAATGACATATGAAGTAGGTCTTGTAAGTCTTAAACATGCACACCTTATTTAATATTATTCAAATAGCAACAGCAAATTCACAGTAAAAAAAAATTGTCACCATCCCAGGTTAAAATAATAACTAAAAAACCCCCACATAATAGATTTAAGATGATCTTAAGAAAGCAGATCACAAAAGAGCAATGTGAATACTATCAAGTTTTTCCCAAGAGCCCATGCAATTCAGATTCTTGGAGGCTCAGAAGTTCATTCTGTACCTCCATGTGACAGAAGCAATCCATATTCAGGCTTTTGACTTGGAACATTCCTAAGCACCAGGGTGCTCTTTTTCTCCTAGACCAACCAGAAGACACACCAACATCTATCCCAGCTGCTTACCAACAGCAAGGAGTTAAAGGAGTGCCACACATCATTCAGGATGCACAAATGTTTCTGCAGGTTAAACAGCGAAGCAGTGGCATTCCTCAGTAAGAAGATGCTCCATTTGCCCAAAGAATTGACTTTGAAGATAGAAAAGAGACAAATGCTACTAGGAAAAGGAATGGCTATAACAGGTACCAGGCACTCATGCCCTAGCAGACAAACCGCAAACACAGGACCTGTTCTGTACACAAACACAGCAGAGCGTGTCCCATCCCTGAGTAGCCAAAGCCTGTCAGCAGAGGGCAGGAATCCAAGACATGATCAGATGCTGTCTAGACTTTCTTGGTACATTCTCCACCCCTTGCACAAGCAACAGGGACACCAGCCCAAGTTACCTGTAAGGATGTACCTTGAGCACTTAGCATCCCAAAGAAGGAGAATAAAGTAGCAAATACAAAGCCGGGTTAGTGGAATTGCCCCTCACTTGCAGAGTTTGTGCTTTAGGACAGTTTTGCTGTGGTATGCCCAAGTCCACTGGATGCTTGCAAGTGCAGCAGACCAACACAGAGCAACCTCACTTTATAAATTGCTCAAAATAGGACATCCCTTGATAATGAATCAGTTGGTCTAACAAGAGATGTTGGTGCTCTGCACAAACCTTGCTTTGTTTCAAATCTGAAATCAATACTAAATCAATAATAGTCAATCTCTTCATCTTTCCCTGGAGCAATTTGTCCCCTTCATTAAATAGACAGATCAAAACAGATGTACTCTGATTTTCACAAGGGTTTTGAATGCAAGGAGGCCAATCAAAAGTAACACTTTTCCATTTTGTCCTAAAGTACTGACTGCTATATCCTCTAAGAAAATGACTGAAAGTATATTATTTATGAAGCTTCATTGATTAACAAAAATAGGACTTCTTCTCATTGATCTTTTTCACTTCTGTGCTCTTCCTTTTTTAATGTTTTCAGAGGAGTTGACCTCTCCTGCAATCATTGTTCAAACCATTGTCAGCTGACCAATCTTTTTCATCCTACCCTCAAGTTCTATAACAATTTGTAACAATGCTACCATTTTTTTATAACTTTTGCTGTTAAGCAACAAATGCCTTCTGTTATAGTAAGTCACCTGTACAAGCAATTTACATATCAGACTTTTGTTTTCCATTTCCAGTTTCTTCTCAACTTCTTCCTCTCCTGTGGGCCTATTCTCACAGTGCACTTTATGAGCTGGAAGCCTGATATTTGAACCAGCTATACTGATACAGCTGAATTGCAACAATGACATCACCCTCCTCCTGAAAGTGTTTAATGGTATTTAATTTTTCCCCTGTGTTCAAATTTCCTTTAAAAACAGACAAGAAATGAATGCAAGAATTAAGGATTTTTCTTTAAGTGTATTGTCTTCAACTTCATTTTCAATTTGTTTTACAGAATGTGTTTGCCAGCTGTTCTTTTATTGTTTTCATACCTCTCTATATCCAACTTTTAGTTAAATACTTACAATTTGGCCCAAATTCTGCTCCCTAATGTGCATGAACGGAAGTCACAAGCATATCCAAGAGCTGGAATTAGCTCCAGCTATTCACCCACAACCTATCATACCTTTCAGCATTTTTTACTATAACCATTTCATTTTTCTTAAATTATCTAAGCCATTTTACTGCATCAGCTTTTAACAGACAAGTGTGTATAACTAACAGCACCTTCACTGAATTTAAAATTATCCAGATTTTGTTTTAAAACTTAGTGTGAAGCAGGTTATTTTAACACAATACTCCTGACAGTTGAACAGAATCCAGTTCTACTCACAAATTGGTGCAATTTTAAATAACACTTCAATTAGGAAGCCAGATCACATGAGTTATAGATTAAATTGGCTAGAAACCTTACATGATACAATACTTATTTGCCAAGTATTATAGCATATAGATGGCATTATTAAATTCCCCTCTTCTTACAGCTTTGTAATATATTTCCAGGCACTTCTAGCACCTCACTCTATATAAACAGATGGAAATCTTTTAGACGAGCATGGAGTTAGCTTGCCTGTATATAACATAAGATACAGCTGCTAATTCATTAAATGCAGAATTTTGTAATAAGTGTTTTTACTTTAACATGAGAGGCAACATTTATACACTTTGCTATTGTTTTACCCTTTATTTTAGAAGTTGACAATAACTATTTCAAAAAGCAGAGTATTTTAAATTTGTTTTGTTTTCACACACTGGGATATTTTTACTAAACTAGAGGTTAAGGGAGAAGATAGTCCTAAAAAACATTTCTTAGATCAGATGATTTATTTTTGCAATTAAAAATTTACAGTAGGCTTTCAGCAAAACCTGCCATGTTTTGCCAGCATTAAGCTTTTGCTTAGGCTTTGTTCCACACCCAGTTATAGTGAGCACCTGCTGCTTCAGAGCAAGGTTGTACTCTTGGTGCCTGTAAGTTCAGGCCCTTGCAGTAAGTTTTACACATGAAGTGGCTGTAAGGACTTCAGAATGAGTCAGTCACAGTGAGTTACTGCTGCTGTCAAAACCATCCATCACTGTGTCTAAAGATTCCCATAGTTGGCTGTGAAATGTGTAGATACCTTGTAACATGAATGCTATTGCAGCTGTACTCAGTTATATCAACAGATGTTTTAACAGAGACAGGATGCTGAAAGAAAATATCCCAGCTGGCTTAACTTCAACATGCAGAAAAATACTTGGACTCCTTAGAAATACTTAAAAGATAACATGACATTTGACACGTCCACAATGGACATTAAAATGTAACAGAAGGGAACGGGGTTGATTTGACATTGTTTCTTTCAGATAACAGGTGCTATGGGCAGAGGAAAGGCAGTAGATGTCATGCCCTGACTTTAGTAAGGATTTTGAAATGGTTTGAAAATCATATCCAGAGAGCAGCTGTCAGCTGCTCTGTCAGGAGAGAAGGATGTCTCAAAGAAGAGTTCTGCACTGGCTCTGATACCACTCACTCTATAGATGTTGGATGGTCAAAGTTAATTTGAATTCTAGAAAAGAACAAAAAAGTAAACCCACAGATACAAGTCAGTAGGTAAAGAGTATTTTTCTTCCAAAAAATAACAAAAACAATATAGGACTATGCATGTAGTTTATATACAAAACAGGATCAGAGAACTGCAGCCAGATGCAAGCACAAACTCCATAAAATAGTCACTTTGCTTTACTGATCTTGCATGTGTCACAGGGTAAGGATTACCTCCACTGTGGCCACCAGACTATAAGAATGATCAGCTAGAGCAGGGGAAAGAAATGAAAAATATTCAATGTCTAGAGAAAATACAGCACAAGCTATGGCAGGAAAGGAAATCTTTCCATTCTCATATAAAATAGGTTTAGGGGCTCAGAAGTTTTAGCTGATGGAAACAACACTAAAGAAAATGAGGAAAAGGCAACATTCGGAAGTGCAGCAGCCAGCAGCTACTGCAGTGGTCTTTGCTGCAAGGCTTTACAGCAAGGGAACAGAGGCAGAGACACTGGAGGCACAGCTGATCCCACCTTGGGAAAGGAGGGTGGTTTTTGCAGATCTGGAAATATGTCTCCTATAGAGAAGGCGAGGTTTTAATACTAGTCCTCTTGTGTATCTGCTGCTGGACTGAAACTTAGCCCTCCATTAGATATTTATTATTGTTTCCTCTCCAACTCCTTTGAAAGCTTGTTCCTTTGCTGCTTGAACCAAAACTCCTTATGTTTTCTGCATCACCTTACAGAATATACTGTACAATTGCTCACATCTGGCCTGAAACTAACAGCACAATTAACTAAAATGCAGGACTACAAACAATGATCAACCATCAGAGGACTTCTCCTGCCCCATGTTGACTTCTGTTTTGAGCTACAAAATATTTCAGATTTTGTCTTGCAGAGCTGCTCCAGAAGGAAAAGAATATAAGCTTTGCCCTTCAGACCAGGGAAGGAGTTAAAAAGGCATGAGAAATATTTGCATGCCTTGTTTCAGTTGTTCCACCAGAACATAGGAAATGTTACCCTTGCTACAATTGTAATGAGACCATTGTAATTAGATGTAAAAGCTATAAAATTAATCTTTGATAGATAAGTGCACAATAGAAAGTAAATGCTGTTATTTACCCCGATGAAGAGTGTAAGTTTTTATTGCAATTTGTGCTATTTTCTTATAGTCTGAAGAATAAATTTTAAAAGTATTTTTAATGGAAAACTGCACTTTGCTTGTCTTTCTTTTGTGAAACAAACCTTCACTCCACAAAGCATTTGTATACATTGACAGTAGAGAGATTTCATTCAAAGATTTAAAAATTATTTTTAAATGTCTACAGTATCATCCGACTTATGAGATGGATGCCACTTTCTTCCATATTGCATGGAAATTGCATGCCATATCACAGTAAGCCCAGAAACTCACTACGCCTCCCAGATGATCAGTTCTTGGTTTTCAGACAATATTTACACCCGATCCCAAACAGTCAAAAGTTTTCCTTGGACATTACCTCCATTACCCCTTCACCTTTTCAGAATTTTCAATGGCAATTTTTTTCGGTTCATAATGTATGCCTGTTCAACTCTCAATTCATCTAAAGAAATAATTATGTTTTTGATATCTTCTCTGTTTAAAGTGGCAGCTCAAGACTTTATCTAATTATCACCAAATTTCTAACTAATAATGAAAACCCCTATCCTTCTCTGTCAAAAGAACAGCTGCCTCATTCTCCTTCTGCAGAGATAAAACTAACATGCTGCCCTTGGCTTCAGTGACTGTAAGGCTGTGTTTCTAGAAATTGTTTCTTAAACTAGATTGCATTACACTTCACTTCAATCCTTATTTTGTCAGATGCTAAAATTACCCATGAATCTGGTCTTTTAACATGCTAAGCAAACCTGTGAATTCAGATTTTTTCTTTAAAGTGGGCACTGATCTCCATTACAACAGAATTATGACAGTAACAAGAGGTAGTATAATTATCTGCTTGACAACCATGTGGGAAGAGGAAAACTTAACTTCCTCCCTGCCCATCTCTCCAGAAAGCAGGTAAGGAAGTGACTGTGAACATAATTGTGGCACCAAGGATCATATACTTCCTAATCATAATTTTTTCTTTAATAGCCAATCATAATTAGTTATTTATGATGGTTTTTTTTAATAATGTCTTACACCTTCACACACTCTAACATGGCAAACCTGCCCTATCTGACTGTACTGGCTGTTGTAGAAACTTGCTACAAGGAGTAATTCATCCTCCAAGTGTGTAATGTAACAATAAGCATTATTAGACACACTTGTGATATAATCTCTTCTGAGAGCTATTATACATTACAGAAAGATTTTTCTCCATCTAAGAATGAGTTTAATAAAAAAGTTATTAGAAAAAGAAAGGCTGAGCAATTGCTTGTTCTAGAAATAGCACGTTAATGCCAAATGTTCTATTTGCATCCTGTTTACCTCAAATTCCACAACAATGCTTTGTTTGCCTCAATCTGGTTCGCATTTCTGAACACTTGTCACTATCTGCAGGTAACTATTTTGGTTACATGGAAAGATACCAAACCCACATTAGCCAGCTTTTCAAAAACAATTTCTATCCTTGAAGTTGTTAAAGTTTCTGCAATGCTTCACCAGAATTTTAAAAGCAAGTAGGAAAGAAACTGCATTCTTAAAGATGTTTTCAATGAAAACTTCAAGGGTGCCATTGAGAGTATTTTAAGAACACACAGCCACCTGGACATTCTTCTGACTTACTGATAACTTCCTTCCTAGGACAAAGGAACTCATCCATAGTAAAACTACTTTTCTGACTGTCCCTATAAACAACTTTAGCAGGTCAAAACTACACCTTAGCATGCTGCTGTTACTAGGGTTTAGTAACAAGAGCTAATTAGGAAATCTCTTTTGCAACCCTGGTTTCCATTCTCAAAATGCCGCTTTCCATCATGGAATAAATGATGGAAACTCCTACTGCAGCCCAGTCCAAGAATATTCTATACTTTTCAATAAAAATGCCCTGGCCAACGTTCTAACACTGCTGCAGGAATTGATCCCTGTTCCTAAGCTTTTCAAGAACATTTGAACACCATCTATCAATGCAGTTATTGCTCCTAAATCAGTTACAGAAACTCTCACACTTGTTCTTGAAGGAAGTGAAAGAAAACTGTACTAGGAATGCATTCAGAATTGGCCTTGAATAGATGCTAATTGGTCTCAGCTTTGATTGAGATGAGCTTCAGGCTACAGATCATCCTGAGGATTTATTTAGGACTAAATTTTTACCCCTTTTTATAAAACCAAGCCAAGCAACAATGGGAACCGTATTAAAGGCTACTAACACCTGCAACAGTCAAGACAAGAGCAGTTCAAACACACCCTTGGGCTTTCACAGCCACGATGTACTGGTGAAAAACTACCAGTATCAACACAATCACATCATGCCACCCGTGGTACTGGTGCTGCTCTCCTGGTTTTGTTCAGGGAAGGATAAAGCTTTCTCTGTTTAGCAGTGCAAGCTGAGCACAGGGCAGGCATTGGCAGGGACTCATCCAGCCTGCTCCTTCCCAGCCACGGCCCAAGGTACCAAGGCCTGTCCCTACAACATGCAGCAGAAGGGCTCACAGCCAGCACTTAGGGATGGGGCCAGCAGCAGTCACAAGTGGGCCTGGCAATCCCATTCCTGCCTCCTTTACTGCCCAGCCCTGGGCTACACCTTGCAGACACCACAGAAAAAAGGGACCAAACCCTGACAGGGTCCAGAGCACTCACTAATATCACCTTGCTGAAAAGGGACAGCTAGGCTCACATCAGCTTTCCAGAAAAAGTCAGTTTAAATCTACCCTTACAAAAGCATGAACTGAGACTGTTTCTGTAGTCTCTATGACTATCCTACATGTAGCTATTAAATACACAGGTAAGTTAGTCACAAATTAAACCAGAGCATATGACTCTGGATAGACTACAATAATTTTAGTGAAATATATATTTTCAGTGGAAGTTGACAACAAGGATGTGTTGAATTACTAGGATTTAATGGATTTTCAGAGGAACCTAGTCAGTTTTGAAACATGTCCTTAGATTTTATTATAGAGACAGTTCAACCTTGACAGATCCCAAGATAATGATCTTTTAAGGGCATTATGTACTTAGCTGACACAAAGAGCATATTTTAATTACAGTTAATAAGAGTCAGATTTTGTTTTGAATTCCATGATGTCAAACCTGGCATGCTCCTTTAAGGAGTCTGTACAAAGAGCACAATAGTTTTTTTTTCCTGTAACTCATCTAGACTTTTTTTGTTCATGTCAGTTTGACCTTGAAGAGAACATGGTGTCCTTTGAGCTCTTTTTTGAAAGGAAAGTCAGAATTGTTGGCCCCAAGTGTTTCTCTAAAGAGACTTCTGTATCTTTAGCTAGTGAAAGCTGCTGCTGTACACCAAGAGGCAGTATGCCTTGTCCTCTTTGTTTACAAAAGAATACAGCTAGCACCGAGCTCTGATTCCAGAAGCATTCACCACCAGTACAGGAACCCTTCGCACCAGTGTTAAGAGGCTGCTGAGATAGGGTGTTAAACATACAGCAGATCTGTACAAGCTTTTATAAAGTCTGATCTCTTTGTTATTTAGGTGGGATAAGAAACAAGACTCCTGCAAGCAACTAGACAATGTGAATAACCCAATTGATTGCAGTAAGCATATTTAAATATCACCCATTATTAAAGTGTCTGTGAATTTGGGCTATTACCCTATCAATTGTAACTATGTCAGTTAATTTATTACATTTGCCTGCGTGTAACATCTGGTGTTTTTTACTGATATCACAAGCTGTCCTTCAGATTCCATCAGCCTGTAATAGTTTTGCAGTTAGCTGTAAACATGCCAGCAGCCTTACTAAGGATTTCACTAGATAGTTCAGTGGAATTAAGCAAACAAGGCTGATAACAGAGATATTTCCCTATCATTACTGTTCTAATGGATTGGGATTGACTACAAGGAGGCATTCAGAAAATCCACAAGACAGTTTTCCTACACACAGTGCCAGTCAAGTGCTTGGGGGACAATAATTTCTTTGCCTGATCCATAAAGTGTGCTTACAAAATTCATCAAGCTCAATAGGGATATACATTTAAGATGGATTTATACCTCCAAATAATCCTGCTGGCAGCTACTTTGTCATAGCATGTAAGGCAAAGAGGGACTGTTAAGAAGTATAGCCTGGTCTCCTGCATAACACAGGCCAGTGAACCTCACCCAATAATTTATGCTTCAAGACCATAATTTGCTTTTAAGTTATAGCATCTCTCTTAGAAGGCTCTTCACTCATACACTAAATGGAGGTGAAATTATTACATGTCTAGGTAAGCTGATGAATAACCTTTATGGATAAGAGACTGCCTTATCTCTGGTCCAAATTTACATAGCTTCACTTTCCACAATGAGATTTCTCTGTCTTTTCCAGCTGAAAATAAGAGCTCTCTATAATTTTTCCCTACAAAGACACTTGACCACTGTTAAGTAGCATCTTAACCTTTACTTGGAGAAGTTAATGGACCAAGTAGACATCTTTCGATACACAGCATGTCCTTATAGCCTAATTAATTTTGTAGTTCTCTGCATTTACTCTCATTTTTAATGCATCCTGTCTGAAACTTCATACCAAGAGGGGCTGCATAGTTTCTACACCACCAAGATTCTCTTACTTTAGTGAGCAAACCCTCAGAACCCTGTGTCCTCATGAAACCATGAAAAATTACTTACAGAGAAGCTTTATAACAGAGTAATTGAAAACACATAGACAATTAAAGATGCCTATAGAAATCTTAGAACATAACTCCCACTGACAAGGTGAAAATACCTGATGCAGTATAAGCCTAATACTGGACATACTGAGGATTCAGTTTGTTATCAAACAAAAATTTATTCTAACTACCATTAAGTTAACAGAAGCAAGACCAACTTCAAGTATTTTTAGAATGTCCAATTTTATCTAAACTTCATATTTGGGTGTGTCACTTTTAGCTTTAGTCTGCATTTTAGGTCTGAGAACCTTAGAAAAACTGCCTAAAAACAAACCCACAAACTTTTGTCATTTTTTTTATCCACTCTTGCGAAGTCAGTTTTGAGAGGAAAGTTGTTTGCCAGTAAAGTCTGTATTGTTGGGAAATAAATAAATATAAAGACGTAATTAGTTCTACTTTATGCTGTTTAGAAGTAGCATGCAGTTAAATAAACCTTAAAACTTCTGAAAGCTTATGCGTGGGAACAAGCACTCTAAAGAGCACCCAGTAAACCATTCCTTTGCCTGAGCCAGGATTTCTTCTGTTTCTATGTCAAATTGTCTCCCAGGAAACTGAAGAAAGCAGTCTCTTCTCCACTCCCCACAGATTTGTGTACCCTACTTTCCACTTTTACTTCTCTCTGGTTCTGTTAGGGAGCTCACCGATTTCTCTTCAGCTGTTTATACACAGTGTGTGCCTATACTTGCAGTTATTTATATACACACATACATGTGGATGTATTCCAGCTGAGCTGGCTTTTGCATTTTTAAATGGGGAGGATTGGCTATGCAGAAAGCTTTCCTCTGGCCTGTGCATTAGTTCACTGCTGAGGCCAAGCCAGTTATTACACACAGCAACACTGCATGAGGCTCAGGGACTACTGAAAATTAGTTGCATGCATAAATCTTTTCATAGAAGTAAGAAGACAAATCAACTCTAATTTCATGAAGCATTTATTCTGTCTGATTAACAGCTATTTGAGACTGAGCTCTTTTTCACAGTTTCTAACTTAGACTTCAGGATCCAAGGTGATTGCATTGCATTTGAGAAAATAAACCAAAACAACCAGCACTAGAGAATCACTGAAGACAAAGTTATTTGACAGCTGTGACACTCTTTCTGAATACCTTGGCTATCCAGATTCCTATTATGCATTGAACAACTCCATCTTTTTAACTGCTCTACAGCCTTCATATAATATTACATGCCAGATGCATGGCCACCCAAGATGGTTGCTGCTGTTACTGATAAGGCAATTACTAGAGCAAATGGGGTTAGGGGATTTCTTTTCTAAACTGAAACAATACTAGATCAAGATTCAGGGCAAATAAGTTCGAGACTGCCTTTAAAAATCTAGATGACTTAATTACTAGCATTTACAGTTAGAAGCTAGGCACTTGGTGAAGATGGTACATTTAATAAAATCCATGCCTCAAGCACTAGAGTTGGCAAGGCACTTCTTCATATTTAATACATTGCACAGCTATCACAGATTTTTGGATTTCTGCTTTGTACAGGGGACAGGGAGATACAGGGCAAAGACCTGCTGTAGTAGGGGCCTCTGCCATTCTCAAATACAGCTTCAGCAGTGCTACTGGCAGCCCATTAGACATCTAGGTGAGGCTGTGATGGACCAGAACAAAAGAGACCTCACCCACCTCCCCTGCTAGGCAGGCCCTCTCAGCTCTGGTTGTAGAAGCACAAGCATTACCCTGAAGACCAGCAAACCTCTAGGAACTGTGGTAACAGCTAAATCGTTAGCTGTTAGCAATCTCCTTTACATTATTTTTCTGCTATATTGTTAATTTATCTTCTGTAGTTTTGAGCTCTGTTTAACAGTCACATTTCTTGGTCTCTTATTTATTCATGCAGGAAAAAAAGTAAATTAACCATATAAACCCCAAATTTGGGCAATTTCCACATGTGTTTAGAAATAAAAAGGCCAAACTCATCAGTACAATCTTGTTCTTGTGACTAGAAGAGACCTACACCTGTTAGCAAGAGCAAATTCATTCCTTGGTTGCTTCCTCCAAAGTTAACAAAAGAGCTTGCCTCATTAAGAAGTATCTTGAAAAGCTATATAGAAGCAACTAGAAAGACCCAGTGTTATCCTAAGCTGGAAAAAGCTAAGTCACTTTCAGGATTTTCTAATGCTATAAATAATTAAGGCTTTACCTTAAATTAATGTTTCCTCCAGATGCAATGGGGAAACCACCAGAAATCAGACTCATTACTGAGTTACAAATCAAAGATTAAGTCTTGATGAAAGGAGCCACGGAACAACCCACATAGCTGAGAGATATTTGATGGTGTAAACAGCCATAACATTAGTAAGTCCCTTCAAGTTGGTCAACTGAATAAGATCACCTCTTTTCTGAATTGCCATATTGTACCCACATAGTTAAATAGCAAAGGCTTCATTAGAATCATAGAATTATTTAGGTGGGAAAATATCTTAGGATCATCAAGTCTTACTGTTAACATAGGACTGCCAAGTCCACCACTAAACCACGTCCCCAAGTGCCACATCTGTATGTCTTAAATACCTCCAGGGATAGTGACTCCACCACTCTCTTGGGCAGCCTATTTTAGGGCTCAGCAACCCTTTCCAAAAGGAAAGCTCTCCTAATACCTAATCTAAACCTCCTCTGGTGCAACCTGAGGCCATTTCCTCTTGCTCTACCAGTTGTTGGGGGGAGAAAAGACCTACCCCCATCTCACGTCTCTTTGATAGCTGTAGACAGTTCTATGGTTCTCTTTTTTCCTCCATTTCTCCAGATCCCTCATCAGACTCATGCTCCAGATCCTTCCCCTGCTTCCTCACCTTTCTCTGGACATTCTCCCTCAAACACAGATATGCTACCCTCAGCTCACCTGTAGCAAGCCTGGTTTCATTTAAGACTTTCAATGTCAGAGCTTATTTCCACTAATAATAAATAATATTAAGGTTTCAGAGATGCTTTTATTTTTGAAAGACTTCCAGAACGTTCTTTAGAGTAATTTTGTCTTTCAACACTATTTTTTAAACTCTTTTCCCTTTTCAAGCACGGTATTTTTATTTTAAACTTATGATGTATGCTGTTAAATGGACATACCTCAACGGATAACTTAGTTTCAAAATCCTTTACACTCTGAACTGAGTATGGAGGGATCAAAACCAAAATAAGTCAGAAACAACAAGAAATATATAAAAAAAAAAAACCCCAACTCCATGTCCTTCTGATGAGTACAGAGAATAATGACAAAATGTGCTTCCCTAAGAGACCTCATGGTCACTGATATTCCAAGCAAAAGACACTAAAGCGATTATTACATATAGCCCTCAATGAATACTAAATCCAAAGTATAGATACATATAATACTGGCTTTTAGACAGGAATACAGCTTGAAAGTTCTCTGACTTACCTTTACATGCAGTTTTACAGGTATTTTAGGACGAGTTTCCTTTGTTCTGGAAATAATTGCTTGGTTCTCAGCACATAACCGTTGCCCTCTCTAAAAGAGGAAAGAAGATGCCTTAGTAATGAAGGGGAGATTGTTTGCTTACCACATTTAAGAGAAGCACATCTGTGATATCATTCCTCTAAACTACACCGCAAAACTTTCCCAGGCCTCCTCACCTCCAAGGCACCCATGTTGGCCACATTCTGACTCCAAACCAAAAGCAGCCCCAGGTACTCCCAGGGCTCCTTTTGTGCAGTGCCGGGGTGAAGGGAACACTCCCAGAACAGCTGAACCTCATCACCCTTAACAAGCCTAACCCCAGGGCTCCAAAGTGGACACAGGTGCTGAGGTGGGCACTTTTATCACAGCTGGGTGTGGTTAATTTAAGTGACAAGCTATGGATACACTTAAAGAAATGTTGTACCTGATGCAAAGCTTTTCACTTCATCACAGACAAAGCTGACTTTGACACTGATACATTCAGCTATACTTGAAAGCTGTTTTATCTGGCAGAACATTTCACAGGTGTAACATTTTACACTAATTCAGCAGGATTGCATGACTCGTTTCATAATTAGTGAGAGGTCTTTTAGCAGGTCCAAACAAGGACCCAGGAAACTAATACCTTCCAAGAAACTTCTTATTCACCTCCTAAGGATTATATACCAGAGTGAGGAGTGGCTGACCATGAACAGAAACACCTGGCAATTATCACTGCAAGGTTTCTGCAGCCAAATTAGAGACATAAACAATTAAAGTTAATTTCATTAGATTTTGCTGTTCAGAAAAGAATCGTAGGGGTGAAAGAACTGGAATAAGAGGAGGCAAATCATAAAAATTATACTATTTGCACTTTCCAGGCATACTTTGGATATTCATATAGTCATATGCAGAAGTTAAGAAATCATTGTCATATGCATGTTGGTGTTTCTAGTAGTTATTGGTTAAACTGTTAGGAGTTTTAAGAGAAGGACACTTCAAGTATCTACTTCTATAGCACTCTTTGTCATTATTCAGCTCCAGTATGATTGTGCAAGGAATTGACTAAGGGACCTGTTGTAAAACAGCATCCAGTGTCAAGGAAAAGGGGAAAAATGTCTAAAAGGTATGCAAGCAGCTAAGGGCTGTTCTAACAAACCTGGCTAGGTTCATATTGCCCAATAACCTCGTTCTTTCAATTACGGCCTCTGTCACCCTGCAGGGCCTTGGGCACGGGCAGAGCATACAGTGAGAAAACAATCCTGGATTTAGGAGGATAGAAACACACACTCCCTCATTTCAGGATGGGCCACTTCTGACTTGTTCCACCTCAGGTTTGTGATGAAGAAATCCAGCTGGTTTAGTTTCTACCACCTGCTAAAGGCTCAGTATTATAGAGTCAGCATTAAGAGGAAGAGGTAATAGCCTTGATTAGAAGAACAAGAAAAAAAAAAGAAAGGTGGGAAAAGCAGAGTAGATGGCAGGCACTCAACCTGTTAGCCCATGGTAGGCCATGCAGAACACAATGTCATGCATGAAGACAGGCTGAGTCCCTGAAAGTATATATTTTTCCAAGAATATCAATCTAATAAAAACTATTAATTCTGCCCACAGGTCATGCCTGCCTTATTCTCTTAGACTATTGTGGCTTCAGAAAAGATCTTACAAACATCTGGGAGCCACTGCTGGCAGGGACGGATGAGTTCCAGCAATGCTGTTCCCTGCCAGGCCATCCTCTCATTTCCCAGCCAAAAATAAAAAGATGTGCTCCCTGGAAGAGTATTCTGAAGGGAGGCTGGCCATCATGTTCACCACAATTAAAGAGCAGCCTTGTAAAAAGTATGCTCTGGGATTATAAAAAAACAACCCTGCTACGTCTATGTCTCTAGTTCAAAGATGCCAATCCTGCCTCCCTTTGCTGGAATAAGGCTGATTTAGACAGCAAGATACAGATTGTTACAGAAAAATTGCCAACTTCAGGACAAATGGACAACAAAATATTGTTTTTAAAGAGGCAGGTAGAGCTTTCAGAGAAATGAATCAACCTTTCCCATTCACCCTTGACCCTTTACAGTATGTGAAAAGTCAGTCAATTAAAGAAAACAAAAACTTAAAAAGGGAAAAAAACCCCATACTCCGCCTTTTTGGGTTTTTTGACTAAACACCACAGCTGGATTTACTAAAATTATAGTTGAGACCACTGGAAAATTGCTAGGGTGATAAAACAGCTTGTATCATAACCACCACCTTCATTCTGCTCTGTGGTTTAAAAATGAATCTGATTTACTGTCTAGCTTTTCTTGTCTGAAAAATGTAGCTATACAATCCGTAGTGGTTAAAACTATGGCTGAGTCATTGTACTTTGCCACAGCTAATTTGTCCTTCAGAAAGCTCCCACCACACTGTCTGGAGAGTGATTGGACATGCTTTGTTCTGCACAACCATCCTATGGAAGGAGACCATGTATATTCCCAAAGCTTGAAACTGTACAGGGAGTTCTTTCAAAGCTAGAGATGAGAAAGGACTAAAAAATGCATGCAAGGAGTATCTAAACACAGTAACGGGAAATGCAGGAAAATATTCACCAGCTGTTAGACTCTACTGGTCAGAGAGTGATCTGGATAAGAGGCTGCTTCCTGCACACCTCAGCTCCTCAATTCCAGGCTCTCATTGAGAGAGGATTCACTGGCTGATTGTTCATGTGGGAAGGAAGAACAGATGCAAGAGAGCAAGACTGAAAGAAACCACAAGTTAAGACAATCTCAAGGAGAGTATGAAATGGGTTGGAGAAAGGTGGAGAGGCAGAAAGTCTGCCAAATAAACCAAATATAACAAGGCCACTTTTAATTGTGTTCCACTTCTTCTCACCTATACTGCCTGGTCATCCCATGCAAATCCAGTAGACTCTGTTACTTCCCCTGTTTCTGTCAACACAAGGTATAAAAATGCCTCAAGTATGTCTCAATAGACTCACCAGGTTTTCATTGTGTTTGCTACCCAAGAATGAAGCTCCTGCTTTTCTCCCATTAGTAGGAATTTCTCCCTTCTCCAGCAATTTTTACCAATCTGTCCCAAAATTCAGCATCCCCCTCATTAACTTTTTGGCACTAATTGGTTTATAATGGGAGAAAATGCTAAACAGATGGTGAAAGTAGTCAGGCAAAAGAAAACAACCAAATAAAACCAAATATTTATTTGAAACTAACCCTATGATAAAGCCTGTGCTTTGGCTTTCACATCCCTAGAGTAATCATAGCAGAGCTTACTGAAAGAAGTTCAGATATGATACAGTCTTAAATAATCAGAGACAAAAATACTCAGCAGGCTGTGTTCTCAGCTCATAAAAACACTACATTAAATGTAACATATTTACTACAGCCCTCAAGGGTGCGTTGTAAGAAGGTATATTTTTTACTCTGCAAGACCTATCCCAAGTCTATTTCATTTCCCTTGGGAGTCTGGGTTTCACTGGATTTAAGTGACTTCCTTCTGATCTGTGCTCCATGAAAGAAGGAGTTAGAGCCTGTGCAAAAGAACAAGCAGGTTTATTTATTTAGTAGCATGTTCTCACTGCATAGGGGCATCTTAGAGCACACAAGGGTAGACACTTTGTGGCTGGGTAAAGCTGCTCTCAGCAGGTGGATGTAGCTGATTCCAGGGTCTCCTGGAAGGCAAAATTCATGTAGCACGGGAAAGGAAAGAAGCTCTCGACTCTGTGCTGGCACAGCAGTGTAGCAGCACTAATGGCCAGGGTTTAAATGCAATTTAAACACAACATCTTGTACTGGGCCAAAATTGTGCAGAAGTGACTTTGAGAAATTTTTCACTTCATGACTGCCCCTTGAACAATACAAGAGATGGAAAATATAACCACAAAGAACTGGTCCAAAATACTGATAATGCCTTAAACATCTGTCATCTGTCATCTCCAAACACAAAGCCCAACCTTTATCACAGCATAACTTTGTAGATCCTTTGCAAGCATAAAAATCAGAAGATGAGGTAAATTTTTTTCCTAAGTAAACTTTTATCAACAATTTATCAGCAGTATTTTCATTTCCAAGTGCAGGCAGAACCTGCGGTTATGTTGGATATTTTGTGTCTAACCCCGGTAAATGCCGCAGTTCTAATAGCAGTTTCCATACAGCACTCACAATTCTGAATGACTTTTCCCAAATATTTTTCTAACAGCACCTTTTTTATCCTGAAGTGCACAGGTGACTGCAACAACACTTTGCTTTTAGCTCCATGATGTAAGTGTTGGTCAAGGACTGAGAGGAAAAGTGCAGGGGATGCTTTCACTGCTCGGTAACCAACCTTGCCAGGGAAGGGCTTCTCTGTCACACTCAGATTTTTCCCCAGGATTTTGAAAACTCTCAGAGTTAAAGTCGATGTTTTCTAGTCTAGATGTGCATTAGGCTGTCAGACATGAGCCCATAAGATATAACAGCAGCACTACATGCAGTCTGTTATTACAATCTACAGATTGTATTGTCATGACAATATGAAGGCAACATATTTGGTTAGATACAAAATCTTAATGCTATCATTTCTTGATTTTTGAGTGCATGACAATGCATTGAAATTTTCTAAATGCAGAATTTTTAGTTAGCATCTTTTTAAGCCTTAGTATTCTGTGAATGTAAAGTCATTCCAGCATAAAATTGATAATATTTTAGATTCTTTGAATTTATAAATATTCAGGCTTACATAGGGAAAGAAAATACTAGCTCCTCACTTTTTCTCTCCCCTCACGTACTCTTCAAAATATTTTATTAAAAGCACATATAAGAATAGGCAGTTATAATAGAAAAAAACACAGCCTTGATAAAAGATAAGTGTAGCACAAGAAGAAACATTCAGTTAGTCCCTAGGGAACTGAATAGTATCATCTACAATAAAGATTTTTCAGGAAAAGCCTAACTCTATTTTCTCTGTTGCAGTTCATATTCAGTTTTGTTCCTGTGAGCCAGGTGGTACATAAAGATGTGAAAATCAGATTTTTCAGATAAGCCACAAAACAATAGGGCAGATGGATTATCACAAACCCAGGAAAAAGAATACTCAGGAAAAAGACTTAGAACTAAACTGCTGATTATTCTTGAGATATGATGCCAGGGTAATATTGGTATTCAACTAACCTCTGGAGCTCAGGAATCCATCTGTACTCTGAGATCAATCAGTTCTAGTACAGTGAAAAGCAAACTGTGGGAGGCATCCAAGGCAGGCCTCAGTTGCTGCAGAGTTTGCTTGGACCAGATTTCAGCTCTGTACCCATTGTCTTTATGCAGCTTCTACAAAAATTTGACTGTGATATCAAATCCATCCCAACATTTAGTCTGTGGGAATTGAGTGCATCCTAAAGCTTAAACAAACAGGTGCCATGCCACCGTTTCTCAGAAATTGAGACTGACTTTGTAGCTCCACTTTTGCAGAGCAGGTTTAACAAAACTGCTGAGAGGAAGTGGTAAGCAAATGCAGTTCTTCACCATCCTTACACAAACACATACCTATCAAAATTATATATGTACATATAGATAAATACACAACCTTTTTTATGAGTCTGACATAAGTTAAGAAAACTTCAGTTTCTGAAGCAAGTCAGTACTCAGCCATCCATAAATAGCAATTCCAGACTACAGTGCCTGGAAAAGCTTCCAGATCAGCAAACCTTCTCCTACTCTCAGTTTTTTTGGTCGTTCTTGGATTGCTGGGATTTAGGCACTGGGTCTGTTTAACCAACTAAAATTTCTGATGGTCAGGCTACATATTGCTGAAGACTGAAAATTAGATAAGAAAACGTCTCTCAGTTTTTGTTAACTGTGACAAAATTTCAGTAACAAGGTAACAAAAAATAAATTAACTTGACACATATCTCACTTTCATAATTTCCATTTGTATTTTTGATATTCCTGAGTCATTTCATAGGTGTTAGACTTGCAGTGATCTGGAAGATTTTGAGGAAGTGAACTCTCCTGTGACCCACACAGTAAATGTCACTGCATATAATTTTTCTCATTTTTTTTTAATGTACTATGTTCATCTTTTTCAGAAAAACAATAAAACTCAAAGACTACTTGTCCACTTTGTGAAGGCACACAAAACTGATCACTGTTTTAAAATCATTATGTTGCTTTGTATCTTTCTTTAAATGCTTCTTCATTGAGTAATAATATCTGCCCTGTAACCTTAAATTATTTTAGTGGTAATATTTAATGTATTTTATATAAAAATATCATTGTAACTACAGCCTCATGTGGTTTCTATAAAACTCAACGACCTTAAGGAAAGGGATTAGTAGATTAAGTTTTGCATTGATTCTTTTTTTAATTATACTGTTAAGCTTTTTTCATTTTTTTCCTGAGGACACATGTAATTCACCCAACTTGCCTTAGTTTATATCTTTAGTTTATACATGTCCTCACATCTGCTCTGTAGCATAAAAAATGAATATATATATTTGTGTGACCTAAAGCCCACAAAGATAAGAAATTATTTTTGACTAATTCTTGAACTTAGAGTACTGGTTAGATTGGTTAGACTTGATTACCTGTTTGTATATTAGATGCTAAAAATTCATTAAAAGATACAGAAATAGTTATTTAATAGAGCATGAAGTTTCTTCACCTTTTACCTAATTAACTAGCAGCTTCTAAAATGAAGCAGAAACTTTTACACAAGCCATGTCTTAGCTCAAAATTATTTTTTTTAATGATTTTTTAATTTGAAATTGAAATCTTAAGACTCTGCTCCTAGTCATTCAGAGAAGAGTTTCCATTAAATCCAGTGCTGTATGAAAATTTTAAATTACAGTAGCATAGGTAAAGGAAAATAATTTGGTGACTGAATTGTGTTTAAAACAGATTCATTCATTATTCCTTTTAATTGGAGATGAAAGTACTCTGTATTACAGGAATCAAATCTTGAAATCTCTGCTCTCAGGAATTCATCTACTACCCTCCCTTTCTTAATCCCTTATTATGTTGAATAGAAAGAGGGGAGGTGAAATAACAAATCTGAAAACAGGATATAATGGAAAAATACCTTTATAACAAGAGAAGAATAAAAATAAGGAGAACACTATTAGTCAGGAATATCTTTCACTGCAAGGATATAATTGATATAACTGAAAGAGAGAACATGAAGAGAGGTTGATGTTGACAAAGAAAATATGTATCACATATTTTGTCCTTCCTGAAACAGTGCCTTCAACAGGTATTTTCAGAGAAGACATTGGTTGGCCACAGACTTCACTCAAGGTGAGGTTTTCCAGTTTCTGCAAGAGCACTGGGAAATACATAGCCATGATTTACATAAATTTGCTTAAGGCAGAATTTACTCTTTCCAGAGAAAATTATTACAAAATTCAATGTCAAATAACTGCTTGTCATGAATCTCCAATCCGACTTCCACTCAAAAAAAAAAATTAAAAAAAATCATGACAATGGATTCTGCCTTCCCAAAGATGCTCACCAGATCCAGAGTAGCTCTTTATGTGCTTGCACTGCTCCCCAGAGAGTAGAACTCAGTGGCTTTGTCCACAGCCTAGAGATAAGAGATGAGAAGAACATCTAGCCACATCTTAAGTCTCCATGAAATCTGGGAAGCCCACGTTCCTATTGTAATTTCTGTTTTGAAGCATCAGCCCAAGTGTTGCTACAGAGAAAGGTGCAGGAATGTTTTGTCAGCACAGAATTCCCATGACTCAAACACAGACTGTCCAGTAACCAGGCACGGATAAAGTGATAACCAACAGGACAGCAACACTGTGTTGGTTTTGTGTTTGCATTTGAAACATTTCAGGAAGAATGAAAAATCTTTTATTTTGGCAGGTTTAAATGAAGGTTTTCCAGGTGCTGAGTGAAATAGTAGAATGTCATCTTGTTATATCTTTGTGACTAATAAAATTGGACAAAACATTCTTCTAAATATTGTATTGTAATTTGACAGCAAGTATAAAGGGAGTGAAAGGGTTTTAATTTCAAACAATAGAATTTAAGCAAGCTCAAGCTTAAATGCCTTAAATGAGTAGTTCATATTTGAAACTACTCAACCCAAAGTGATTATAGCAGATGGAACTCTTTATTTAATAGCAAAACCCAACCTTATTAATCTTGGATTTAAATGCTATTTAACTCCAAAGTGTTCAAAATGCTGAATTCAAATATTGTAACCATAGCTGATTATCTACTATCTCCAAACAAATGAGAACATTGCATTGGTTCAAGCCAAGGAGGGAGGCTGAATGTTAAACAACATTAAACAACATCTGGGAGCAGAACAGTCATTTAAAGAAGCAGTTTTTCTAAAGGAGCCTAGCTAGGCAAGATGAACCAATACATTCTCCTGTAACAGAGTAACTGAGTTCTACACAGTACCTGATGTGTCAAATAGTGTAAGTGAGGGGCAAGAGACAAAGTTCCCTTCAGAGCTGTGATCTACAGTCAAATATACAAATGTTGAAATGAGAATTAATATTTCTTACAAACTCTTGATGTCATCATAGTGCATCATGGGCTACATAAACTGCAATACTCTCTCTAAAAGCGTCTAGAAGCAGAATAAAGGATTGTCAGCTACACAGTTGCCTTTTTTTTTTATCTCTCAAACAACCTAGATGGAAATAGATATGTTTCCTTTTTCTCCTGATGGAAAAAGTTATTGCTACAAAATACCAATAAACACTACCAAAATAGAAATACTGCTCAGGAAATCATTATTTTAGTCAATCACCAAAAATTTTCATTTAAAATTGCAGGCAGATCAAACTCATACCTGCTGGGCAGGAGAGTAGGCAGACTTAGACAAATGTGTACATGCCCTAATTTTTCCTGAATTTCTCAAGCAAAGTTTGAGCTCTATTTGAGGTCTAATGACTTCTTATTCATTTGAAAAGTATCAGGTAAATATCAGTTCCAACGACTCAATAAAATTAATCCCATAACAGGGAGAAAATAAAAAGATCAAAAGGATCAAGGCCTTTAAATCAGAGTATTTTAGATAAAAAGAAAAGTACACATATTCATATTAATACCTTGCAATTCAGGGAGAGAAGAGCACTGTTATTAAGATGGTTCATGCTGTTGTTATAACTATCATTGACAGAAATGTTCAGGCTGTGCTATTTAACTTTTTTTTTACTGTACCAGATGGAGTGCTGGTGTCACTGTCCAGTTCTTTTCTTCTCTCATATCTTGACAGTATCTTTAGATATCATGAATGTTAAAAATACTGTTATCAGAAGAAAATGGGATTGAATATAACAAATTTCTTGTCCTCCCACCTCCAAGAAGGAAATTTCTATGAAAAGAAAAGTAGGAGGGTGATACATAATGAGAAAGGTGACAGAAGTCAAGGGAAGATAAAGGAAAGATAAAAGGAAGATCAGAGGAAAGATAAGCAGGGAAAAACAAGTGCAGAAAACAGGGACTGATTAACGGAAGTAGTTTCACTAGACAGCTGTCAGATTTTAATACAATACTGATTTTGAAGTTCCACTAGAGATTAGAGCCCTTGTAGGCAGCCTCCTTCATCCAAAATCCCCACGCGATGTTGGACAAAAATCCAGTGAATGTCTTCAGTAGAATAGTTGAGAAAATAACATCCATTCCTTCAAAAGAGTGTAGAGATTTTAAAGATTTCTTCCTTCTAGGATGGGCCAAAAACTTAGAAATGTGGCTTTTTCTCCTTTATTGACAGGGAATTCTAGGGAAAAAAAGGTCTGTTTTGGAAGAATAATAACGAATTTTCCTGCTGTTTACTTGAAAGGATCTTGGGAATTTCACAGGAATAAAATTGACCTGAGCACACCTAGGCTGACAGAGGGAATCCAAGCTCCCAGAAATTTTTGCCTTAGCTGGCTGCTGCAATGGCAGTGAGACTGCGGGGTACTCAGCCTCTTCATCTCCATGTAAGATATTCACAGGAAAAGAGCTTCTTGGTTTCATTTTCTCTCTTCAGGCAAAGTTTTCCTGAGGGGAAAATATTTTCTTTCCTGCAAAACCATATTTTTTGCATGGAAAAATAGGTTATTTCATCCAAAAAGCCATTTCATTTCAGAGAATTTCCATGACAGAGGAGACCCATATGATTTTATCATCTGATAAAATTGATTTCACAGTAAGTTATTTTAAAATATTTGCTGGGAAGAGATTATTAGCTCTTGAGAAATCACTCCATTGCTTTTCCATTTAGATCTCCAAAATTTACATTTTTAATAAGTCTAACCTCTTCCAAAGGAATAATTCTTAAAAATAAGTTTCTTCTTTTTTCAAAGTTACTGTTCTTTCCCATCTCTAATGCTTCTTCCAGTACCCCAGTACATTGAGATAGTAAAAAAATCCTCAAGTTCATATGGTGAAATGTTCTCAGTGTCTTAAAATGCAGAGATGTTTTGATTGTCCCTTGTGATTCCTGGGAAAGGTTCAAGTCATCAGCTGGCAGATTCAGTTACTGAGCACACAGAGTCACTGAAATCTTACATCTTGGGCATGCCACAAGAACTGGGAAGGACAAAGTAATTTAAGATTAGATGGGATCTCTACTCTTCAGAGGTTCACACGGTACAAGAAGCAGCATAACCATGTAAGCCCCTTGTGCCCTCCTCACATCACGTGATGAATCACGTTCAAGATCTTTTTAACTTCAATAACTCTGCCTTCTTGCTCCATCTTACCAAATTGATCCTTTAATCTCCATGCACCAAACCAAAGGCTTTGTTCTCACACAGCACATCCCTTCTCAAAACCTGGCTGGAACCTCAGGGCCCCAGTCTGTTTTTGAGACTCCCTGGTATTTACTGCAGTGATTTGTCCAGCACATTCAAGAACTACAAGGCCATAACCATAACCTAAAACAGCCTCTGTGTCAGTTTTGGTTTGGGCCATTATTATTTCCTTCATTCTCTCTTAGATCTGTTCTTGGAGAGGAAAAAGATGAACAGAAGAAGTCCAGTGCTGCCTTCTAAGAATTCTGGCAGAGAGGTGTGAGTTAAAGTCCTGATAGCTAGAGACTCTTACACTATAATCATCCTCAAGGTACTTGAAAGCCTTGACTAACAAAGCCTTTAAATATCAGCTTCATACAAACCATCAATTGAGTCACCGATCTCTGTATAAATGTGTACCTGGAAAATTTGAACAACTCTTGCATGATTTTGAAGCTGAAATTTGCTTTGTGGAGGTAACTTCATTCTCTAAGGTAAGGGGCATTGCAGACCCAGCTCAGGTACTGCAGACAGGATCAGTTCAGCCTGTTCAAGTCAAAAAGAATTGCTTACACAGTATGTTCAGGAACGCTTTGAGATAGTTAGACAATAAATGGGGTGACCATGAATGTAGATCATTGGAATGTGATGCCAAGTGACTGTTGCTAGATCTGGGACAATTTATGATGCACTTAACCTGTCTCAGACCCGGAGGCCTGTAAACTTCCTGTAGTGCTGATTTCTGCATGACCTTCTGAAACAGCACAGTGGGTGATGAGCGTTTGCTCATGTTTACAGCAGGACCTGCACCCCTATTCTTGCTCACATACACTTGGGGTAAACCTACAGCATTCAACCTGGTATTCAAATACAGAGTTTTCCAGACTTAAGAACCAATGGATATTCAAAATGTAAACAGAAACCAGCAATATTTTTCTTTGTTATAGACTTCACTCCTTTTGAACTTCAACTATACTTCTGTTATTTCAATTTTTTTCTTGCCATGAAACATAACTTTTTTGTTATAATTTTTGGAGATATTGTGTGTATCTTGCATTTTCATTATAGTTTTAAGGTACTTCTTAACCTACAATTAGCATGGTGTTAAGCTGAAGGGCTGCCTTGGTTGGGCCCAAAATAACCTTGTAATTTTCTCCTTATTCGCAGCTTTCTAAGCTCTAAGGCTCCAGATTGTTTGATTCCCATTTGGATTTTTAGCCCATCGTGAACTTGACACAGTTGCTAAGATACATATCAGTCTGCACTGTGTTGATACAATATTATTTAAACACTTTAAAGGGCAGCCTAACAGTTCTCTGTAAACACAAAACTCCACCATAAACTGTTCTCCGCAGAAGCAAGCAGTCTGACATAATAATTAAATCCAGGGTATTTCAGAAATTACTGTGGAAGCGTTCACGAGCATCTGCCCACCAGCAGCAAGGCAGCCCACAGTTTTGTGGCCACCCTGGTCTAGCTTCAATGAATACCCAGGTTCTGTGGTTCGATGCCTGCAGCAGCCACCCTGCCTCAGCTCCCTGTTGTGCCAGGTTCCTCTGCTGCTGCTGCTCTCACGAGTGTGCAGAGAGCTCAGTTTGATGGTGGCAGCCCAGGGCCAGCGGTTGTTTCCAGGCCTACCTCAGTAACCTGCCCAAAATCAATCTGACCAGGAGCCCTGCTCATGACCAAAGGCCTTGCCACACAGCATAATGGTTAAATTTAAAAATAAATAAATAAATAAATAAATAAATAAATAAAAATTAGGAGTTCACCTCTTTACAAAGAAGGGCCAGAGAGTCACACAGATGGCAGAAAATACAGGCCTAACTCATGAGGCTGCTCCTGTAACTGATGTTTGTATTCCACAGTTCTTTGTTAGCTTGGACAACAACTGTTGGGGAAAAAAGGTTTAAAGACTTTCTCAGATGGTGCTACAAAGTCTTCCCTGAAACACAGAGGAAGTCTTTCCCAGAGCTAAGCCTGGATGATGATGTTTTCTCACTGGTCTTTGGTGCGCGGCCTGTGAGCCGCACGTCCCCTGTGGCGACTGCCAAGGCCCTTCCCTCGCTGTGGGCACGTGAGGGACGCGTCCGACAGGGCCCTGCACACACCCAGGACTCCACTGCACAACCGGGCAACAACAGCTTGATCTCAACAGCTGAGGCACAACCTGGCATCTCCCATGACCGTTTCCAACTCTCCAAAGATAGTGAGGAACATCTTAGGCAAAATATCTCTATCTGGGACCCAAGATCCCCATCATGTCTCATGCTGTGTATTAACACCATTGCCCTTGTGCAATCATCCCCTGTACCATGTCTGCACTGGCAATAATGGACCAAGTTTCCAAAACCAGGAGAAACTTCCCCAAAACCATACATTGTTTTCAGAGTAAAAAATATTTGTATCCATACTATACCTTGACTCCACAGTATCACAGTCTTGAGGACAGTTTCACAAGGCCCATCCATCAATATGTGGAATTCAGGGGCTAAAAACACCTGAAAAATTTTTCCCATTTAGTTAATCCCTACCGGGTTTAATTTTTTTTACTAATTATTCTGAATATCCTCAGGTCAACCTTAAATTTTAACAGTATCTTTGGTTGTTTTCCTGTCCTCCATTGAGTACAACAGTGATAAATGTTTATCTTCTCCCCTCTAGTTTTACTTCCTCCACTAAATCATATTCAATCTGTTCATTATTTCACATTTTTTGGGACAGGCTACAAACTTTTCAGTGTCATGTCTTCTCTCTTCTATGGTGGTTCAAATTGCTGCATCAGCTTTTCTTCTATCTGATTTCGTCCTTTTCTAAATATTCCTGTTAATCATTTGAACTATTAAGTTTCCAATGATACAATGAGTAAAAGCAGAGCAGGTTAGGGTGCAGGTAACAATTCAGATCATCAGCAAAGTCCAACGCAACAGAGCTTTCTCTTGCAGAAAAAGAATTTTCATCTTACAGAACAGGCCATGACACAGCATTTTTTTTCTGCCTCAGTTTTCAGTCACATCATTTTGTGTGGTCACAGAGACATCCACTTCTCATGAATCCAAGGGCTTGTTTTAGGGTTTTCTTGATATTCGGTTGTCCTTTGACACTATGGCCACAGCCAGCTCTACTGAGAGACCACACTGTGGCCACCATCCTGGCGTTTATGTGTCAGTGTGCCATACTCCGCTGCTTCAAATGCCTATCAGATTTTTTGTTTTGTGGATCATGTAATCATTTTTCAGCTTGTTTCCAAAAGAAACAAGGTTTCTAGTCTTTCTTATTCCAAGATCCTGAACGTGAGTAACAGCACCAAACATGGTGATTTTTTCTTGAGTTTTTTATTAATATGCAAAACCTGCTTGATGTTAAAAATCCACTTCAAAATGGGTAAAAAAACCCAAAACCATTCCACTTGCAAAATTAATCTTAGTACACACCAACATTCAAAAATTGCTTCATATTTTTAAACAAAACCAGAATTTTAACATCTTTTTCTATTAAAAGTCTCTAGAAAAAAAGACTTCCATTTCAAATTTTCTAATCAACTGTATTTCCTGTTCTTTTCATTTGTCTTCCTGGTATGTCCTCTCATTTATAATATACAAAGAAGTTTGTTCCTCTTTCTCCTGTGAAAATGGAAAGTGATCCAATTAATATTTTCCCCAAAGCCAGGCCTGAGTGTTGCAGTAATATGAAACCACAATTTGCCATGCTACTGCTAATCCTGCCAGACCAGACAGATGTGAACATCCTTCCCTGCACAGCCATCAGAGAGTACCAGCCTGAAAGTCACCTTCAAGCACACGGTGAGTGCTCTCAGCCACCAGAGGTCCAAGAGATGGAGTCAATTCCCTACACTCTCTAAACACCTAGCAGAAGAAGAGAGAACAGAAATTATTCTCTAGTCCTACTCTGATCCCATGAAATTTGGAAACTCAGGAAACTGAAGGCTTGTGAAGACACGAGATACTCCAGTTAGCACATTCTAGGATTTGTGTCACACTATTTCACGTTTGCGAGTAAATATTTTCACCAATTTTAAAAGAAAAATAAACAAAGCACGGTTTTAAGATAGAATCCTTGGACTGACTGTTTTAAGATCCATGCTTGGACAAATACTGCACTAAGCATTCCTTGTTCACTCTGAATTCAGAACTGCTAAGTGTCCCCACGTGTTCTTGGGCCACAGTGACAGTCTCTAGTTAGGACTTATGAGGAGGGCTATAATGTAAGAAAAATCAATATTGTTATTTTAAAGTGTTCAGCCATGAAAGAACAATCAACGGTTGAAAAGACTGGGAACAATTGATTTCAATGAGCAGTTCATACTGGGTAACAAGGCAGCACAGAGATAGATAAAGATTGACTGATAGGAAAGAATATTTAAAACATTAATTAGATACACTAGAGCTTAATGCCCCTCAGAAGAGTTTTTTACAGAAGACACTATCTTAAAGTTTCACATTCCATTGCAGAATTACATCCATCAAATAGCACTTGACAACTGTGACATTGAAAACTATTTTCTTTTAAAACAATAATAATTTGTTAAGCTAAAGCATATACTGCTGTTTGAAATCTGTGGCAGCATGTAATGTCATTTCTTGAACTCTCTAGAGGAAAGTTACTCACATGTCTGAGTAAATAACTGCCAAAATCTATGGCAAAGTAAATGACATTTTCAGGGGATGTCCAAGCAGGGGCTGTCATAATGTGGTATGAGACCTTCTTAATGTGAAGGCCATGAATTCCAAAAAGGCACATGGCCCTGTTTTCTTGTTCTTCTATAGCAGCACTTGGAATCAGGTACCCACTTTGGTTTTAAGATGTACATACATACATGAATAGATGTGTGATATGCCTATTCCTTGTCACAGAAAACTAATTTATCCCTTATTTCAAAGATTTATGGGAGAGCGTCGGGAGAGTAAAAACAAGACTTACAACCCCAAAACCCAACACAAAAAACTCATGGCAAACTATCTAATAGCAGGAATGTGGAGAGCATCTGTAAGGTGCACACTGTAGTAATTGGGACTAAATTAAAAAATGGAGGTTGAGGTCTCCAGCATTTTAAAATGTTCTCTGAAGTAGTGGGATAAGTTGACACTGATCTTTCATTAAGGCTTTGATTTACCTTTGGCAGTATCAGACAGCCACTAACAGTCTACCCAAAGATAAATCAAAGGTGTATAAAATATTTGTGGTCCAGAGTAAAACTAAGAGTATATTTGTCTATGCTAGAACAGCAGTAAATGTACCATGAATTATTCTTCTTGGCTGTATTATCTAGTGCTCTTCAGTCAAGATAAAGCTTGAAGGACAGAGAACACTTTACCACAAGCAAAAATCCAAAGTCAGCATTTTGTCCAATTTCCTATTAATTTGTCATGGAAACAGTATAAAACTTTCCTAAACCGTGCCTTGAACTATCAGAATATGTACATTAAGTGCTATATTTCACCACACTGAGACACTAAACAATCTTTCCCTTCCTTAAACCCACTAACCTCACTTGGCAGAGCTCTCATTTATCTTGTGGACATACTGAGAAAGAAGAACCTGAGTGAAAAGCACTATGTATTCATTCTTTCTCAGAGAGAGAAGGACAGAAAGGTGATTTATGTGTTGTAGAACCCTGTTAACATAAGCAATAGTATCTCTGTGGAAATTAAATAGGCAGTAAGAAAGCTTTCTTATGGAAGTAAAGAAAGCATGAGCTCAAATTTGCTTTTTTAAACGATTAAAACTTGTCAGAATTTGAAATTTCTTTTGGTACCAAGTTTCAAAAGATTATTTGTGCCTTGAATTCCTGAAACTGATGGAAAATAAAGGAATATGAAACTTCTGGGAAAAATAAAAATAAGAATCAGACATATTACTTAGTTCATTTCAAACCCTGCTATTATGAAGGGCTTTCAGCATTTCTCTCAGCCACAGATTCAGAGTATTAATTCAGACAGCGTACTGGAGATTTGTACTTCTGTCTGTGTCTACAAAAATAGACGTAAGTGATGAAACAGAAGGGAGCTTCCCAGGATAAATGAAACAGCAGCAAAAGTACAAGGAAAAATTCATGATAGCTGGTCAAATTCACAGTTTCTGTCAGTCCACAGCATTAAATCTCTGGCACAAATGTTAGCAGGATCATTCCAGCACTGTCTGTGGTGACTGTGCAGCACCTGTTTGCAAGGGCTCGCAGCGACGCGCTGGTCACATCTGAAGGCACATCCACACCCACACCCACACGGGTGTCTGGCTGGGCTTTCCCTCAAAGGTAGGGAGTGAGTGCTGCCAATGCACTGCAAAGGGGATTGAGCGGCTTAGGTGAGCTCAAAAATCACCCTTTCAGGTGCTGATTTTTAACCCTTTGACCCTCTGTGCAATACTGCAGGTTTTCCCTTGCTGACTGCTGCCGCACAAGGAGTAGAGTCTGTTTTTTATTGAGGCTGTTGGCATTGCTTGCAACCTTGAGTACCCTGAATAGGTTGGATCCCAGTTAGTTTCAAAATTTGTCCTCTTATTTGGACGTACCACCAAATTAGATAATTTTTAGGAAGCTAGGCCAGATGTTCTGTCACCATGGCCAGGGACAGGGATGGCCAAAGCATGGGGGAGAAGTCTTACCCGCGGTGAGCGTGGAAATTGTAAGCGACACAGCTCAGAGGATGAAGAAACACTCTCAGGTAGTGCCTAGTCAGTGAAACATATACCCCAGGGAATAACTCATCCTGTCAGCTTGTTCCATTTACAACGTGTGCCACCACATCCCGCACACAGGGTAAGAGCCAGGGAAAGAAGATGTGGGCTTCTTGGATGGGCCACACAGTTCAGCAGGAACTGTGACAAAATTCTCAAATGAGTGTAAAAGCTAGGCAGAAATTAAATGTCTCTGCCTGCTTGGCCAAGGACATCTTAGCCTCCTTAAACTTAATAAATAAACACACCAGCCATTCAGTCGTTGTGTTTACAAGAACAGCAAAAAAAACCCCTGAAGAACTTGGTAAAGAATAGAGCTCTTTGGTAGGAGCTGGATTCCACAGGAGTTAATTTGAATTTCCCCAGCCAGCTGGAGCCTGGGGAAAGCTGATTTTCCAGTGCCCTGGACCTTGTAGAATCATTTACACTTCTAAAGTGGATATAAAACCACGCTACAGACACTAACACCACCATTTAACACCCACTTTGCAGAGCTGTTAACGCCCTAAGAAAGTATAAGGTCATGGAGAAGGATTCAATCAGGAGCGGCTGCTGAGGAAGCGCAGGCTCCTCTCCCTCTGCTTTCCCGGCTTCCCGGACACGGCACGCTGCCACGGTCACCAAGAACCCGTTAGGAGAGTCCTCCTGGTGGGTATCCCTTGTGCGAGGGAAAGGGACCCTGCCTGGCTCCCTGCAGGGTCACTGTGCCTGGCCCTGCTCCTCAGGGACACCCTTGTGCCAGAGGCTGAAGCTCAAGTGTTTCCCACCACATTCCCAGCCGTTCCTCTTTCGCCAGCCCTCTGTGAAACTTGCCGTGCACAAACCAAGAACAGCATTGATAAATCCTACCTTCTAAAATAAAATCAATCCTCCTGCTCTCCTCATATGTTTTCGTGAGGGTTAAGAGAGCACAGAGCCAGCTGAGAACAGGGGAAGTAGAGAGCATTAACGGGGGAAAAAAAAGATGACAGGAACTCTTGTACCTACAAATATCAAAGGGCATCATGAAAGAAAGGATTGAGACAGAAAGAGAGAAGGAGACAAAAGAAGATGAAAATATACGACAGGTGGGGAAAACACTGAAACCACCAACCACCTCGGTGCCAAAAATCTCAATTAAAAGGTGACACATGTGTAACCTCATTTTAAAGGAAAACAAAAAGCACCATAAAAGACAAGTTGGCAGGTTTAGAAAATAAATGCCAAATGTGTTCAGTCTTGCCTTTGAGCAGCATTTCTTTTCAGTTGTCTTCTGTTTTTGTAAATTTTATTTAGTTTCCTGCAGTTCCCTTGCCAGCTCTGTGAGTGCTGGCCATAGATCTGAGAGATGTTGGCCCATCTTCCCTCTAAGGGCTGCTTGACTTCCCCGCTGTGCTCCGGGCAGGTTACTTGTTCCCCAGCAAGACAAGCCCCTTGTGCTTTAATTGCTTCTCAGCCACTCTGGCACCAGCTGAGGTCACTCTGAGGGACTGCAGGGGAGAAACAGCAGCAACTCCAGCCAGTGGTATTGTGATGGCTTTCAAAATTCAAAAGGAGCAGAGACCCAAGATAGAGCACTTCAGGCACCTTTCCACTTCTAAATAAACTTAGAGAAAATACAAGTGTAAAACTCAACTGTTGCTTTTTATGGTCTTGTCTCCTTTTAATTTAAACCTCTTCTGTTTAAAAAACAATGGTATATAAAAAGTGTTTCTGCAGTGGCTAAGAAAGAGAATACACGTATTTCAAATAGGACAAAGTCTGAATTTGCCCTATATTTATGCTCCCTGATGCATTCGGCAATGCTTCCATTCCATTCTTTCTCTGTACAGGTGCTGCTGTGTCCAGAAGTAGTCAGGCATGTCATGTGTGATTGGGTGAATGTTGGAAGTCACCATGGCAAGCCTTTAGAAATGAGCTAGGACACAGGACTTTGTGAACCGTACCACTGAAGAGCACAGACATGAATCTGACAAACAGACAAATTCTTTTTTCCTTTTTTAGGTCTGGAGAAATCCCTGAAAAACAGTGTTAATTTCTAGTCATCCATATGGGGTCTTCATACAAAACACAAAGGCAGTGAGAAAAAAGCTGGACTTTGCTTCAGAGGATAAGTCCCTCTGAACATCCGTGTCAGGGGCTGGGGAGAGGAAGAGGAGCATGAAGGGGTAGCAAAGCTCTTCATCCTATATATGGGTCCTGTCAGTGGGATTGCTGCTGAGGAGAGAGGCTGCACCTTGGGGAAAGCAGGTGGCTCCTGGGGCAGGGGAGCACTTGGAAAGCACCTTCTGGATCATTTGCAACCTGTGCCAGAAGCAGCTCCTGCTAAAGACAACCAAAAGCTTCCCCTCCGGTGCACTTCTGCATGCAGATCTGTACAGACAAGGATAAGACCTTTTTTGCATATTAGAGGCAGCTTTTTCTCATGAAAGGAGAGAAATATGGTCTCAGTGCCACAGCAAGAGCATTACTGCTTCTTACTGGGTTCTTTATTAACTACTTGCTTACTTGTTCTTGAAAACCTTTTTAAATTACAAAATGCCTTCTTAAAAATATTAGGGGGGATGTCTTCTTAAAAAAGTTGTGGAATTCCTCTGCAAGGGCTGGGTTTTACATCCTAATGGGGCTAAAGCTTTTGTCTGGAAACAGGAAGATTATGCTTACTTTTGAGCAGATTTTTTAGAGCTTTATGGAGAGTGTGATAAGTCCCTCTCACATTTGGAGATATTCTGCAAGTGAAGATCTTTGAAGGGGGTGTCTTTGAAGTGAGCATCTACCATCCCAAACTGTGAAAGGTGCTTAGACAAAAATTTATCTGCTCTTCAGAGAAATCTTATCCTAAGGATTTTGTTGAGGACGGCACTCATGGCATTAGATGCAATGAGGCATGACTTGCAAATACTAACTTATTAAAGCAATTAATTCATTTCCTCCAACAAATGGTACGATTAAAAATGTGCCTAGGGAATGCTATAAATATACATCTATGACTTGACTTTTCTTCCCAGGAATCTCTGGCTAATCCCTAGTGAATAACCTGTCTCTAAGCTTAAACTATCAAATGAAAATGAACAGCCAAATATTTTAAACTATTGCTTTTTATTATAATTACACCGGAGCACAAATAAATAAGCACTAAATTATTGTAAAATATTGTCAATGCACTAAAGAAAGCAGAATTGATCTTCAAACAACATCTTATTACTTCAGAAGTATCAAAGTACATTTAATTACATCTTACCTAAAAAAATCAAGTACAAAAATGAAAAGAAAATTAATATGTATTTATACTGTGTATATAGAAACGGCTAATAATATATGATTACAGTTAGCCTCTAGCTACTCCTTAGTCCTACACAATCTCAGGCACGTACCTGACAATTTCTAAAGAGATATAAAAAAAAGCAACATGACATTCAGTTTAAAGATATCGGTAAATGTATTACATTGGAATGAACACAGAATGGTTTCATTTTATTTAAAAACCCTGTCATTTAAAAACATAGTGCCATTGTCCACTTAAAAATAAACAACCCAAACCAAAAAACCCCATACTATTTTATACCATTTGCTTTAAATCTGTCAAAAGGAGCAATAAAGTAGACATACATTGGCTAATATACGTAAACACATTTTTAGTGCAAGAATAACAAGACCTGTGACTTTACTGTGCTTTCTTGAAATCACAGTGCACCTTACACAAATTGCTACACTATAATGTTTAACTTCAGGAGTTTAAAGCAAAATAAGTGCATACCAAACAATTTCATATATACAGTCTCCATAAGTGTGTGTATATATGTGATCTGTATGTATATACAGATTGCATATTTATACAGACAACAGCTTTAATGACTGTGTGTAACTAAGCACTGTCATTCACCCTGTGACACAGAAGCTGCTGAGACAAGAGGTGATGTAGGAAATGTTTGACAGCATTGTGATGGCAGCTCTCGGCAGGACGACGCGCCTTTTACTTGAGCCATGGGGTGGGCCAGCAGTCGTGGGACAGGGCAGTGGCTGTGTCCTGCTCTGGCTCTGTCCCTGACCTTTGGAAACTTCTCCGCCTGAGCCTCACGTCCCTCCTCAGTAAAACGGCTCTCGCAAGCATGAGGTTTACTTCACATTTCTAAAGTGCTTTGAAGGTAAGTGCTAAGTTATATTTTACTTTTTCATGTTGTCGCACTTTAAAACAAAAAGCCATTGTTTCCATGGGATACAATGGAGGTCTGGAAGCACGTGGGCAATTATTTAGGAAGGACAACATAAACAGTGTTGAGCAATAAAAGCAAAACAAGGAGTTTGCAGTGGGCTAAGTGTACAAGCAAGTCTGCTTAGGACAAGAACGTGTCAATTCCCTGATCATTATTCCTATTACATCTCAATATGGAAAGGACACGATGTGAACAAACACGACCAAGGACAGAACCGTTCACACTGACACTGCCTTCCCCCAGCAGGTGTGCCCAGGGTCTGCGCTGCCAGCGACGCTCTGGCAGCACGGCTTTAGAGGAGCTGCTCCAGGAGGAAACCAGTGAGGACAAGGACTGGCAGAGCTGACTGAATGCCGGCTTGCGTTTTGTCACCAGTGACTTTGTGCAATCGGGGGAAAGGGCTGAGCTAAGTATTTCACACATGGATATGGAAAATTCTTCTCTTGCCACATTACAAGGAAGACAAAGCATGAACACTTGCTGAACAATGAACCTGTTATCTCAACAGATTTCTCATGACCAACAAGTCGTCTTCTTTCCAGCAGATTCTGGAACTTTGTGAGATCTCTGGAGTTTTTCTTCTGCCATGTTCTTTCTTTAAAAAAGAGAGAATAAGCAGAATAAACAGTTGGTGTCTTTTAGATGCAACGTGTTCAAAGATTCCCTCACAGCCTCCGGGTTTTTTCATGTCTTCTGTCATTTTGGCTATGAGGGGGTCTTCAAGTCTGCATTTCAACTCTGTACCTATTCCAGACTTTGTATATTCCTAACACACCAATATTTAACATATGCGGATATACGTATGCACACATCTATGGGTATATATAGATACATGCATATATACATGTGTGTACACATATGCATATATACATATACGATAATGCTAATATACATACACACATATAAACACACACTTCATCTTTTACAGAAATCTCAGTTTGGACATCAAAATATACATTAGTTAATTAGTTATAAAATATTTAAAAACTTTATTTCAGAGGCTGAAAAGAAACTACTACTGATAAAACATTACTGAAACTTAAACTTTAGCAATATAGATTACAAAAACCTTCTAAAATTTGTTATTTTTGGTCTTTTTTGATCAGCAATTACAGCTGTGGCAATGCTGTCAATATAATTTTAAAGAAAAGCCAATATAACAAGAAGTTTCAAGCAACACACCTTTTCTTCTTGGTGAATATAACATTAAAATGATTGTTTTAAAGAGGGAATTTTGTACTACCAAACTTCAGACACATAGAAATTTTAATATACAAAATATATGCCATAGATATTTTTTTTCCCCCTACTCCACCGCAGTACAATTTTCCCTCGTCCTCAACAGATCCTTTTGGAAGATATTTCACCGCACAGATTTCACCCTCATAATCAGTATAAGCCATCTCTTTCTCCCGTTAAAACCAGGAGGTCATAATTCTTTGGTCATGACATAATATTCTGTTAAAATGGGTGTAATATAATACAGGATTGCAAGCCAATTCCAGAAGCAGCCAGGAAGAAGAAACAGCATAGCCGGGAGAACACATTACGTGGGCTTCTGCTTCAGAACTGCATGAAATCAAGCGGGATTTCCCAACAGCCTTTCAAGGGATCTGAAATCCAGCCCACAGAAACAACACGAGGAAATCTGACACAGCGTAAGTAAGGACGTGCTGCTGGATTTAAAAATAAAAAACATGTAAACATATTTTGTCGCCTTTATTTTCTGGACTGTCGGTAAATGTGGACAGGGACGGCGGCTGCAGTGGCACTACCTCACCTCGCTGAGCGGCCGGCTCTCTCCGCCAAGGGCTGCACAATGCTTAGTCACAGTGAACCATGGTCTCTGCTAATCAATGGAACGTCTTCAAGGAAGAGATTCTGTCGCAGGCTTTGCTGCAGAAAATTTAGTTCCTTGGCCAAATCATTTTAGTAACTGGTTCATGTAAAACCAAGGACAATTAATCTGGTTACCATTATGGGAAAACAGATGCAGAATAATTAATATTTTAAATGCAACTTGGGCACCTGCACTGAGCACTTGTGTTTTCAGTGCTTGCAGGTTTGCTGTTTCCCACCAGAACTCTCTCCTTTGTCCATCCCACCCCCCAAGCTAAGGATATCTAACAAGTACGACTCTAGTTTTCTTCTACAGCCCTAGCACCGAGTTGTTTTGTACATTGTCCTCTCCAACAACACGTACAACCACATGCTTTTGTACAGAGGCCACATCTAGGCAGGTCAGAGAAATAAAACGGTGGCGGCAGGGGTAGGGGTGAACAGTAGAATAGGACATAGAAAATAGGTAATAAAACAGTATAGCAGTAACATTATATAGTAAAATTCTCCATAAATTTTTGAATTTATATATATATATTTATATATTTAAACAGTGTATTAGTTTGGGTGTTTTCAATATATTGGTGAAGTATTTACATTTTGATATCTTCTGGATCCAAAAAAAATCTTGGATAAATATGTATGTCTTAATCCAGTCAGAAACTTAAATCTCTCTCTTGACTGACACGTGAGCACTGTTCTGGTGTGTTTTTTCCTAGGAAGTTCACCACCTGTAGGTAAGTCTTAGGTTAGAGCCTTTGCCTTTTAAAGAAAGCAGACTACCTGTGCTTGGTGCCACACAGTGGAGAGGGCATCCTCCACAGGCCTGTCAAATTGCAGTGTCCCAGAAAACAGTTTGTTGTTTGGAATAGGGAGGAGGGCTGTATTTCTTGGTCCCGGCATTCTTTTTCCAACTCGGCAAGATAGGCATGCTGTCCTGTTTGCAGAGTCCTTTCTCTGATTTCTGTCGAGCTTTGATCTCTTTGCAGAGGCAACGCTTTTTTTCAATCATGTCCAGCATCGTATGGTCCCCTTGCAACCACTGCATGCACGTCACCTATTGGGGAAGGTGGATGGAGGAAGAAAAGAAGAGCGGGGAAAAAAGAGGGAAAAAACATACAAATAACTGTCTTGTTCATAGATTAAATATGCTTTTTCTTTGCAAAGTTAGCTTACTCTTATTTGAAACACTCTAATTTTATGAATAAAAATCTCTATGCTAACAACAGAAACACAGTTAGTCTTTACTTCTAATTCTTTAAGAAAAAAGAAAGGGTAATAGAAGATCCCAGTTTTTACTTCTCCAGAGCACTAAAATCTAATAAAGATAAATGGTTTTGGCTATCTAGCACTGGTTGGATTTTAAATGGTAGAATAGATCTTTAAAAGACACATGGATCTTAACAACATGCTTAAGTTGTGGAAATAAAAAATTCTACACACTGAAACCCATGTTTTATATTGCTTTCCAAATCCAATCTGTCACATTAAAAGCAGGGTGTTAACATTTCTGAGTATCAAGCTAAATATAACTGTTAAATTTTGTTAAAAATGATTTAATGAACTCCATGCAAATTATATGGATTAACCTATCCTACCCTGTGATATTTCATTAACTGGAAGGCATCAAGAGTTAAGAAACTCCATGTTTTCGTGCATGTGGAATACTGGAGAACATGATCCTGACCCAAAAGGGGAGGTTAGCATATGTTTAGCTGTAAGTACATGTCACAGCCCCTCTGAAGCTGAGAATGTGACTTCATTTGAGTTCAGTGGGGAGTTCACAATTGAAAATGTGTCTTCAGAGGCTTTAGACTGGAACAAAAATCACTAATAGTACCCTCTTCTAAAAGGGCTCATTGGTTTTGGACATCACTGTGTACCTGCAGCTCAGAAAATTTCCTCTCAACACTTACTTTGCAAATTTGAAGTGATGTCTTGAATGTCCCCACGTTTTTCCCAAGACTTAAGGATTTGTGTGTAAGTAAATGCACACGATACGTTCACAGGGGCTGTCCAGGTACATCTCTGCTCTTGTCATGGAAATGAACGTGTACAGCGACACTTTGGCAGAATTAGCAGTTCATGAAGGAAATGTATCTTTATTATTAAGAGTATTTGAATACATTTAATAATGCATATGCCTTTCATTCACAAGTCTTAGAATGCCAAGCATGGGCATACACCAAGTCTCTAGAACTGGGGCCTGGTTTGCCTCGAATCCCCTATAGATCCAACTTCCTTAGATCTCAGTTTTTTTGTTCAGCTTGAAGCATATTTACCATTTTTCGATAACAGATTAAGCAAATGTTCAGATTCATAGCAGAAAACAAGGCAAAAGGAATAAATTTAAGAAAGCCTACCAGAAAAAGTAATAAAAAAATATGTACTCAAACAGAAAAATTAATAGAATACAGAAATATCACAAAATCATGCTTACCTTATACACTAGATAGTACTGTAAAACAATTTTAAACCATAATATGGATTTTGTCCTTGAATATTCTTATGAATTTTGAATTATATGGGTAACTTATCTGCCATGTGTCCTCCTGAATGGCTGAGCCATTTTTTCAGGAATTCTGCTGTGCCTGCTCTTTTAATTGAATACTTATCTTTCATTTCAGGCATGATGTGATGTTTACTGTGGTGCAGGTGGGCATGAGGCACAGCATCTGCCATGGCCATAAGATTTTCTCTGTTTGGGTGCCCAGGCTTGGTCCAAAAGTCCCTGTCTGAACTGGAGATGCTCCCCTCCCACCCCTCGGCTCCACTCCACAGACCTTTGGAGAGGCTCTGCCTGACCCAGATTTCCTGCCTCTGTTCTCCAGTGGTGGGTCAGTACTTACACAGCAGTGTCTTCAGCTTGGCTGGGTCCTCCTCCGTGGGGAAGGACAGGGACACAGTCTGCACACAATTCATTACACAAATATTCACCAGCACCGCGGCTTCTGCGCCGGGATTGATGACAACAGCACTTGAGCACGGATTTCCTCTCGTAGGCACCGGGAAATACCTTCTCTTTTATAGCCCATCGCGTCAGGCAGAGCGTGTGCCAGTGCCACCCCCCAGCCCGCGGTGTGCTCCAGCCACCCAGTGTCACAAGCCCGGCGCGCAGCCCCTGTGAGAGTGTCACATCCAGGGCACCCCCGCTCGCCACCGTGCCACACACAGTGCAGTGCCGACACGGTGCCTCGTGGTACTGCTCGCTGCGTTCAAGGAGGTATTCAAGCGGACATGGTGATTTCTACAATGCCAGTTGCAACTTCCCAAAGATAGAAATGGAGTTCTAGAAAGTATCAGTTACACAGAAACTGCCACCCCCTGCAAAACAGCACCTAAAATATACCCAAGAGTAGGCAGCTCCAAAATCCTTTTTTTATACTGGCCATCGTATTTTGTTACGGTTAGTGAATCATTTACTGTGAAGAATTTGAATTTTCCCACTTTCACAGACACAGATTTTCACTTCTACTTGGGATTTTTTTAACGCTATTTTTGTTTGATGGCTAAGTCCTTCCTATCAGCATCTTAGGCGCACTGTCCACTTGGCAGAATCCTCTCCTGGAACTGCATTGAGCAGTGGTGTGTGCAGGGGAAACATGTAGAACTGGGATGGGCAAAGTCATTTGCTAAAATACACTAAGTCAACACATATGATGTTGAAAGGCCTGGGGGAAAAAAAAAGCTTTAATATTAAAATAAGCCTAAATACTAAAGGGGTTTTTTGATAGTTTTGCCCAGTTGTTTAGTGTTTAAGTGCAACAAAATAAAAATATTAGGAACAAGCTTCATGACCACTGGAAGCTGTGGGACAGATCTGAGAGGAAATCCCCGCTGCAGATCAATGCACTACAGAAATGAGAATAACCAGGTTGATGATATGAAATCCCAGAGTGCTATCTATATTTTCAATGTGTCCTAGACAAATAACAGGCACTGAGGCTCGCAGGCCAGGACTCAACCCAGCTGTTTAATGACAGTAAAGACCCTTGATGACTTCAGTAGGGCTACTAAGGTGTTTAAAGCTGGTGTGTTTAACACTGCAATCTTAGGTCTAATCCTCCAAGTGACTGAGCCAATGGCACTCACACTTAATTCTAGCACTAATTCTCCTCACATCCTCCCTCCTTTCTGGCTTTAGCCTGCTCCTCTGGTCAAGCACCAGGCTGTTAATATCCCTGCTATATCAGAGCAAGGAATTTGTTCAGTGTGAGAGGCACAAAAAATAATGATGTTACAACCTGATTTATGGAAAAAGTAGAGCATTGAAAACATTTTACAGCTATACAGCTCTCCTGGGAAAGATCCCATGGTGCTTGAGGAATGGCATACATATTGCAGCATGTCAGAGCTTGGCTGCTCTGACATGATGTGGATGTACACAGACAGGAACAAAATGCATCAGCACTGGAGGTAACAGCCAGCAAGACAGAGCACAGGAGAGGAAAACTTCATTCTGACCAAAGAATCCTGGCCCAAAGCCTGTTCTTACTGAAGAGGGAAGAAAGAGCCAGAAACTAAAGTTAGGATTGCAAGAAGGGAGCTCCTGGAGACTCCAGGATGTGTATCAGGTGCTATGTCCCATAATATTCTTTGGATTACAAAATTCGCTGATTGCACATCAATTTTTGCTTTGATGGAATTTTTACTTATTAGATTATTCAATGTATAAGACACTCTTTATAACATTTTTATTTTAAATCAGATAGAGCAAGAAAGTGAAGAAAAGCACCAGGCAAAGGCCCAGAAGTTTGGACATTCACCAAGAAGGTGTTGGAGGTAGCTCAATTCCTTGCTCCTAAGCAGGCAATAAGAGCTGTGTAATGACTGGATGTGTAGGAAGCGTTCAGGAATATAGGGTGGTTGGATAAATTCTCTCACCTGAATGTGACTGAGTGCAAGAGCAAAGGATGTCTAACAAGTTCTTGATAAACACACTCACCCCTTGATTAGCAATCAGTCTCTAGTTCTCCCTCAAAAATCTTCTTCAAAGCAAATGTTTGTGCCAAACTTGAACATCAAGAACAAAAAATAAGAAACTCCTTCCACTATACAAAACAGAGCTTTTCCATACAGTTTTAATCACCAACTTTGCAATCTTTAGAAGACACCAGTCTAATTTGCCACCTTATTTTTACTATTTTCTCTCAGTTTTCTGATATTTTTTATTCCCAAAACATTGGAAGTAAATATTATTAAGATATTTTATGTACTCTTGGGTTCTGTGTTGGTAGTGCCATGGAACAAGAAGTAATGTTATAAACCCATCTTCAACTAAGATGAAACAACTTCACATATCTTCAAAACAATGCAAAATTAAAATCTTTCAAGGTAAAAAAAAAAGATCCCTTCTGGTGGATGTTTTAATGCTTTATGAAGGTGAAAGAAACAAGCTAGACAAAATAGTTCCCTTCTCTGCAAAGTGAAAATGCTACATTTTTGTGTGTGCCTACACTAGCAGTGGGCCTGATCTCATATCTCATCGGTTTGAAATTTCATATTATTCCAGAAAGATAATTAGCAGTCCCAGTGGTTTCCAAATACATGTATTGCTTAAATAAGATTGCCCTATCGCCCTGAGCTAGACCACAGAACTGTCTTGGAGCAGAGGTTTGCTGGGTAGAACATGTCCAGTTCAACTGCTCTTAGAGGCCAGGACTAGAAGCCAGAGGTCAGTACATGCCATAGCTCTCTGCCACATCAGAATTTACTGGGAAAAGAACATAATCCCAGGGAAAACTCAGAACATGCTTTAGGGAACAGACAGTGACTCATACTGCCAGGAAGCCCCTGGTGTCACAGAGGACTCTTTCTGTTTTCTGTTGCCCCAGCCCTGTCTCTGCCCGGCCCTGGGCACCCACACCACTGACCACCGGACGCTGCTGGCCCTCGCTGTGTTGTGACACACTGCACCAGAACATCCTCTAAAGTGCTCAAAACATGGGTGTTTGGAGCAAAAAAGAGAAATGTAAATGAACATGGTTCTTTCTTTGTTCTTAACCAAGCAGGATAGTTTGGTTTGGCAGAGAGAGTCATAGTTACAGATAGAAAAAAAAATAAAATTATCCAATGATACAATTAAGCAGCTACTGATGGACACAACTTTACACGTAGACTAGATGTATTCACCAGATGTAGAAAACATCTTTTATCTTTTTGTGGATGAATATCCACACTATGAGGTCAGACTCTTGGGTCCTTCAGGAACTGGACTCTTACTATTAGGAATACCAGGCAAAGTGGATTAGGACAGGCCCCAAGCAGGGCTGTGCAAGTTCCTGAACACATGAATGACACTGAAAAAAGACATTGTGATACCTGTAAGTTACATACAAACCAAATGATCCTATGCCTTTCCAAATGAAAAACATGATGGCTGTGAAAAGAAAAATCCATGAGCAGAACTACAAATACAGAGTGAAACATCCTCAGCATCAGGCCACAGACTCTCTTTGTTAGCTGTGAAAAATTTTACTTATTCATCTATTACATAAATAGCTACATAAATGGATGGATAATGCTCTCTCTCTTAGTAAAAAGACATTTTGTGCTCCGTAAGTCCCACACACATCCCCTTGTCTCAAGCCAAGCCCTAGGTAACCTTAGCCCTGTACACTGGGCAGGCAGGAGACAAGAGGAGAGCAAGTGCCAGGAGCAATTCTGCTCCTCCAAAGTCAGGCCAGTGGGGTGGAGTGTGGTAGGAGGATAAAGCCATGCTAATTCCCAGTGCTAAGAGATGTTTCAGGAATCCTGTCATTAGAGGTACACTATAATTTTTCATGAGTGCCCGTGAAAATATGTGCTGCTAAGAATGCCACATGGGAGAAGAAATACCTGAAATATTGTACACAGGTCTATTAGTAGTCGCTAAGTTTGAAAATGTTAACAATTTTCATTCATTTTTGAGGAACCCTTTATAACATTTGAAGTGACTGCACAATATTTCATGCTCTGGACATGTCTGTGAGCAGGGTGTTCTCTTGTGGTGTATGAACTTTTAATGACCTAAAAAAATATCTTCCACTATAGTTTACATGAGGGCTTTAGACAACACCATATACCCTTCAGCTGTTTCTCCTCATGACATCTTGTCTGTTAAATTCTTTGCTTGCCTTGTTTTAATGCTGTTGATTTATTTGACATGAAATCGGAAGCTCTGGGCAATAGGAGAGCCCCATGATTCAGTTGTGTTTTGATATTTTTTTCCTGGTAGTGTAGGTTCCCACTTATTGTGCTGAAATTCCATAGGTTATAAGTCTGAGGAAGATGCTGTTTGCTTCTGGCCCTCATGAGCATCTCCCTCTCCTGCTGGATGAGAAGAGGGCCTGACTCTTGAAGAATGGGGAAAAACTACATCACACATCACAGCTGTTGTATAAAAATATCCTTTTCTTTGGAACTGCATAACACAGATAAAATAAAAGCCCAACAGCTAAAGTGAGGCTATAGCAAAGTGATCTTAAGCTAGCACAAAATACAATGAAATAAAAAAAGGCAGCAGGAGGAGTCTCCTGGATCTGTAAGCAAAGTGGTCTCTAACAGTGCAATCTGTGTGCAATGCTACACATCATTCAGCAGAGCCAAGCATGCTGATTTGTTTTGGCAGGCTGCAGTAAGTGAAGAAGAAAGGCTTTCTGAAAGCCACTTACCATCCTCTGGGAGGAAAAGGTACTCCCTCCCTCACGCCTGTTCTCACACAGGAGTTTCCAAACTCTGTTTCCCACTGAAACTCTTGATGGCACTTTCTCTGGTGCAGATGGCTCCCAGCCCCTTGTCTGGGTAAGGTATTTCCACTGGGAAGGTGTGAAATCCCACTCCTAGAAGGCAGTCCTGTGTCCCAGGGGCTGGAGGGCTATGTTAAGCAGCAGCAGTGACTTCGCTATCTGATACTCGGCTTGACGTGCAGGTCCTCTTAGCACATGTTCACAAAAGGGGAGTTGTCCAAGGCAGCAAGGAGTTCAGCCAGAATCAGGTTTCAGAAAATCTGAGCAGAGAGATCCTCACCCATTTGAAGCCAACAGGAATTTACTGTCTGACCTCATGGGTCCAAGAATTTGACTAAAATTTGCTTAAACAAACAGTAAAAATAACCTCAATAAAAACGATTTTAAAATACTTCAGAAGAGCACTTGGAAAATTACGTTGGACAAGATCTCCTTTGCTAACTGTGAGCTATAACCATTGCATTGCTGTTGAATGTTACTTCCGATGGCTGCAAAAGTCCGTAAGCCAGGATGGAGCTACAGGCTAAATTTGTAGTCATTCCCCTCTCTCTGACCGAGGCATTCTGGAGGAATATTGCCATGAAAGACAGCATAATTTAGCCCAGGATAATTACTTGTTCATACAGCTCGGTACTGCTTACTCATTCTCCTGTTACTGTCAAATTCAAAACAACAGTTGATTATTTATACAAAGGTGATTAAAAGTAACAGTCTGCTCAGGAACACGTAGGATGTGCAAGGTGAGCTGTGAAAGCAGACATTCACCGTGCAGTTTGGAGTGCCTGGGAAGGCTCCCTGGGGACAGGGGACAGCAGAACTGCAAATTCCTCCCTAGGAGTGCCTCAAGTGTTTTCTAGAAGCTTTCCCCTGACGCCAGCAGCCACATTAGAATGATCCTGTGCACTTACGCAGTCGCATCACAAGCACAAGTGCGCACGCAAGGTGTTAAGCACTACACAATCTGCCCTCCCTGACCTTTCACAAATTCTTCTTTTCAAGGGACACAAGAGCAATCTCTATTTTCCCTCTAAGAACATGGGAAAGAATTTCCCCATCACTAGTTTTTATTTCAGCTAGAATGTGTAGGAGTGAACACTTTGTAATCTTACCCTGTATATATTTAACATTAAAAGCATTCACTGACACCTGCTATTTCAACCTATGAAACAGCATATGCAACACATTTTAGGGCTCTTATAACATTTACATTGATGTGTTTAAGTTTTTGATTTACATTACTCCAAATTTCTAAACTACTGGAAATATTATTTATTTGAAATGATACTACTACAGAAAAAAAAATGAAAAGAAGAATCCCTGCAAAAATTGTAAAACTAGAATCTCTGGAAAAACTACATGATCACTCAGTGTAATTACATGATGCAGTACTGTAAAAAAACTCTGGACACCTTTTTTTCAAACTTACAAGTCACTAAAAGACTTGACTGCATTGTGGTGCCCTCTATGGCCTGACTAATCCACCACTTCAAAATGACTGACAAGATTATTTGGAACTCCAAGAATTCCCAAAGATTCAAGATTATGAGCAATTAATACTTATCCTAAAATTAAATTAACAAACTAGTAAACCTCCAGCACCTCTGGTTCCAGACCTCCAGTTTCATGACTCATTGCTTTCAATTACTAAATGTCACAGTTACTTTACTCAGAACCAGCCTGGCACATATTCCTATCCCTCAAGTTTTCCAGTAGCCCTCAGATTATTGCTGAGGCTACTAATAAAGCAAATTTTAGGTTCAGCAAATTCACTGTTCAGCTTTCCATTTTCATACTGGCAGTCAGTCTAGCTATAGATCTTTCTGACCCTGCATTATTATCTTATTTGGAAACATATTCTTTTCATCTAAGCTTTTTTTTTTTTAAACACCAAACAACTGCCCAAAATGTACTGCTTGATCACACTCTGTAAATGCTTTCAAAAGAAGAGCCTGTAAATTAACTGATATTGGGGATACGGTGGAAAGTCATCTCATGCATCTCAGTGGATCATCACAAAGTGCATTCCTATTGAGATCACTCATTAAAAATCAAAATTTCATCTATGCCTTTGCTAAGGAATAAATGCAGAGATCAAGCAACCCACCATTATACTTCCTGTCATTCTCTGTAAAATAGAAAGGAAGATACAATATTGTATTAGGTCAGTGTCGGGAGGGACAAAGGACAGACACTTTGCTGGAGTTCAGTGACACAGAGATCTCCTGTGTACTGCATTTTGCAGTGCAGCAGCTGCAGGGTAACATTCTCATGTCCCACATTTCTTTGGGGGGTTACTAACCCATTCTCTCCAGCATTTCTCCTTGCTGGAAGGTGCTGCTCTATGGCATGTGTGCCACAACTGCTCAGGAACCAGACTTCACAGAGCAGGGTAGTTTGGCTCAATGGACACTGCAGCTGGCCCTGCCCATGGCTGGGTAGCCATGCCCACAGTACAACCCACCTACAGTTAGAGTTTCTTCCTCTCAGCCATGGCAGCTTTGAAAAACCACCAGATTCTAAATCTTATGTGGAGATAACAGCTCTCACTCTGCACTGAGAGGTGGCATGGAGCAGTGAGAGCTGCTGCAGGCAAGGTCCTTCTTCCTCTGGATCCATAGAGTCCCTGTGGAGTGCAAAAGCTTCCATGTACAAGGGAGCTGAAGGCAGCAGGGTGCAAGCTCTGGATACTGCCTGAACCAAGAAGGGCCCAAAAATTGAGAATGGAAGAATGAAAGTGAATGGAAACAAGACCATAACTCTGGAAGACCTAAGAACTGCAAGAAAGAGGACATTGAAACCTGTCCTAAAGTTACAAAAATGTGACATGTAGGAACATAAAAAATTCCATTATCTTCCCTATTTTATTGTTTCCAAACTATAAAAAAGCACATTACCTTCAGCACTATTTCTATTGAAGTCAGTACTTGAACACAGATTTAACTAACTTTTATTGCTGCAACAGCTGAAGAATTTCACCACACCGGTTTACCAGCAAGTAAAGTCTTTATATTTCGCTAGCACTTTCAAGAAAATGGACAAAAAATAATTTTAAAATTAAAGAAATATAAAATTAGCAAAATAATGTATGGAGGGAAAATGCCTCAGTACTGAAAGCTCCTTTAAAGTTGCTTTACTTATGACAAATTTTGAAATATGCTCTTACATTTCTCCATTTTTGATAGTGAAACTGACTCAAGGATCATTTTCTTAGAGTAATCCTACTTCTCAAATATTGTACCGATTGTATGGAGGAAAAATATTCAGGAAAACATGACTGAAAACCAACACCAAACATTCAGAGATGATCATATTCTTGTAGGTAGTCACAACTTCCTTTTAAAAATGTGTAAAAACATCATTAAAAGACAGATATCTTCATTAATCATTTATTTCTAACTCCAATTTGAAGTGCAGTTAAACAACAGGTGCTAAAGTATAAACCATACTGAGAGTTTCTGAAGAACATCAAGATGTAAGAGCCTGCCTCAGTATGAGATACCACGTCTGATGTTACCTCACAGCAACATCATGCAGATTGATCTACATCAGGAATGGCTGAACTACACAGTAGCCAAATCTAATATAAACATGATTTCCTGGTACACAGGATGGCTGAGATACAGCAAGAGACTCAGCCTGGTGTCTGTGTGCCTTAGGAAATGGGATTCATTAGGCTCAGAGATTCCCTGTACCTTGCCTCTGTTTTCTGTTTGAAAGGAATCTTTGAAGGGATGGTGCTGGCTGACAGTGTGTGTGAATCAGCACTAACACACCAAACCAGGAGAACAGCTCCTCAGCCATGGAGGGACCTGGCAAACTCAGCTTAGCCTATGCCAACAGCATGGCTGTGCTCAAATTCAGATCTCCAGAGCAGGAAGAAAATTTAAATATCCAGCTTAAAAGGAATGGCTAACGACAGTGCAGGACAAAGAAAACATTGAGCTTCTTGTTAACCTATAGACACATATCACCTGTAACATAAGCAAACAAACTCAAACAGTGCTGCTTTTCTCCAATTGTGTTTTAAAGTTTGATGCCAAGAACCATGATCTGACCAATGTTAATTTAAAAAATGCATATTGCAGTTGTCTTTTCCCATTTTTATTTTTTCCTATTGTGAATTACACAACTCTGATCAGAAACACTAGATAGCAAATGTGCTTTTCCAGACTGTAAAAAAAGAGAAGGGCCAAGTGAATCCAAGGGTCCACTGACACCCATTGACTTGTAAAGGCTTAAGATCAGGCCACTGGCCCATAAACTCCTATCTCAATTAGTGGAATATGTCCTTTCTCCAGCCTACGTTTTGTTGAGGAAAAGCATTCCTTGGACATTCTAATTATAGCTTAGGAGTAAAACGGGAATTTGCCCTTGATGTGTGTGAGATCAGAATTTAACCCTGTGACTTTAAACTAAAATGAAAAGGATTTCCTATTGTGCATTTTTAGTTGGTGTGAAGGGTCTTCCTTACAGTGTTTCCATCATCCCACAAGGCTCTCTTCCTGCATGAAGACCTGTTTTCTGAAATTTTTCTGAGTAGCTGCTGCCATGCTGCTGCAGTAACTTATTGCACACTGAGACTGGTCCAGCTGGACAAGCTAGTACAATGATAAAATTAACTGTAAAGGGAGAAAATCTATCACTCATAGGTCTCATAGAGAAACATAGATGATTATCATTTAAGCTTCAATTCAATGGATACCCTAAACACATGCTCAACTGGAAAAAGTGTATCAGTCATCCTCCTGACTAATAGAAATATTTTGCTGTTTAAGATAAGCCAGTGCTTTGCTGCCTCAAGGCCAGATAACTGAGCCTACATACGGCTGTGTGGTGATTCATTTTACAAAGGGCTAATAAATAATGATAGTTAGCTGTTTTAGTAAATGCTTAATCGATTGGCAATTATATGTTACTGTGAACTGCAAAGGATAAGAGGTCTGACAAATAGTCTGCAATGCTCCCATAAAACCCACTTATAAAGTGGTGTATTTTTTTTATCCATTCCTAATGCTCACCTGCACTGGAGAAACTTTCTTTCCAGCCTAAGGCCCTTCTATATCCAGTATCTATTCATGTAAGTGTTATGGATGTGAGTCACCCCTAGACTGACAGCAAGTCCCTCACGTGGATAGAGCTGGGATCTGCAGCACAAGAGTCCAGCTTGTTTAGGGCGTTTCTGAATCTTGGAGCACTTGATCTGCATAAGATACAGACAGCCAAAACTATACAGACTGAGTTGTTTCCAAATATTTTTCACCTACAGAAAACTGTCAGGAGAAACACCAATATATTTGTAATTTTGGATCTGAAAAACTGGAAACCTTAAAAATTAGTAAAAAGAATAATCTTTTAAAATTCTCATTTAAAATACATGACGTTTTTATTTTCATTGTTTTAACAAGACAAAATGAGAATAAAAGTAGGTTATCAAAAGTGGGTGCTGGCATTCATACTTTTTTTTTAATTGACATACACATAATGTATATGAATAGCCACACATTTCTAGTGAAAGACTATGAACAAACACACGTACATATACAGAGATAGAGAAACGTCCTATACATACATACATGAGTGAATATACATATTTATGTGCATACAGTATACAGACGAGATACTATACAGGTACAGTCAGTGCAATATACTGTATAAGGCTACACAAACACCGGGAGAGGCTGGTGGGGTGGTGACAGCCATGAGAACAAAGCCTGGATGGTTGTGACTCAGCGCAGACGGTGGGGACAACCTGGCTGCTCTGTGCCTTGCTTTATGCATCAGGCACACGCAGTTCCAACAGAAACATGGTACAGTACACTCAGCTCAAAAAAGGAGGACAAGTGGGAGCGCGTGGAGGAAACTGAAATGAGTATGAGCAGACAAATAAGGTTGTTCTACCTAGGATACAGAATGTTTGGTTCATTTACAGAGAATGCCTATATATAAACCCATGCTTTCATGAATTCATGCCATTTTTTTTTATTTCTATCTTTTCCTTTAAGAATATTATAAAATTCTTGCCCTGAGTTAAACATAAATACACACAGAAAAGGGGGTGGGGAAAAAGGAAATTGCATGCTTCTGGGTTTTTTTAAAATAAATTTTTAACCAAGGCACAATGTCTTCAAGAGTGGTTGCAAAACCATTTGAAATAAACTTAGCAAGTGCTATTGTTCTGGGACTGTGGCAAAACTAATTGTTTGCGTACAAAGGTCTCAGAACAAGTTTTGAAGTGAATTTACAAGTTTTAGAAGAGAATAAGTAAATTTATTACACACGCCTTAAAGAGAGATTCCCTGAAGAGGAAGGAATGCTACCAAATTAAATTATTTTATAGGCAACTGATTGATGTTTGGACTGAAATTATTTCATACAAACAAAATGATATATTTGTTTAGCATTAGTTGTTAACTATTTTTAGTAGAACCATGTACAGTGCTGTAAGAGCAGCTAAAAATGAGATTAAGAACTTCCAGATAATTTTCAGTTTCTTTAGTAGGCAGTGGTCTCACTGATTCAGCAAGCTGCAAGAATCACAGCTCAGGCACAGCTGATCTGTGGTGGCATAAGACTTTCAAGGCTGTATCTCTCTCTGTCATTGACCTGCATGAGTGTCTTAATGGAAATATTAGTTACTAGCTCCTGTAGATCCCACTCTGTATACCCATGCTCAAATCTGACTCTCAAAAGAAAGGCTGCAGAGACCATGCTTGGCTGTTGTCCCCCCATTCAAGCACTCAGACTCCAGAGACACACATCTGGCATCAACTTCCAGGCGTTCTGGAGGGTACCTCAAATTCCAGGGGCTCTGGAGGGTACCTCAAATTCCAGGGAACATCTACCTTCACTGTGCTGCATTGGCTGCAACATCTGTCCCCATAAATCTCTCAGATGAGCTGTCTGTTTTTAAAAGTGTTGAAACACACCATCTCAATTCTATCAAAACCAGGCACAACATAGCAACCCCCTGAAACCTCTGACCACACAGATGAGATCTTTTCATGTCTCTCCTGTGCCTGTTTAAGAAACTGTAACTCCCAATCTGAGAAACAACTAGGTAAGGACGGTAAAAAAATGTTGAGCATGAAAGTGAAAACTTCATAAATGCCATGTTATTTCATCCTTTGTCAGAATATCATTGCATTTGAAAGGTTTCAACAATTTCTGTCACGGAGCTCACCTCTTTCTGTTTTCTGCTGACAAGCTTACAAAGTTCTTGCAAGAATAAGATATCAGGGTAAAGGAATGGAATACTCTCTCTTCTCCCGTCTTCCATCACACCTGAAATAGTGGCAGCCACGCGGGCACTCCATGGTGAGGCAGGATGAGAGACTCGAGGTGTGGTGCCCAGACCAGTCACTCTGTTCCCACATCTGACACCCTCTTACTTTTTCTACAGCTGACCTGCTTTCATTCATTACTTCCTCCCCCTGACACACTGATTTTATGCCCAAACCCCATGCTATGACCTGTATGGAGAGGGAGAGTCCCCAAAGCCATGCTGGGCCTTGGCACCCACTGTGACAGCTGTGCATGCTCAGCTCCACCTGTGCCTGCTGTCCCCCCTGCTGTGGGACAGACGCTGCTCCGGTAGTGTGGGGCCACACTTAAACCAGAGTCCTGGCAATGCAATGCACTGGCCTGCTTCTGCTGCATGACCAACCTAGCTGAGTGATGAACAAAAGATGTTGGGACAGCAATAGCAGGCTTGTCTGCCAGCTATAAAAGACAGCTTTGACACATTTGCTTCTCATGCCAATCAGTCAGGTGTGTCTTGGAGGTGACGGATAATGGATGTGACAATTCCATCTACTTCAAGGTTTGCATTTTCTTTTAATTTTTTTTAAAATTTTACTTTTTACTTCTTACAGTGTTCTCTGGACCCATGCACTGATTATGTAAGACCAGATTCAAGTTGAAACTCAACACATGCAATGTGGAGCCTTCCCCAAAGCATTAACATTCTTCTTGTTGCTCATCCAAAATGTTGACAGCATATTTGGCTGGACTGTTGACAGCAGAATTTCGCCTTCATGTGTGCAAGAGATTTGTCTTTGCAGGAAAACCCAGAACTGTGGAAAGTAATCCAACGACTCCCTCTCGTGGACACAGGGTTCTGCTGCACTTTAGAAAATAACAAAACACATAAATCCAAAATCCTACAGATTCTTAACGGTGCAATATCCTCAGAGAGCTGTGTGACACTGCAGGACACAGTTCACGCCTTATACCCTGGCACTTCTTTCAAGGTGGTGGCAGTCAGGGTGACTGATCCTTGACTCTTATGAACATTCTGTCCGAACAACAAAGTAAAGTCCTATGGCTCTGGATTCAGGTTTCTAAATACACTCAGGCCACACACACTGGTCAAACTCAGACATCATCTCAACGTAAAATTGGCACCTGTCCCATCAGTGAAGTGACTGTGCCACGGGCTTCTCTCTGTATTCCATTGTGGGTTCTTCCATGCCTGTCCATCCTCCCAGGCAGGACCCAGAGGATTTCCTTTCTCCCTGCCATTTGCAAGACCAGCATCCACAAGATTCAGTCTACATCTACATTCCTTTTTCTTTGCTTACACAGACACTAAAGATTTCTCTATGACAGGGCGAGTTGAGAGAGAGACATAATTTTTAAAGTGTTCCAAGTAAAATGCACCTGGTTTTTCACTTTCAGACATTCAAATGACACATTGTATCAGTGACACATAAACAATGTAAAATCACTGTCACAGATACAGTAGATTGCATTCCAAATAGTTTTTTGCACTTTCTAATTTCACAAAAACCAAACCTTAAGCAATTCCTGAGAGTCATACTGTTACCAATCTACTTCCATCTGCAACCAACTTTCTCATCTATTACACTGAATTTATGAATCCTTGGGGCAGGAACAGCCTTTGTTCCATGCATATTGTCTACCAACAAATAACTATGACTGTTGGACACCACCATAGTCACTATTGTGGTAGAGCCTAGTGGCCAACATTAAGCAGGTTTTGGATCCAGTGACAATCCCAAGCCTTATTAAATGTGATGGCTAAACATAAGGAGTAATTAAGTTCCTTTAAGTGAATATCTTCTCAGGCAAAAATAGAAGCTACCATCCAAAGTAATAAATAGTGTATAGCAAGTCCAGACCAAAGCCCCATGGGGCTCTGATTACAGAGTGAGTGGCAGGGGACTGTTCCCACACTGTGGACACACATTTTGGATGAAGAAAAAGATCAAATATCAAAAAGGAGCAACCATAACCTTGGCTCCAGGAGCACAGAGACAGACATCTCAGAGGCATTGCACTGGCTCAAGAGGAACACTTGGCATGTACACACAGGGGGAGGAAAAGGATTGTCACTGTCCCATGAATTGTTTTGTATGTTTTGCTATTCTATGTCCAAAATACACAATAGACTTTCAGAACTTTTGAAAATTAGAGGAGAAAAGAGGGAAAGAAAAAATTATAAGAGTGGCAATTAGCACAGTAGTTAGATATTCCCTTTGAATAGAAATCTGGGACTGCATGTCCCCTGAGATCTTTAACCAGCAGCTCACGGTGATCGTTTTTCCCTTTGGTCCAGAGGGCAAGGATGACAGAAGCTGATTCTTTCTTCACAAATGCTTGTGCATGATAAGAGCCAAAATAGCAGAATCACTAGAGTCTGATGCTAGTTCTAGGCTGAGATTCATCAAGAAGTGCCTTGTTTGACAGTACTGAGTGCTGGCATGGGTCTCTGCTGTGTAACACACACAAATTCTCTTGCTAGCAAATTTTTTTACTACCACTTCCCTAGTAATCAAACTGGATGAAGGACTACTTCAGTCCACAGAGTTCTCCATCTACCTGCAAAGACTGTATTTCTTTCATATAATGGAAGCTAAAAACCAGACTGCTGTGATCAGATACGGAACAGTGGATCTTGATTTATAGGTGCTCATTTCTCAGCAGCAGAATTAATCAGCTGCAGAATTAGGAACTAAGCTCTGCTACTGTGCCCACAACTGCAGAGTGTTTGCTGACTCTTTGAACTCTGCACTACTGCTGGGAAAAAAATGGCAACTTTAAGCTGACAATAATAGAAGAGCACAGATGCTTTGTTTATGCTCACAGAGTATTCACTTTCAGATGCACATTTGCCAACTAAAGCATGATAATGTCAATTCATTGGGGAAGTACTGTGTCTAGGTGCCTTCAAAAATAATTATAGCCATAATGGTAACAATTTACACTCCCAGCATTCATTAATTACAGGGTGACCACAATGCTTACAAGGCATACAAAGACTATAATATGTTTTGTATTCACAACTAAAGCTAGAGACATTACAAGCTGGGCTTGTGATATTTAACTGACCCAATACAGAGTGAAGTTAGGCATCAGACAAATATGTAGCTGTGTTGCTGAAGACTACTCAGTACCTGTCAAAATTAAATTCCAAATTATTCCTTTAAAGTTTTGTGTATTTTTTACAATGAGCTTTTACTGCACTTAAACTGCAAGGTATCGCTCTACTCATGCATATGAAAAGCAGCTAAAATATGTCTCAGCTTCTTTGTGGTACTTCCCTTCCATCATGATTTTGTTTTAAAATGGAACAATTAGAAAAGGTGTTTGGGATTTTTCAGCTGGAGAACAAAATTAAATAAGAGTCACCCTGAAGGTCTCACATCAGTTTTACTGCTAGATTTTTTTTTCACAATACAATATGTGCATTTTGGCTGCATGTCAGTTAGCATCTAAATACTGAGTGCTAAATAAAATATTATCTTAATTGTTGTCTGGAGGAGTGGGGATTTAACAGCTGAGGCTGGAGCAGGCCACCTCCTTTTCTCCTTCTCTCCTTGCCTCTCTCCCTCTGGGGCAGGGCAGGAGAGGGTGGGGCAGCCCCGGCAAAGCCTCTGCTTCCCCTGCAGGTGCAGGATGTGGGACAAGGGATGTGGGACAGGCCCAATGGGGTGAGCTGGGCCCAACTCCCCCTCAGCCCAGAGCTGAGCCCACCTGCCCTCAGTGGGATGGGGATCAGACTTAGCAGCACCCTGTTTTGCCTCCCCAGCTCTGGGATACATAAAGCTTTCCCAATCCTGTTGGATTAGCCAAACTGTCCATTTGGAACAGTTGTTAAAGTGCATTTTCACCCAGGCTGCCTCTGGCACAGACTCAAGCAATCCCAAGGGGCTCCTCTCCTGTCCTTGCTCACGTACCCTCGTGTGCACTACCCTGTCCCAGGCCAAGGGAACATGAACACAAAGACAAACCCCTCCAGTTGGGTATTCAAAGTAGAAAATCTGCTTCTTACTTCTCTACCTACATTGCTATGTTGGAAAACTGCACAGGAAAACCCCTGGTCTCTGCTCCTGAGCCTTGGGTTTCCATCTCTGTACTGCAGCTCCCTCAGCCTGCCAGCCCCAGGCACCAGCCTCCCCCAGCACTTGGTTGGTCTACAAGTCTTTTTATTTTTCTACCTAGATATGAATTTAAGGAGCCAACTTGTATCTAGAATTCTTGTCTATCAAAAACACATTCTCAAATAAACTATTAATGGATTAACTTCATTTGGTGCAAAACAATGGTCAAGTCCACTCTTGGGCAGCCTTTCCACTTTGCTATATTATATTCATACAAATCATGAAATAAGTGAGAGCTGTCCTGAATTTTGGAGGGTAATGGTTAGTTTGTCCATCTTGTGCTTTCTGTCATGTTTACCAATGCGGTCATGTGGGGAAAGTAAAATGCTGCCTCGGCTTGCAGAGAGCTCAGGCAGATACCAGGCAAGTAATGAAATAAGCTGAATTTTTTCTAAAATAAGCCACAAAAAGTTGCAGTGTTGATGCTGATATATTTTCTAGCTTTTTCTTCATTCCTCCAACGCATGTTGAGACTCCTTAATTCATAGCTCTCGATGTATCTTCATTCCCTCCTCTGAGTTAGTCCTTCTAATCTCAGCATGGCCTCTGGATTTTACTTTGATCATTTCTGTAAAGTTTAAATCTTCTTTCCTTGCTTAAATTGGAGCTAGATATCACTGACTGGTCCCCCACAACAAGACACCAAACCTTAAGAGGTATACATACCCTCAGAATGAAGATAACATACCTTGAGGAGGCAACAGGAAAGGACAGTGCTCTCCGGCCCCTGAAAAGCAAGAAACAGGCAGCACGAAGAGAGGCTGCACATTTGCAGATAAGGAACATAGTTTTGTGGAAATCTGTCTGAAAATAGGCTCTGCTTTGCAGGAAAGCTAAAATATGAAACTCTAGCTATCAGTAGTTTTGTTTTCAAAGAGTGTTTTTCTACAGGCCATCTATCTTAAAAACATCCACTGCTGTGCTGCTATGCAGCCTAGTACATGGGATTTTCCAATCTACAAATTAATGAAAACAAACCTCACTTTGCAAAGTTCATTTGCAGAAAAAAATTCCCAAGGTGTCTGTATGATCTCTTTTTTTCTTAAAATGGAAATCAGTGGGATTTGTCTGTGCTGAAGACTGTTCTAGAGAGGCATGGCAGTGATACAGAGAGGATTTTATGAACATTAAAACTCCAGATGCAAGATAATCTGCTCTCCAGCAGAGGGACTTCCACAGTCTGCTTGAAACGTTTTCTTTTGTGACAGACATGCTCAGTGCACACATAGCCTATGTGCCACGGGGATATCTGAGCTCATGGATGGAAGGTAATCCTTTGTTACCCTGAGGTGAAGATGCGGAGAACGATAGGATGGCAGGAAAACATCGTTGCATAGCAGTGATAACTGTGACTCCAAATCCTGCTCGCTCTACACAAGTGAGCAGTTTTGTTCACTGTGGCTGTCCCGTGGCAGGACTGAGCATTTTCCACTGCAGGGTGAAACCCTTGACTATGACCCCCTACAGAAATCTCAGGTTCCAGCATAGAGGGTCCAGCAAAATGGGTGAGGAGTTATTTACTGGGGCAATTGTGGACCTTGTTTATTTTACTTTATAAACCTCACAAAGTGGTTAAATTCTACTTTTCTCTATGCACTTAGATGGCTACAAAAGACAGTTACTTGTTTTCATTTCCATATAAAGGCCAAATACAGATGGACTTTTACTATCTCTGATGTTATTTACACACTTCTTTTCTCTAAAATATAACTTGCTTTACTTTCTACAACATTTCTCCATTCCCTGTAAGCTTTTTGTGAACGATGTCATACCTTTATAGAATGAGAATCACTTAGGCTGACAAATAACCCAGCACTGAAAATCCCCCTATTAAACCATGTCCCCAGGTGCCACATCTACATGCCTTTTAAATACCTCCAAGGATGGCAGAATGGACTCTTCCACTTCTCTGGGCAGTGTGTTCTGATGCTTGACAACTCCTTCCGTGAAGAAAATTTTTCTAATATAAACAAGTGGTATCCCACTGTGTGTGTCTAAGTGCTAAAGCAGGTCACTGACCATTTCCATGTGGATTATGGGGCCTTCATTCTGCTCCCTGTGTCCATCTTCCAGCTCAGGGGGCTGGTACCTGGAGAACAGCTGGTCTTACTATTGAGCACTGAGGCAAAGAAGACATTAAGTACCTCAGCTTTTCCCTCATCTTTTGCCATGATGTTCTCTCCACCATCCAAAAAGAGGATGGAGATTCTCCTTAGACTTCCTTTTGCTGCTAATGTATCTGTAGAAACATTTTTTATTGTCTCTTATGACAGTAGACAGATTGCTAGTTGGGATTTGGCCCTTCTAATTTTCTCCCTCCATAACCTCATGACACTCTTGTCCTCCTGAGTTGCCTGTCCCTTCTTCCAACTTTCATAAACTCTCTCTTTTCCTGAGTCCCAGCAAAAACTTTCTTCAGGTAGTCCGCTCATCTTCCCTGCTGGTTTGTCTTTCGGCACTTGAGGATGGCCTGATTCTGCATGTTTAAGATTTCCTTCTTTCCTTTCTTTACAAGACAAAACATCCTATCTAGAATACTCCTCTGCTACTTACACCCCTCTCTGTAGGATATTTTTATTTAGTTATGCATTTAGGAAATACAGCTATGTGCCACTTTTGTAGCTCAAAAATATTCTATGCTTCTGCCATTATTACAGTTCCAAACCCCCCACCTGACTTCCTCTGCTACTTCCTTAGTTTCTTAAACTTTGTCCTTTCACAATCAATAACTTCAGTTCCAGGATAAACTTATGTTTATCTTTCAGTTTAAATTGAGACAATCCATGACTTCATCCAAGGTTGCTTCATGCAACCAACTCTTTCCAAATGCCCTCACCATTTCCCAGAACTAAGGGCAGAAGGCAGGCTCTCAATCCGACTAAGCATTTCAGTAAATGCTGGCTGCCACTACACTACAGAATTTTTAGTGTTCTCCATCAAAGACCAGCTACATAATTAATCTCTGCTCATAAGCCCTTTCTTCTTATTTTTAGATGATCCCTCTACTGCTTCCTATCAATATACCATAGATATATTCTGTGAATACTAGCTGATTAATCCTCACAATTCTTACATAAGCAAACAAGAAATAAGAAAATAAGGCACAGGGGAGTTCAATGACAGTAGTTACATAATTATCTAATACATGATTGGAATTATAATATAGATTTCCTTAGATCAGATCTATTTTTAATTACTAAGCATAGTCACCACTTCTTTGAACAATTGTATTAAAAATGATAGGTTTTGAGAACTCAGTTGCAAATTTGTCTTTTTTTTCCAAATTAAGCATTTTGAAAACCCTAAGTCTGGGATCCATGAATATTTGAGAAAACCAATTAACAGTAATCTGCCCTTTCCCAGATCTTATATTCCCGTTTGAATGTTAGCTGTGCCCATCAGATCAACAGAGGTGGATAACACAATACATCTTCTTAATTTTTTGGGATGTCTAATTTGCTCATTATGGTATTGCTAAGGAAAGTGGTGCCAATACAATCAACAGCCACAGCACACAAAAACAGATACCCTGTATGCCACAATCCAGGAGATTGAGAATGGGCTAACAGCCCAGCTCTTGGAAACACATTTCACCCGTCATCCAGTATTTGCACATTAAGATAGAATAGGTGTTGAAAGAACAATCAACATTTGTATCTGCCATGGAGATAAGACTTTTGTCATTCCTCTGAAATCAGGGTCAAATCCACACCTTTAAATGTTATGCTATCATAGTAAATGGCAACATAATAGATGGACAGTAGGAGATTGTCAGCTGGAAGGGAAGACTTAGGGAGAGAAAGCTTGTACTAGTTTTTCTTGTTTTTCATGAAGTCATGATCATACCATACATTATTCAATTAACAAGATCACCCTCCTACAGTCACTTGAAAATTCCTCTTATCGTCTTTGTTCCTTTCTTCTGTATAAATTGAGGCAGATTTTTCCCTCCACAGTTCCAGTGAACCCTGGCCACAGCTTCTAAGAGGCTCATTATCTCTTCTATCACATCAGCTTCTGCTTTCAAGGCTTATTGTTTAGTTCTCAGTATAAACTGACAGGCTAAAATCCCTTCAAAACACCCAAGGTGCCTTTGCCACTGAGTAAACAGCAAAGCATCAGGAGTGCCGTAAGACCCATTTAATCAAAAATATATACTACATGAACACTGGGACACTGAAAACCTTTGGAAGTACAATTACCCTAATTTCTTCCTTAGATGAAGGAACAATTGATGTGTTATTTAAATGGGCCGTCATTTTGAATCTCTATTATAGATTTGATTTGTTTATGTAAAATATGCTTCAGAAATGTGCAGGGTTCTCTCAGTCTTCGTGTCTGGCAGCACTCAGAAGTAATACAATCATATCAGTTCATAAAGGTTACAGAACTGTAACCTGTACAGACTTGGCTATCCAAATATAACCTTCCTGACAAGTTGCTGGCTGTCTGGAGTGAGTGAATCAACCTTACTCTTGTGTTCTTTGCTTTGGTCAAGACATCATTGGAGCAACTGACCAAGATACAAACACAAATATGTGATTATTGCAAAGCAGTCCTCAGGGAAAATTCCACTCAAACCTCAGTGATATTCAATAGTATTTTGGGGACTAACTCCCTGAAAGCCAGACAAAAAATCCATCAAAATCCATCAAAATAAGGGTGTCTGTGTGTGCATACATATATGCATGTGCACCTAAATTCATCTGTGTTCCTGTCTCCTTGTGCACATACACCCCACATGTGCACACCAGTGAGACAGTGCAACAGTGCTTTGACAGAAGCCATTCATATGATGTTTAAGCAAAACCTCTTCTTTCAATTGCTACTCTCAGCTAGTTCTGTCAAACTAATAATACTCTGCAACAAAATGTTACAATATCAGTATTAGCATATAAAATAAAGGTAAGTATAGGTTTCCCATGTCTTTATTTCTTTTCCATTTTCTCTCTATTGGAGAAATTTGCCAAACCCAGACACTTTCATTTTTTCCTATGTGGCAGTTTTGTTTCTGATGACGACCAAAAAAGTATCTCTGTTTAAGATAAAAGGAGATGTTGCTCCTTTGATTTGGTTGTTTGGTTTTGTTTTTTTTTTTGATTCCTAACAATGTACAATAAATATAACTACAGTAGACTATTTAATAGTCCTGTAAGCATTACATGGTCTATAGCTGAAGGGAGCCTAGCTGCCTCAACTAAATAAAATCACTTGCTGTAAGAGCAGTTTTCAGGACAGTGATAAATCACAGTGTAATACAATCATGCATTAAGCTCCAACCAGATGTGAGACTGGCACAAATATTGAAGTACAACTGGGCAGAAGTCAAGTATGTACAAGTCATTGACAACATTGGTGTAAGTGCTCTAGACAAGACATTTAAAAGAAAATTTACATAAAAACATAGATTAAATTTATCAAAGCTTGATAAATTTTAAGACAGTAAAAAAGTACAGAAAATATGAAAAAATAAAAACCCAGCCAGTTCATACCATACAGTTTTACTACATTTATATTACAGAATGAAGACAGAAAAAGATACAAGGAAGTAAGAGCAAAGAAAATTCTGCTGGCTGTAGCCAGCGGAATTTCATTGCCAATGAGAGATGCGCACACACAGATGCACGCACACGCACAGAAAATAAAGACATAAACCAAAAAAACCATTTACTGTAACACATGACAGACAGAGAGGTGGGAGCATTTGGCATGTTGCAGCACAGGGAGTCATTCCCGATTGGCTAACGATGGTACCTGGCTCGGCTGGAGCTCGCTGGGCTGCCTGAGCGGCGCCACAGACGGAGGAGGCACTCCCGACGTGGACGCGGACCGGCCCAACCGGCAACTCGATTTAGACTCTGGAGAGGGAGATAGCAGAAACACCAGTGAACAGGAGCAGGGTACTGCTGCAGCAAGCCGAAACACCATGCATCCAGGATTCCCTTGAAATGGAGACTCCAGCCTTGGTAACGAGTAAAAGTCTTGGACATACGGCTGAATCATGAGCAGAAGTTGAGATCAGAAGAGGGATTCAGACAGGATTCGTGATGTGTCCTGGCCTTTTTGCTCAGGCATCTCTGAAGGATAGAGCATAAAACAGCAGACAGGAAGAATGCAAAAGAAGCATTCCTGTTTCCCCACTCCCTTGCTCCCCAGCACCTTTTCTACTCCTCATGTAATACAGCAGTGATTAAGGGAGTTACAGAGGCTTCTGGTTTCACCTCTCCATCCCAGAGCTGAGGGACATGTCAGTCCAAAGACTGACTGTGCTGAAGGAAAGCATGAAATGCCAGAAAATTAAGGAGGAGGTATGTAAAAGTGGTGAGGATACTGTCACACTTGGGGATTTGGAATGACACAAAAAATACTTGGGACTCTCATGTCAGTGGCAATGAATTGAGAGACATAAAGTAGGAAGAAGAGACAAATCAAAACATCAGCAGTGGCAAAGTCAGTTGCCCAGAATCAAGGTGATAACAGAAGCAACGTTTGCCTTGAGAGAAAGCTCCATTTCAGAGAAGAAATGCACAGAAATGCCAGTTATTTGATTTTCCTTCTGCTATTTTATATGGAATAATTTCTGAGAAGGCTCCCCATTGATATCCAGCACAGGTCACTATTGTATACACTGACACGAGGTGACCATGCAGTTCAGGAGGCCTGGATGAAGGTTTTTATATCTAAGCCATGCTGACACCCATGTGCTACCCCAGTGGTCTGCTGGTCTAGAGGAAACTGTCTTTTCCTGAAAAAAGGATCTGCCTGTTTCTGCCCAAGAAATTTTTTGTCCTTGCATTTGCTTTATACGGCTGAGGAAGCACCTCTCAGCCTATGGCTCTGCTCAGATTAATGTTCTCATTCTCCTCGTGTTTCATAAACCTTCTTCCCAACCCTGCACCTGCTTTTTGTATTCAGTGGGCAAACACTGAAAACATTTGGACTCACCAGACAGATTTGGTACAATAACAGAGTCTCACTTTTCATATTGACAGTGCTGCTTTACCATGAATAACAAGTAATTACAATACCATGCTTCATTACAATTTAAAGAATTTTAAGATTTTTAAATAAGGTTTGAAGAATTCCTACTGTTCAATTCCATATTTTTGAGAAGAAAGGAAGAACCTATGCCTCGTGCAGTTGTGGTTTAGCAAGTTTGCCTCTGAAGCACATCTTTTGCCTGGGTCTGTCTGAAATTTATTTTGTCATGCCTCCTTTACACAGCTGCTTTGTCTGTGTTTGTTTTACACTAATTCCTCTATTTCCTGTGTGGATCTCTAGTATCAGCACTGGCCACTGGTTGGGCCACAGCTTGAAAGGAGTAAGATGCCTATCACCAGCATGTCCTTAAAGTCATTTGGCACACCTTGGAAACTTGAGGACAGCTGGCACATTACTCCACATACCAGCAACATGCTGAAATGGATTCTTCCACTCTCACTGATGCTTTCTCATTGTCACCTTAAATGCTTATTTTCTTCAGATATTTCAGAATTCAATAGGGCGTGGAGAAGAGCTATCCACTTATGCTGGAGCACTTAGACCAATGAAAGCATCTGTATGGGTGAATATTCATCAACTAAATATTAATAGGTTAGTTAACATCCAGCTGGCTGAGCAGCAAAAATATTTATGCTGTTCACTGAATGCATTATTCAACTCACTCTCTCCTAGCCAGTCTGTAAACACACCACGAGTCAACACAACCATAGGCACACAAAAAGGAGCCGAATGGCCTCCTCCATAACCTTGCTTTTGTACACAGTCTGCTGGTTTGCTTTTTTTGGACTTGGGCAGTTACTCTGAAGGTTGATTAGATTTGTTCTGATTGTTATTGTTCTGATTTCACACTGTCTGCGTGCCAAATTTCTAACTGTTCCTTTCAGTAATATAGATACAATAATGGATCTCATTCTTATACCTCATCTCTCATCTCATGGAATTTTGCTGGGGTTTCAGAAAGGACAAGAATTGGAGTTTTTTCAGTTGTTTTTCTCTACTGCTAAGTAAAGATTCTGTTTCTGCTGTGACAAGCAGAATCAGACACTCAGCACATAAAAAACTCCAAGACACTGTCTGACTATGCTTCTGAATTATTTTCTTTGCTTTAGGAAAGCAGAAAGAGGTGTCATAATTTCCAATTTGGATCTATGAGCAACAGCAAGAGATTACCATTTCCTTGCCAAAGAGACTCCTTTCATCTGGCATCAAAGAAATAAAACCTATCACACACAGATGAAGTATTAGTTCCTTTATCTCTCTGCAATATATGTTATAGTATTAAGGAAACTATTGTGATTTCCATGGTGATCCTCACCAAAAGGTGTTTCAGACATGGCTCCATCTAGCTTTTGTGTCTCAGCGGCAATATTTTTAGACCAAATAAATCCTATATTCTACTGTAATTAGTGATCTGAGTAACAGCACACCACTTTGGGGGGAAAATAGTCCAAAATGGTCTGTTCTTTAAGTGCTGCACGACTCACTGCTCTGTACTCTGCAGCATTCATCAGCTATGGGCAGCTTATTCACTCTACTGGGGCTATCTGGGTTTTCCTACTTAATGCCAAGAATCTTAAAGGAAAAACTACTGCCAGCAAATATCAGGCATGGTTTCTAGTGTTTTGAAATTCGTGTTTATCTCTTGTGGATGATACTGAGACAGCTCAGTATTAACATCTGAAATGAGTAGTCTTGGACTTCTAGAGAAGTCCCCTCAGTGACAGTAATTCATGGTGTGGAGCTGAGTTCTATCAGCCCTCCTGATGGGCACATAGGGAAGGCTCTGTAGGCCAGGGGACGCAGGGAATGTGAGCAGCCTTTAGAGATGCCCCTTGCAATCAGCGGGCAGCAATGAGGTCTGAATTCAGCAGATTCTTGGGGGTAGCAAGAAGGCTGTGAAATATTATGCACAAAAATGTTCATAAAATTCGCTTGGTGTATTTGGAAATTTAGGGGTATTATTTTGCACAGTTTCCAATGTCACATCTCTCACAGTGACATGATATGAAACATGCACTGCAGGTCCCTGGGAGCCAGGTCCAGTGTAGTGCTAGGAGGGCACAGTGGGCCCCTCTTATGGTACCCACAGTGGCCACAACACTGGGACAGTGAAGTGGGACCACAACCCTCTGACACCAAGCAAACCCACACACAAAATCAGCTGCAATGGGCCAAGCATCACTGCACTCTGGGGTTTAAACTCAGTCTTGACAGCACCAGGAGGGTTACACATGGAAACAGGCAAGCATTCAGTTACAAAGGGCAGCATTAAGGATGAGAATTTTAGGAGAAACTGTGCAACACAGAAATATAGCCTTTTCAAACTCAAATAGGATTGCCTTAAAGTTGTATATTTAATTATGTGTCTAAGCACTCATATAAATGGCTTGTTTTCCAAAACTGCAGGGGCTGCCAGCATGACTAAAGATGTAGAGTCTTGGCTGATTATGTCTGGGACATAGGATGTTGTAGGATTTTCCTCAATAATGCACAGTGCTGAAATGCCACAAGATTTTATGGAAATATTTTCAATCAGTTTTATACCAATGTGCTATGGCTTTCTATATTCTCCAGAAGTACAACAACTCTTCATGATTTTTATTTTTGGATCTTAATGGGAAGAGTTCTTTATTCATCCAAGGAAGCCTTCATTCTGCCTATCCTAATCTTAATTCAAAAAAATGCTCTGGCTGTCACTTACATTGGAGAAGCTTCTTATCCTGTCACAGTCTCTTTGCACATGAAAAGAGAAATATTGCTTATTTGCTACAGCTGCCAAGAAATGCATTTTGAATTAAACAAGGCAATGTGACAGGCTGAGAGCAATCACATAAAAAAAAAAAAGAAGAAAAAGAAGAAAAAGACACCATGTATACTGGAAAAATATATCATACCAAGTATCTTCATACTGGCCTAAAAAAGATGAGCAAGCGGAAATATAACTTGAAATTATTAAACATTAGGGTGTAATAAACTATATAGTATTCTGTTATCTAAAAAAAGCATTTAGTACTTTGCTATTGGCAGAAGCAAATTAGTGTTAAAATATCACAGCAGCATGTCAAACTGAACAGTTTTCACAAGGGGAGCACTGAACCTATGGAACTCAGTGTAACCAGATATCCATAGGTCAAAAGTTTAGCAAGTCTCCAACCCAAGGCAGGTAACAAGCAAAACCATGTCTGAAAAGAAACCCTCCGCTTAGGTTTAGGGGATATTTTGCCCAAAGGGAAAAGCTGATGGTGGAATACACTTTGTATTCTGAAATACAGGTGTTTATTTTCCTTGTAAATCTTTTGTTGTAGGATTTGGCTGTGTTTGTTTGCTATTTCCTGGCTTCTTTGAAATACAAGTAAGTGTTTCGTATCCTTTTTCAGGTTTTTTGTGTGTGTTTTTCTAACACCTAGGCAATATTTTTACTCCAGCCAGAATTGGTGTGATCCCACGTCCTGGAGCTCTCACAGCAGGACCATGGGCATTGGCAGGATGCCCTCAGTGTGCAGCTCCCAGCACTGCTCATTTTATTATAGGTGACAGGCACTGCTTAGGAGGAGCTTGTGAGCAGAGAACATGAATGACCAGTGCAGGCAAGGTCTGGGCCTCAAGCAATAACATAAAACCTCAGCCTTAAGCTGTCTTCATGTGGAGAATCCCTGTGGATTTAGGAGCACAGTGATACTGCCTGTGAGAAGAAAATGTAGGGGTTTGTGGGACTACTGAGTCATCTTTGTGTGAAACAGACCTGGCTGGCATGAACTGACTGCTGCTATTCCCTTCCTATACCAATGAAAGCATCTTGTGCCTTGGGCTTTCCAGGCTTTACCCCATTCCCAAATAGATGAACTTAAAATATTCATTGCTTTTGGAAACCAACAATGATGGCCTGTAATTCCAATGAAGGATGGGCATTTCCTCCCTTCCTGATTACCTACAGATGGAATATTTATGGCTGGCTGAGTGACAAGCTGGTGGCAATTCAAAACCAGGATGCAACAGTCTTGTGAGATTTTGAAGGCAGGGCAGTGCCTGTCTCCAGCAGCAGGTGGCAATGCAAAATGCTTCTTCGTTGCAGTTAGGAAAAAAGCAGCAACATTCCAGAAAATACTCTTCAAGTCTCCTGGAGTGAAGTTATACAGATTCTGTATTACAGATTGTGTTTGGCTGTTCATTATAATTGCACTGACTTTCCTAAAAGTCAGCAAGCCCCCAAATCACACTGCTTTCCATAAGAAATTATAGGATGCCAAGAAACAGAAAGTGTCTTTGACAAATTCTGTCCCAGAACAATCAGGCATTAGAGACAGTGACAACTGTGTGCAGCTGACAGCCCAGGCTCTTTGAACAAAATGGACTAAAGGTTCAAGATTCTGTTTGGAGATGGCTGATCTTACTAGCAGTTTCAGAGGTGGGGACACCCCACCAAAAATCAGTGTTCCCCCTCAGGTATTTGCCCAGGCCACCCAAGTTCCCAGCTCATCTGTGCTGGAGCAGAGCTGCCTGATGAGCACACATGGGAAGTCCTTTCACACCCTTTCTCTTTTACGGCAGAGCAATTCAACTCTTAAATATTCTTAAATTTTTAAGAATTTAAAAATGCTTAAAATTTTTAAAAAATTGTTTTGATATTGCCCTAATCAATGCCTATACCAGTGTGAACTAGGAGGCAGGAACCAAAATGTGGTGTTTCATGGACATGCCTGCACACATACACAAAGAAAAAAAAAAAGAAAAATAAAGAAAAAAAATGTAGGCTTTTTTTCTGTTATCTATGATGTTGCAAAGAGAGCAACAGCAGTGATGACCGTACTGGGGACTGCCTAGATTTTATTTGGTCCTGAGGTAAATCTAAGTTCTAATTCCTAGTGCAGAATTACATTATCTCCTTGACTCCAGAAAGCATTTGTATTCATATGAAAGTATTAAATCTCTCCTTGCATTCTGTTACAGTTTTAATTTAATTGCAGAGAATGAGCTTTTACAGTTCATGTACAAGTTCATTGAGGAGAACTGTGTACAGCATTCTCAATGCAGTGGCCCACCGAGTAAAGGTAAAACATGTTGCTCAGGCAACAGCAAGAGACACAGGGGAAAAATATTCAGGGCAGATGAGAGGCAATATTCATCAAATAAGACATTATAAATCTGCAGGGAAAGAAAAGTCATAATCAGCTCTCAGATTTTAATCATAGAAAGGAGTCAAAATTCAGCCAAGAAAATAAAATTTTTCTTTGACAGTCCTAGCAATGTGAGACAAAGTCACAGTTAACTAAATCAAGGCATGATTCAACAACTATTACAGTTTGCTGATTCCAAATGGAGACTGAGGCCAACATGTTTTGTCTGTTTTTGGAGATCAACCAACTCTTTAAAATAAAACTGCTGAAGAAATGTTGGACAGCAGTGTTACATTTTGCTAAGAGCTTACTCTTCAATTTTTGACTTTACTACTCTTGTCCATAGTGTCATCTTGCAGAACTGAGGAAGTTGGTACACACCTTTGGTCTAATTATTGGATGTCCCAATACTTTGATGTGGTAGCTTTAAACCCATCCTTTAATCTGCATAAGTACAGATGATGGTCTAAAACACTGGGAACAGAATTTTTACCAAAAGCTATGAGCTTATCTGGAAAATTCCCACCTTCCAGGAAGCTTTGTGAGAAAAGACAAGTAAGCAAATGGCAGTAACACAAAAAATACCTGGGCTAGAGTCATAAGTTTTGCAGAAGAGTCACTTTCACTGTACCAGAAAGGACTGTTTGGGGGATCTATAGCAAGCAAAGCTGGACTATATGATTGCTGCAAATGACATTTCACATCAGCAAAGACTCCTCAACTTGTACACTGAGTTTCAGGTGTCATTTTCAGCAATTCAGGGACAGTGTGAGTCCCATTATCACACAGGGAAGTGATGCTCTGGGTGAGGTGTGAGTACCTCTGCTCACTCAGCAGTTTAAACACTCCTTGCTGCCACTCACTGCCCAGCAGATCTCTCAGGCAGGAATGATTTCTTGTCTGAGCAGCTCATTTGTGCTCTTATACTTACTGAACACTGACCATGAGGCTTCAGTACTAGATATGCCAATTTATGTCCTTAAAGGGGACGTTTCTCACAGTTCAGCTAATAACCAATAAAGTTACTCTTATGAGAGCTGTCAAATCTCAAAAGTACCAATACAGAACTCATGCAAGGACTACAGCGATCTCTTTATAGATGTCTATTCATTTATCAGCTCCATTTGTCTTAGTCAATTTATAAACAATACTGCATTATAAAGCCATGGTTTATGGCAATTTACTATTTAATATTTAAACATTTTTGATTCATAAAATGAACAGGTGTGAATCTGAGACTTCTGAAATCCATAGTCACTTTTCTAGAAATTTCTGTACAAGCAGAAAGCGAAGGCTGCCTGTGTCCTGTCACTGTGCCCCTCAGTAAGACAGCCTTGCTTGTGCACAGTGGTTTTTTGTTACTTTATGTGATACCTGAGGTTACGAACTTCTTCCTGAGGGTGCCATCCTAGGAGTGTCTTTGCCATAGTGTCCCTTTTCAATGTCAGGTGGAATTCTTGACTTCTTTTAAAGAAGATGACTAACATGTTTACGTGCTTCTATTCTGTGCCACCATCCCAGCTGTTCCAGCACAGAGCACAAGTACAGCACAAGCCTTATTAGTGCAGCAGTCAGTGGGCAGGGCCAAACCCAGAAGGTACTTGGAAGTCTAAAGAATCAATGGTTCCTACACCTGTGTATCTTTAGAGATTCTTAATCTCACAGGGAGGTTCATTAGCTCTTCCCTGCGCTGCTACTGGACATACCTGAGCTGTTGCCTCCAGCCAGCATGGTTGGGCTGACAGAGGATCTCCCCAGCCTGCTGGACACCACAGGGGGGCCCGGTGTCCCATCCCATTCCTGAGCTTTCCCTGGCTCCCTGGAGGAAGCTGTCCCATGATGTCCTCTCTCTTTGTTTTCCAGCTTTGGTAGTGGTTCAGTGCTGTGACTTCTGATCTTCAGCTCATCTAGTGGTTCTACAAAATACACAAGTGCACATTTCATTAGAGAGTAACTGCTAATCATCCACATCGTGCAATAATCTTTTGCAAAATACTCCCTACATATCAATCATAAATCCTTTAAGGGCAATTTATAGCATGGTTTTACTATCTAGGCCAAAACCCTGTAGTTTTAGCAGGTTCCAACACACTTTTTAATTATTAAAAGCACACACCATGAAGCAGATGGATAAAATGTAACATTTCTGTTACAACTTTTATATGCCAGGAAAATAATTTTGAAATGGTTCCCTACCAAATTGTGGTTTATTAACAATTTATAGAAATACTTGAAATCTTTTCAGCTGTCATTTCATTAGGAACAAGTTCTTCTTCAGGCACGTTCTAAGGAAGCTCTCTCCTAAGGCAATATTGTGCAAGTAACATATCTGTACTTCTCATAAGCTCTGACAAAAGCACACAATCCACAAAACAAAAGAGCACAAATCCATTTTGGGTGTGCCCAGCACCATAACCTAGAGAATGAAATTACACTTGGTTAGAAAATCCTTGGAGTCACAAAATTACTTTCTGCTTACAACACTGCAAGTCAATGAAAAGAGGAGCAATTCAAAATACAGCTGAATGATTTTTTCAAGTGAAGGCAGTGATGTCTGCTTTCTTCATGGCTGGTGATTTTCTGTTCTTTTCTCAAGACCCCAATTTCTTTTCTTGCAGGTTGAGCAATGCATGGAGAAAGAATTAATTCCTGCTCTTTCCCATCTGTAGCTGTGAAAAATTTCACACGGAAAACTAGATACAGAAGAAACATTAGCTTGCTCTTTAGTTGTAAGATCTAATTACTGGGCTACTCAGTTATTCAAAGCTGCTGTTTACCTCATTTTGAAAAAAAAATCAGTTCGGAATTTTATATCTCAAACACAAAGAGATCTTTACATGATACTCTCAGTTCTAGTCACACAGATTTATTAATCAACCCCCCCAATGTACCTCAATTTCTGTATGTATCTACAGTCTTGGAATCCACATTTGCTGGAGATAACAGTCTTCCCTTAAGCTTTATGTCAAAAACTTTTAGTGGCTTCAAGGGACTTTGGAAGGTTTGAGAGAGCCAAGCAAAGAGAAAAGTGCCAGGAGCCACTGAGAGGCAGGAGACGCTGGCAGTTCCCTGAGGGGCCATGCTGAGTGGCAGAGCAGGATTTACACTCTGAGTTGCCACTTCCTCTCCCAGTCATCTCCATGGCCAGGAACTGGGACTGTTCCATGGCCAGGAACTGGGACTGTTCAGCAGGGATCACCACTCAGATGATACAGGCCCAGGAAAGGACCACATTCAAATCCCTTTGATTTGCCTGTGGCTCAGTACCTCACAGACTGTTACCTGTGGCTGAGCAAACAGGGGAGGGTGCACTGTTAGGCAGCTGTGATGGGTAGAGACCCCACCTATGCACAACAGTGACAAAATCTCATCTTGCTTTGGGTTCTTTGACATTCCAGTCTGCAGATGACCTCAATGAGAAACAACACAGTCAGCCTGGGGTATCCTCAATGAAATGTCATACGGGAGACATGTAAAAATATCTAACTGAATATTGTAGTGCAAGATGTAATCATTAGTGTATTTCATTAATTACAATTGGTTAATTAGTAAAATTTGATGTTGAGCATATCTTACCACAGCCTTCAAGTAGTAACACTGCATGAGAAAATTATTAAACCACGCTGGGCTGGGAGTTGTAAATAGGATTCAGTGACATTTTACGTGACAATGACCTTCAAAACTCAAACCTCTTCCATGAACTTCTAGGTCACCTACCTACTTGAGCGTATGCAAAAAGACACTGCAGTGAAAATGCAAAGTGTTTGTTTTTCCCAGCTGGTAACCCCAGCAGGGCACAAGGCTGAATAACAGTCTGTATCAATATAACATGACATCTGCCTTTCAGGGACCTTTGCTAGGAGACGTCTGTGACACAGATCTGTCTGTGACGGCACAGAGAGACCTGCTAATACAAAGAGCTGTGCAAAGAGAGGGAGAGCCCAAATTGTTACCAGGATTAGAACTGTTTCAGTTGACAGCATCGAGCTATCAAAAATACTGATGTGTTTTTTCACATAACAGATGCATGCAATCATATGTGATTTTTTTCTTCACACCAATAACATTCACTTCTTTAAGATACTACTTATCTGGGAAAAGGAGAGATAAAAACAAAGTTTCAAAATTCTTTGGAAATGCACACAATCCTCTTTCCCACTAGTTCAGGATGGTGTCTAGATTGCAGTTTATTCTTAGCAACATGAAGAGAAAGCCATAAGACTAGAATGTGTTTTTAGAAAGTAAGAATTGGGCCCTGCAAGTGCCCTACCAAATTAATGCATCATTCAATGGAGTTAATTTACTATGTCATCCAGCTGCTCCTGGAAATGCTGTGAGTACCTTAGTGAAAGCCACCCCTTGAAATTTCACACACATGCAGTCAGCCCTTGTCACAGTGGAAATGCTCTGGCTGAGGGTGTAGCTAAGTATTTATCTACTTCAGTTTACTCAACAGAGAAGCATTTGTACTTGTTGCCTGATAAAAAAGATTTGTGCATTCTTAGTTTTTACTGTCAGCTGAATCAAAGCACAGCTTTTGCAACCAGCTGGAAACTGTGGAACTATTCAGACTAAATAAAGATTTGGTTTATAGTCTCATTTTTTATAAGGTGTAGAAAATCAGTTTTCAGCTGGCTGTCTAGACTTTGTAAATTTACATTCCACTATCCTTTCTTGGGGACTGTCAGTTCACAGTTTATCTGAAAAGTAATATATCCTAAAAATGAAAAGCAGATTGAAACAGATTATAATGTCATGTAGCCCATCACAGGGCCTGAATCATTATTATTTGGTGATCATTATCAGTAACAATGATACACAGACAGAAAACAACATGTCAGTGTTTTAGGTAGTTTTCCGTAATATTACTTTCCAGCTCACTTGTAAATACAGAAAAAAAAAATAAAAAGAAAATTATTGCCTCACTTTTACTCAAATATTTTGGGGAGATTTTTAGAATAATTTCAGCGTCTTTAATAAATGTCAATGGGAATCAAAGTCAATTAAAAAAAAAATTAAAAATCACTCTGCTACTTCTTGGTCGACTGAAAGAGCACTTCAGTTCCAATGTGCCCAGGACAGCTCCAGAAAAGCAGAATGCTCCCCTGCCAGGTCTCAGCCTATCCCTGGCACATTTGTTGACTGTGCCAGCCACTTGGATGTTTTCATTTTGTCAACCACTCCCTGCTGCAAATGTAACTCCATGGAGCAAGCTAAGTGGCACAAATTATTGTGTCTCATAAGAGCATATTCCCTGCTTCACGTTTTGGCTCCTGCAGCCTGGCACAAGCCATTGCCAGAAAACAGAACACACCTGTGGTTACCTGTGGAGTGGGGCTGTTAACATCCACTGAAAAGCAAAGCAGGATATTTTACACAGAGTAACCCTTTATAAAAGCTACAGCAGGATTTAAATGGCCACTTTATCCCTATTGATCCCATCCTGAAAACAGGACCTCTTACCCAGTCAGAAATATCTATGTATTCAGAGACACAGATGAAAGGTAACAGTAGCTGCTGCACAGCTCTTTTTAATTTTTTTTATTTGGGAAGTGCAAAAACATAGGTTGGATCTAGGTTATCTTGTACTGTCAAAAAACCTTGATCTGGAGGCAGGAAATATCAAAGGTCAGTATTATGCTGGGAGCTCACTGAATCATATGGTGGCTACCAGAAAATCTTTTTGCAGTCAAGTGCTACTTTTTGAAAAGCTGAAATTATTATGGAAAAGCATCTTTATTGTTCAATAATTCTCCCACCAAAATGGTACATAAAAATGTAAATTTCAAGAAATAATTCACTGCTTTAAATATTTACGGACACAGTTGGTTAAACTGCCATAAAGGCACTCAAATGTTTCAAGCACTTTCAGCTGTCATAGTATTTCAATATGTAAAGATATGCATTTTTCTTATTTATTTCACCTGAATCTCAGACTTTTCCATTTAAAGTATAAGATGGTTAAAATCTTCTATAAACTATATATTTTACAAATAATTGGCATGTACAATCTCCCCTCTAGGAAAGATCCCCTAATAGCTGTGCACTAGGCAAGGCTGGCACATGAGCTGTGGTACTAGAAAACCGGAAAATGCTAAAGGAAGTGAGAAACAAACTCAGTCAGTTGTAACTTGGACCTAAGAAAACTGAAATTACAGCTACAGAATATATCTTACCCAAAGAGCTACCATTCAAATGAGTATAACTCTGTGGCCAGTCTGCCACTCTGTTCTTAAACACAAATTAATTCAGGTTCAGGTGGCTTCTTAGTGCAAATGCTAAGTGATGCATGGCAGAACCTTGTAATAAGTAAAAATGGCAAGAACCCCTGCTTGGGGTTTTGGGGGAAGAAAGAAAAGCAATTGTCTCAAGGAACTTAAAATGAGGATTGCTCTCTGCCATCTCTCTCAGCTGTGAGCTGAAATATATAAACTAATCCATACATTATTAATTTATTCCTTTTTTGCTTTGTGTTTGTTATAAAACTAAATAAATAATATATCACTCTAGGCAGAACTTGCATACTGGGGGAAGCAAAGGGTCTCAAATTCAGCAGTCACATACAGGTGCAAAGCAAAGTCATTCAGGATGGGGTTCAGATGTGAGCCAGAACTCCTGATCTCCTCCATATCACTCACCTGGTCTGGTCGCAGGGTGGGCACGGCCCTGGCTGAGGGAGCAGGGCACAGAGCACCCCAAGGGCACACCTGCAGGGGTGCAGATGCAGGATGAGACTGCAGCCAGCATGTGTGTGAGGGTCAGTGCTGCCTGAGACACAGCCCAGGCACAGCCCCTCCAGGGTCCCTCCTGCCACCACTGGCACCAGGGCAGCCTGCGCCCGTCTGACCGACCCCTTCCTTCCACAGGTACTGCATGCAGAGCAGTACTGAGCCTTCCAAAGAACCCCAGAGCTGCTTCTATCTGCACCCCAGGGCTTTTTATTTACCTTTACTACACATTTAAAAATTAGGGCTGCCTTATAATGGCTTTCCTGATGCGTGGTGCTTTTTCTGATCTGCACAGTTGTAAATTTATCCCAACCTCTCCCAAAGAAAAATAACCAGCTATTAACACCACATGCAAGAAACATGGATAGTGCTCAGTGTTTCAGCCATTAAAAAAAAGAGCACATTATATTGTCAATGAAACCCATATCCTCATCTTTATTAACGATAGTGATTTGTCTATTCTGACTTCATCCGCTTGCTAATTAAGCAGAAGTTTCCTTTGCATATCAATTTTTAATACCCTTTTTTTGCAGTTAAGTGAGAGTTGCAGCAGCCAGCTTCTTCAATTAAAAGCAGCTCTGACCTAGTTCCATGCAAAATCAATAGAAAGCCTGAAATTCTCACAAACTATCTAACATTTAGGGAAGACATGGCTGAACTCCTTCTTGGTGTTCATGGAGCACTGTTTTTGTGAACAGTGTAGGGCTTTTTTTGTTTTATGTGGTGAAATCCAGTGGAGATCACATCAGCCTGCTACAGACAGCCAAGGCAGGGGAAGAGGGATTGCTGAGGAAAATGCAATTAGTTTATTTTCTGTGATAGTCCCAGGCCTGCTAAGTGTGCAATCCTGCTTGGGAAAAGAAGACAGGAAAAGAAAAGGCCACCGTACAACTAACTGAAGACTAATAAAAGAAGGGATAGATTTATATCAAAAGATTTATACCATAGATTTATCAACCAAGGCTTTAGAATAAAAATATTCAATGAAAATTGTGAAAGTTATGATCTGGTTGAAAAAATAGAATAGAATTCTTTAAGTTCCAATAAACTTCAGCTGGCAGCATTAGTCCCTTTAAAGACAAATTTTTAAAAACTCACCATTGTAAGGCATAGTCAACATTATTTGATGTCTTATAGTAACAGGAAAAATTCTCTTGTAGATTGATTGAAATAAAGGAAAACCTGTTTTTACTATTAAATAAGGAGGGACATTTTTCATCCCTGGAAGTGTTAAAAAAATATGTGGATATGGCACTTGATGTCATGATTTAATGTTGAACATGGTGGTGGTGCTGGTGTGACAGTTGTAACTAGTGATCTTAGAGGTCTGTTCCACCCTTAATTCTATGATTGATCCAAGATGATCATATTTTGGCATCTATTACAGAAGATGACAATCACCTGTTTCCAACAGGGCCATTATTATTTCTTAATTATTCCCTCTGTTCTTGATCTTATAAGTGTGCCTGTTCTGCTGTAAATCATACCACAGCCCCATCATCTGACTGAAGAGGCCACATCTGGAAGATATGCACTGCACAGATGTACTACTAAAGCAAATAAAAGCAGTGTCCTGGGACTCTCAACATTACATCATATGGCAGTCTATTAACAAGTTTTCTACTTAATTCAGACTAGTCACAATTACATAATTAAGCAGAACACTTCATTATGTGACATTCACTGCACTTTTCTTTTTTGTCATTTTCCTTTCAGACCTTGGAATGCTGGAAATTGGTGACTTGCACTTAGAAAAACCTTAACAGAAGCCTGTGTCCTCTCGTGCCTTTTTGGGCAAAAACCTAATTACAACAAGTCAAAGGGAATTCTGTTATTGACTCCAACAGAGCAAGGGTTTTCCTTGCAGCAGTTATTAGCTGGGGCTAGCCAGCCATGCTGGTTCATAGGAATGTATGGAATAGCTGATCATGGGGAGCTGCAAACATTTCTTTTACAAAGTTTGTGCACCCAGATCTGCTGATAATCCAGGCTGTGCTTTCAATTAAGAAACTAAATGTGTGCACATGCATTTCTTACCCATAGGTGTGTATTAACAAGGTCTAAGACTGTTTGCAGCAGATAGGATTTAAGTAGAAGGATGAAGCCTGGCCTGAAAAGTCTGAGTGTGGCAGGCTTGTGAAACTGGTTTCACTGCCATTAGCCTTGGATTAATTAGCAACATGCATTGCACATAAGCACAGACTGCCATGCCCACCCTAAACTCTGTAATGATCAAAGAAAACACTGTTAATGAAACCTGTAATGAAACTGGAAATCAGTCTATGTAAAGGTGGCCCAACTGTTACCTGGCATTTGATATGAAGGAATGGTACCTACTCTTACTTAAAGGCTTTCCTTCTCAGCCCCATTCATTTCACCTCTCACTCATTCTGTTATTCAGGCTCTTAAAATACACCCTTGATCTTTGAATGAGGACACAATGATTTGATGGGTCCTGCATATACCCTAGCACAGTATGGCAAGAAATCATAAGGCAAGAGTGAGCCAAAAGAGCTGAAGTATAGAGACATTTCAAGAAAAATGTTTTTGTAGAAAGTTCATGACCTTATGTTTCAAAGCTTCACTTCAAAAACATCAATCTTTCATGGAAGTCCTGACTATATTAAACTTGTCAACACTCTTTTGTCAAGTTTTCTGCTGAAAAACAGCCTTTCAACTCTTTCAAGAGTTTGAGAGTAAGGTTTTTCCATTTTCTGAACACTTTAATTTCTCCTAAAGAGTATGTTTTTATCCAGATTCAGTAGTAAATATTAGTCAGAAAATGAAGATATAGTAAAGGATATAGATTATGGAAACTGGGGACAGAAACCCTCCCAGTCATATGTGCACATAAAAATATCAATTTCAAAGTTGAAGTGAAAATGAATTCTTTCCTGGCTCTTTTGTCTATGGTTTAACTAGCTGTATGAAAAACATTTTTATTATTGCATTTCTCTTTATTGGCTTCATTAATGAATTAGAAAATTTGCCTTTCATTATTAGAATACACAAGCCAATTGTACAGCTCTCCTTTTATCCAGTATGTTACATGTAAAAGGGGATCTTGGCACTTCCTGGACACTGACCTCATGTGAATTTTGCTCTCTTTTACAGAGCCAGGCACCAGCACCTAATGCTGCTGTGCAGCCTCTGTGCCTAGGTCTAGGTCAGGATCCCAAGAAATTTTTGCTCTGCAAGTAAATGCTTAAGATTCCTCCCTGTTACAGGATGAAACCTTTATGTAATTCTGGCTTTCTATGCATTTTAACAGAATTAACTATTTTAGGCCCTTCCCACTTTCTAATTAGAGGTTTCATTTTGTGAACTGGTTTTATTCTTGCTAGAAAAGCAACTGTGAAGCCGTGCCAACACAGACTTCCGATATTGAGGAAATAAGTAGAATTGCAGATGGTCTTGTAACAGCTCTGGCTGATGTCTGTGCTTGCAAGGCCTTACAATTACTGCCTTCACAAGTGTGCAGAGCAGCTACTGTGGCTGGCACAAGGCTCTGTCTGTGTTACAGCACATACAAACTACATATAAATTACACAAACATTGCTGGAGCAGTAAACTAGCTACAGATTTCCTGGAAGAAGGTACGTTTTGAGTCATGAATTCAAATTCACACACAAAAATAAAGTAATTGCCATCTTCAGTAAAATTAAACACACAGCTTCTCACTTTCAGATGAGTAGTTATAAGAACAATGGTTCTCCTTACTCATTCTTACATGCCAGATAAAGTGCTAATTGCATGTTACTGTTTTAACAATAAAGTAATTATTAGGAATGGATAATTCTATTCAAAGGAGTGAAAGGAATGTGAACCTTCACATCAAATCGAATGTAAAGGAACCTGATTTTTTAATATGCATGATTATCCTCACAATTATTTCCTCAGTGTTCCTGTACTTTTCACCTTATCTACACCTAGCATGTTTGTACACCTCAGGAATTTCATAGTTTGATATTTGAGTCATTTACATGTATAACCTAAATAAAACCATTTCTAACACCTAGATTTTTCTTATTACTGATAGAGTGTTGGAAGGTTGAGAGAAAATTTCAGAGGAAGCACACCTGGAAGGAAGCACCTTTCCTCCATTATGAACCCAAGACTCTTTATCAGAATATTATCTCTTCTCCCACACAACTAATGAAAGCAAATGAGGAAATGGCCTCAGTCTGGAGCAGGGGAACTTCAGGTTGGACATCAGGAAGAACTTTTTCACTGAGATAGTTGTCAAGCATTGGAACAGACTGCCCAGAGAAGTGATGGAGCCACCATCCCTGCAAAGGTTCAGGAAATGACAGTCTGTGGTTTGTTTTAGCAAGGTAGTGTTTGGTCAAAGGCTGAACTCCATTTGAAGGTCTTTTCCAACCTCAGTGATTTTCAGTGGGTAGATTAGATAATACACTGACAAAAACGTGCAGCACATCATGCATTCATTCACTACTCATTGTTTATATTATTCACTGCAACATTCTAGAAGCCAAAGTACAGAGTGGTTTTGCAAGGAATAGAAGCCTAGGACAAAGAGAGGACCCTCTTGTTGTAATTTATAATGGGATCCCCTGAAGTATATCTTCAGGGACCTTTGGATTGGGACTTTAAGGATAGGGTTTAAAAAATGAATTTGCTCAGGCAGGAATCAAATCAGTTGTGCCAAAAAAAGTGTGTCCTTTTAAAATGGATATATAAACCACTCAGCCTAAGATATTGCCACTGTTTGTTACACACATCAGTAAGGTAAAAGCATTTTAAGAAATATAAAGAGGAGAAATAGCAATCAGATATATCAGATTTTGGAAGTGAGGGAATAAACATTGTTCCTCCCTTTACTCCCTACAAAGTTCCCACCATCTTCTCTTAAATCACAGAGGTTCTACAGCTGTGTCACTGTAAGAACAGATAAGGCATTTAATTAAACCTTTTCCCTTGTAAAGATCTAATAACAGCAGCTCAAGAAATCATTGAATCAGTTTTCAAATCATAAGCTGACGTGTAAAAGTATTTAATTTAACAGTGACCTCAAGCAGCTCTTCTAGCTATGATGCAGATATTCCAGTTAATGAAGAAAAAAAAATGCAACTTTTATTTGCAAAACTGTTTTTTTCTCTTGTGATTAATTTTGAGGAAACTGTTATGATCTGCTCTGTTTAAAACTTGCGCAGTATTTCACCATCCTAAAGTTCACAGTCCTTGGTTTGGTGGTGGTGGTGTAGTCTGAGTGGTTTTGATTACTTTTCCTAAACAACACTGGGACCTCCTTCCCTTTGCTTTGGTTTAAGCAAAGAGCCTTAAAAGCTATTTCTATAGACTTGCCTGTGGAAAATGTCAAATGGAGTTCAAAGTGCTTTATGAATACTGTGCTTAACAATAAACACAGACCTTCCTACTAATAATCTCTAGGTTTACTTTTAGGACTTAAAAATGAAAAATGCACTGGAATCCTAATGCAAAGAAAATCTGACTCTTATTTCAGAAAAAGATCCATTTCCAGGCCCGATGCTTGGTTATAAAGAGAAGTTCTGAAACAGCTGGCAGCTTGTGCTCTCAAGCCACTGGCACTGCCAGCCCAGCTGGCTTCATCCGATGTGTCTGCACCAACTTCCTGCATGGAGGAAATGTAAATAACCCTGCACCATTCTATTGAATCACAGTACTTCCATTCTTATCCTCCCTTTTTTTTTTCCTTAGTTCTTTCACAATAGGACGTGATACCCTACACTGACACCACATCCCCTGAAAAAATCACAGTGGGAAATTTTAAGAAAATGTATATAGCAGTTTTGTTGAAGCCAATATATGCTTATGGAAAACATCACCAGATTAAGCATTTCTTGCCATTAAGATTGAACACTCATACTTTGGTCATAAATTGTGTGGTCCTGCTTGAAACAGAAAGGCAATAAACTCTCCAATTCAGCATCCTGCTTTATCACTGCACCATTTTGAATACAAGCTGTTCTAGTCACAAAGGACACATTTATTTTCTTGAAGCCAGACACACAGACGGTATAAACTGGAGTACCTCTCCCGATTTCAAATAAAAAGCAGTGATTTATAAGTGCTGAGGATTTGGTCTAAAGGTCAAGATATTTCTCTGGCTTAGAAAGCTCTGTTCAGGGGAGTGGGGAAAATCAATGGCACTTAAAACTGAGAACCTATTATCATTACACAGGTTCTTAAGTGCAGCACATGTTCCTTTGCTTATTTACAATATAGTGAAATGGGTGCCAGTAAGTGAATTTAAGGCATTTTTCACTCTCCATTTTTGACAACTTTCAGACATCTCACATCTTAGTGTATGTTAAACCTAAAGAAAATGTCTTTTTCATTTCTTTACCTGAAACCATCTTTTACTTGTAATATAACAGAGAATAGCTTTATCTCTTTTTGGTTTTTACCCCTTACAAGTTTATTTCTTCTTCAGAAAAAGAAATTTTATCAAGCAGTCAATAATATAAACAGAAGGAATAAATAAATCTATATACATCAATCAGAGAGAGCAGCTGTTTCCAGAAAAACCTGAGCAATTATTTATGAAATTATGTCTTCTTGAATGCTTCTGCATACCCTCAGAATCCCGGGAGGGCCTGATTTCCTGATGAGCCTAAATTGCTGAATTAGAAGAGGAGACAATGCCATGGTACCAATTAGCAAAAGTATTGCATATCGTCTCAAAATGCTTGTTTTCTGTTCTAATAACTGCATCTAACAAGGACATTCCTTCAACCTAAGCATGGTGGGACATCCCACATCAATGACTTGAAAGACTAAATGCCCTTAAAATGGCCATACTCCTCTTTTGTGTGAAAGCAGCAAGACAGTAAACATACAGCATGCATTTCAATCAAAGAACAGGTGTCCATTGATTTATCCATCGGAAACAAGTCCTTAAACCTGACATTACCTTTGGTGCTGAGAAAGAATGGAATTGCTGTCCTGCAATGCAAAATAGGGCACTGATGGTGGAGCTGTGGCATGGAATTATCATGCTGGGATGTGCAGGGTGCCACAGGGCTGCCCGGGGTGCTTCCACACATTTCCCCTTTGCACCTTTGCTTTGCAGCTGACTGCTTCCCCTGCTTTCCTGCCTTTTGTGGGCTTAGCTGAAAGACCTTACTGACACATGATTTTCTTTCCAAATATTGTCTGTGATGGCTAATTGGGGAACACGTCAGCTTCAACAAGAGTTTCCAGCTGGCCAGATTAGCTGATCAAGCCCAAAATACTTAGTCAAGTGCACACCTTCCTTTGCTAGGGATCTAGGGACTACTGTGGAAGGGCAACAGCAGGAATGGCTGAAGCAGCACTCAAGACCTCTGAACTGCAAAGTGAATCTTGTTTTTCCTCAGAAATTTGGCTCCTGAAGGATACTGACCATATCTGGTCATCCCCATGTGTACACTTCAGGCATTTTCAGTGCTGTCTCACAACATGGCATAGCCCCCAACAGATCTGTCTCTTAGGGGAGGACAGAGCTGTAGAGACCCAAGTGACCCCGGCAGATCGTGACCTTTGTGGGTGCAGATGTCCATAGTTCTTGCCCCAAAAATGTACTCACAAGTGAGCACCTGCAGAAAGTGTTTCTGATGCTGCAACTTCTTGGCTTGCTGATATCTTGGTAGATCATAAGAGATGTAGCAATATAGCCCTCTTGAGGCTTGACCAAATGGGGTTAAGTGTGGTAAGGTCATATCCTTCCAGGGGTGGACAAGTGTCATTCTCTTCAAAGCTGGTGTTCTCTTTACCTTTTCCTCTGGCACTTTCCCCTGCTCCCATGAAGTGTTTGCTTTCAGACCTACTTTCAGGCCTGTCAAATGAGATGTGACTGTTTTGATTACCTCATTTAATCCCACACATATCATGGCTCATCAGATTATAAAATCTTACTATTAGGGAAATGGATGCTTCTTCAGTGATGGAGGAATCAGTACACTTCTGGCTCAAAGGTTCAGGAATAGCTGAAAAGCTGTCTCATTAGACTGAATATAACATTTATACTGCATAGAATCAATTGCTACAATGCAGAAAAACAAACAGAGAATTAGGCTGACATCCCTTCGGATAAAAATATGGAAAAAATAACCTAGAGGTTAGAAATGAGGTAGGCACTCACATTTTAGTCTCTAATGCTGACTCAGCTGTGCAGTACTTGAGCAATGGAAGTAATGAAGTATCTATAATGGTTTTTATGGCCAGCCTCATCTTGCAGGCAAGCTTTTCCTCTTCAGGACAACAGAGGCTGAGCAGGTATACAAATGAGAAGGTATGCACACAATGTCATCCAAATCCCAACCTCCTCAGGCAAACCAAGTCATTTCCTGGACCAAGATTAGGAAAACAAAAACTTGAGGTGCTGTGCATCACTTATTCTGATCTCACACCTTGTGCTCGCCCAGAACCAGAGCACACAGCTGAGGTCACTGCTCTCTTGTGCAGTTCATTAGGGTGAGTGTTTGCAATAATTGCTCCAAACTGGCATGAAGCTCCCAGGAAACTGTGAGGAAACAGAAGCCTTAAAAAATGGAAACAATCACTACACAGAAAGAACGGCTAGTCCTGACAAGGATTTACAGGACCATGTCACAAAGAGAGCCTTGGAGGCACACACAGCCTGAAAGGCAGTGCAGTGCAGATACACAGCAGCCTCTGCTCTCTAGGATGTGGGGATGCCTTCAGTGCTAGCTCCTCACGGAGTACAGTGTGTTTCTGTGGTGCAGAAATGACAGAAGCAGCAAATACAGCTCCAGAAAGGCTTCAGACCATTCCAGTGCTCTCCCACCATAAATCCCTCTTTACTGAAGGACACGGGTATCACAGACACTCAGTGTGCCCAGTGACAACAAAGGGACTGTGTGGTTCCACACAGCTGGATCCAGTGGCCATACCTAAACACCTTCCAGCTGCCTCAGAAAAGGGCACAGTGCAGCAGCCCAAGGACACCTTGCAGTGTTGGTACCCTTTAAATAGTTTCCCTCTAACCTCTGAGGACTGACACTGTATTTCACAGGGGTCTGCCAAGCGTTAAGGCACACTGCCATGTTATCCCACACAAAAGCAGAAAGGATTAAGGAACAGTCAGTGACAATTAGCAATATTTATCTTTTCCACTCTCTCACATTCTTCATGTTTGACACCTTTCTTCAGTTTTCTGTAGGGTTGTCTCCATCTTTTTACATTTTTTTTTCATTTCTGATTTGGCCTTACAATTTACTTTTCTTTGTTATTTTCTCCCCACTTTCATAATTGTCTGTAATACATATTTAAGATGTTGAAAGCATGCAAAAGGATTTTTAGAAAACAGGACAATAAGTGAGCTGCTTATAAAATCCAGATTGGCACATCACAGCTGCAGCCAGTGAATGCTGAGTGTTCACCAATGTTTGGAGCTTCCATGGAAGCTTGTATCCTCAGAAAACATGGCCCTGAGGTGACAGACTCCTTAGTACCACTGATTTATCCCAGTTTCTCAGTAATATAAATGAACCCTTAAGAAATAAAATGGAGAAGGATAAAAGTGGAAAAATGGCAGAAAAATTAAGAAAATAATACAGAAAGGCTAAAAGGGCAACTTTACTTGTATACTAAAGCTCTTGTCAAGAACAAATTTTTGTGCAGTCCCACCTCCTCAAAAAAAAAACAAACAAACAATCAAACCAAACCAAACAAAAAAACCACACCACCAAAAAACCACTGAAAAATGATACAAAAGCCAGCAAACACATTAGGACTTTGGACTTAGATGCAAAATTTTCACTAAGTCAGTTGCAGTAACCATAAAGACAAGACAATTATCTCTGTAATTGCTGAAATATTTTCCAAATAGCTGAACATAAAATATAGTATTGTGCTTATTTTTCAGACTAGCATATGGTAGTGAGAACTTCAGAGAAGGCACAGGGGGCAGAGTCTTGGAGAGTTCAATGAGAAAGTTGCCTGAGATGTGGTCAGAATAATTTTATATTTTAAAAGCAAATATTCTTAATTTCTTAGCATGACTTTGTAAAAGTCATAATACCTTCTTTTTTGTATGCTTATTATCCTCTAAATTATGGAAATCTTTCTGTATGCTGAAAACAAATTACCCTGACAGGGCACTCCCAGTTAGTCCCACTCTGCATTTGCTCTCCCACTGCTTCAAACAACCAACCCAGAATGGTGTGGGTGCCTTAGGCCTCCAGAGTGATTTGCAGGATCAAGGTTTCTTTAACAAATCAGATGAGTAGCCCAGCCTCCCCTGTCTATCACCATGTAAATCATGACATGTAAATGTGGCAGGCCGGTCAAATGCCACATTCAAATCTCCCAATTTAGATTCTTTATGAAGGAACATTTCAATGTAGAATTGAAAGACATAAAATGCCAGACCTGGATGTGTTTTCTATAAATGTTAGAGTGTCTTCTACCTCTGCAATATCTGAACACAAACCTGATGCTTGCTCAGGGCAGTAATCCCATGGGATTAAGTCATACTGTAAATACCAGACAAATTACAATCGGATTAGATGGGCAGTCTGTTCATTTACTCAACACAGCTGTACTCCAGAGTCTTTTCACCACTGGTGTCTATTTATAACATGAATGTGTTTTTCTTAAATAAATGAACACTATTTCAATTTTATATCTCTCTTGTTCTTACCATTTGTGGCCAAAAAGGAACACATTTCTACTTGCTAAGGAGCAAAGAGAGTGCTCCTTGAGAGGCCAACAAGGCTGCTCTTTAGTACAGATCTGCAGGGCAAGATTTAGTTTAAATTTATCAATGAAAAGTCCTTTGAAAGTTTTGCATTCAATTTCAGTCAAGTAGAATATAGCAAACATATTCTGGAGATAGGTATGAGACAGCAGCACAGATATGCTGAAATTTCCCAGGACTTGCAATACTCAGGGCACGAATTTCTCCAGCTTCCAACCTTGCTTACACTGGTGAGCATTCAAACCTCACTGGGTAGAACTGGTGTAGCATGTACAGAGGATTTCTGCTCACTCATGAATAAGAAGCATATTTAATAATGTTCAGTATTACCTGCCAAAATCCCCCTAGCATTTCACTGAAAATCTTTATAAATGTCATATCACATCCCTCATAATTGTTCTCAATTACAATAATCATCTCAGATACAAATTTGCTTCCATCCAGCACACAAATCAGGTGTTACTGTAGTTTCACTACTGCAATCAACTAATGAAACCCTACTGAATCATGGAGCTGAGACTTTCATAAAACAGGATTAATGACTACAGGCCATGAAAATACTAAGGGCAAATTAAGCAAACTGCTGCACCAACTAGTATTATCAGTATCTTGCTAACTCTGTTCTCACCTTCACCTTCTGATTGCAGAGTTGTTATTCCTGATGTGCACAGAGACAAATAAGAATAATACCGAGGTTGGAGAAGGGGAGCCAGGAGTCAGGAGGGATGAGTTGTAGGCCAACCCAACCCATTGGCACCAAGCTTCTCCATTCTTACACACAGACATGTCCTCACTCAGCTGCAGAGGTGCAGGCAAGCAACTCTGCCTGTGGAAGCCCAGAGGGGCAGTCCTGCTGAGCACCCTGAGCATGCCCCAAAGTGCTGTGACTACACTGCAATGTGTGACACAACAGAGTGGCACAAACACAACCAGAAATACGATGTGGAATTCACTTCCCTTCTGTAGTGATAAGTAGCCTGGAAACCAGAACACTCTCTTTTATCAGGTATAAACCTGTGCAGTTTATCGTACATAGAGCTGTCAGTAGCCATAATATAGCACCTACACAAAGATCAGCTGCTCTCCAAAGACAGCTTTTTCATTAGGCAGGTGTCAATAATTCAAAGTCATAAACAGATTTTACTGAAGTGGAGGGGAAAGCATCCCAAGTCTGCTTTGCACTGAGACAGGAGGTGTTAGAATGACCTTCCACTGCAGGACACCCACTGAACAGGAACATTTTTGCAGCAGAAATACTGGTAACAGGTTCTGCTTTCACACATGTGACTCCTGTTGATTTCAAAAGGAGTTTCCATATTTCACTAGCTCAGGAATACATAGTGTACACAGTGGAAACTTGACTGCATATGGAACATTGATTTTATGATGCAGCATATGACAAGTGAATATTGGCTTAAGGTTTTCCTGCACAGACTCCTTCTGTGCATTTCTTCCTGTATGGGTTTATAGGTTATGTTGGTTTTCAGAGCAATTCACAGCACAACCTTCCAACCAGTCACACCAGCCCAGCTGAAAGAGATGGCACAGCATGGAAGGAGAGAAATGGTTTACACAGAATCACAGAATCATTCAGCTTGGAAAAGCCCTCCAAGATCATCAACCTCAACATTTGCCCCAGGCTTAACCAAGGTTAAGCTGGTACCTCTGGTTGCCATCATATTTTCCAGGATTTCTAGCCAAATTAAGGGCAATCACCAGATCTTTGCAAATAAACCTCAACAGCTACTATTTGGTTATTTTGCCACAAGCTGCTTACTGTCTTATTATCCATCAAGAAAGGAAGGATGTGACAAGCTTGGAAGAACCCAACTCACATGGAATCTTTACAGCTGTGGAAAAATTAATGAGAATGGACTCTTTTTGCAAGACTAAGCCATGAACCGTACTTCTAAGTGCAGTATGCATACTTTAAAACATTAGAAATATAATAATATGAAGACTAAAGAAATAATAATTTTTCTTTTCATTACAGGAAATTTCTATAAGGAATTTAGAATTCTGAGTTATTTAATTTTTGCAAGTATTTGATTTAATAAAGTACAGCAGCAGATATTATTATACAAAGATGAGGAAAAATTACATCAAAGACTTACTTTCTGCAGGTTCCTTAGATCTTCTGCCACTGGAGGATTTCCTCAGGAGACTCCGTCCTGAGGTGAAGAGGCTGGTTAGTTCCTCCAGAGGACTGGTGGGTGTCCGAGAACGGGAGCTGCTCTGAGATGATGACCCGTAGGTGCTGACCGAGACACTGACCATCTTCCCTCCTTCTTGCAATGTGTTTCTGGCTGTAGAATGAGGCACTGATGGAGAGCTTCTTGAGAGACTTCCTGAATGTACAGAGTCATAAGGTGGAGGTCTTTTGAGGCTTAAGGGGGTAAGAGACCTACCCATACTGACAGGAGAAGGTGAGGCAGAGTGACTTTTAGGATAACCATGTGGAGACTGCGTTCTGTATAATGTAGAAGGATGAGGAGGTGAGGAGGTGTGCCCAGGGGTGCTAGTTCCATGAGATACTGTCTGGTCTTTCTCAAGTTTTTGATGGCCTGGTGTATGAGGTGGCAGTGAAGATGGAGAAGCTCCAGCTTGCTGTTTGATGTAAGACACATTTTCTAAGACAGGAAGCTTTGTGACCTCTAGTGGAGTTAGAGGAGACTCGTCAGAATTCGGGGAACACTGCACTGGTGCTGGTGGGAACACCAGCAGTGGAGGTCTGTGAGAAAGCAGGTTTGGAAATGGTGGGGGTATGTCACAAAGCAAGCCCTTGGGAGTAGATGGCACTGAAGACTTGGTGAAATCTAGGTCAGGCACTGTGGGAGTAGCACACTGAGAAGAACAAGTGTGATGGTCATATTCACATTGACATTTTGAATCTTGGCCTACATCATCAAATATAGGGTATTTCATCTCCTCATAGACTGCTTCACTTTGGTCATCCTCATCTTTTTTGAAGTCTCTGAGAATATTCCCAACCATTTCAATATAAACAGGCTCTTCTTCCTCTGTGTCTGGAGCAGGACTGCTGACCTGTGAGAGAGAGGCATCCCTGGTGAGGGTTGTCTTCATAGGGCCATGCTTTTTGATATATGTTTCATCAAAAGATGTGCTTAGCTGAGTGTTTGGGTTTCGTTTCGGCTTAGGAGGTGGAATCTTCTTTGTGTACTCATCACTGTGAGGTCTTGGTTTGGCTGACACTGAAAACAGAACAGAACATAAACTCATCAGAAGTCTGTAACACACTCTGTCAACCATAGGGTCTCTGTCACAGTGTCATAATTCTAGAATGGATTTCTTGGGACCAGCTTGTTGCTGGTTTTCTCTGGTATTACCTCAATAGAACACTATAAAAATAACACTCACTTCAAAACACTCCTAGACTTCCCCCAGAATGCTCTGACACTCCAGGATTAAGTAACTAGTGAGCACTTCCCTTCCTCCGAGACATCTGTTCTTTTCCAAACTCTTTGGGACAGGAGACTTTCCATTTTTAAATATTATGCTTTTCAAATATCACTGTGGGATTTTAAAGACCCAAAGAGTTGCCAACGACATAACACCAAATATCAAAATGAACTCCTTTTGCCTCTAAGACAACAGTTAAGATCCTGGACAGTCATACTGGAATGACAGTGAGGTAACTCTGCAGTGACAAAGTGATGAATTTATTTATAGTAACTTCTTGTTACTATATTCTTGTTATTTATTTATAGTAACTTCTTGTATAAAGCACAATAATTGTCTCAGCACTAACTGAGAAGGAAAGTACTCATTTGCAAACTGTAAAATCTGCTGTTGAGATAATGCTAATGATTTATCTGGACTCATATTGTTAGAATCTTGTGACTCTCTTCGTGAGATTTCTGTGAAGTCAAGGAATAACAAAATATTTCACAGATTCGGATCCTTTCCACGCTGGTTACTTATAGAAACCTTGTCTTTGAAATTGTAAATCAAAACATTGTGATGAAATTCATTTGAAATGAGAGGTCAAGGGTTTCTTGGAAATTATCTTTTATGAATTAAACAGTAAGGAAACTCATGCAAACTGTATTTTGTTCACTTTGCATAAAGAGCTAATAAAACATCTCATTAAATGTTAGGGTTAATAAAATGCCTCATTAAATGTTTAAGCAAAGTCAGCTTTTGTCCTAAGCAGACTCAACAAACTTGTTCAGAAACAAAATTTATCACATACACTAAAGCTAGCTTATGTTTCTAAGAGATAATTGATACCTCATTGGTAAGTTCCCCAGTTCAAATAAACAAACACAGAGAACTAAACTAGTGGCCAGGTTAGAATATTACCTTTCCTGCCTTTCCAAATTTTGTTGCTCCTTGTAAATCGCTACAGCATAACTGCCAGTTCGAACTCAATGCTTAGAGAAATTTCCAGACACCTTCTGCTGATCCATCAGCAAACAGCCAGCAAATGTCTGATGCTGAACTAGGCAGGCAGCACTCACAGAGTTGGAACCCCTCTTTTAGAAAGAGCCATAAACATATTCCTAAAGCCAGCAGTGAGGCGGTGCTCTGCCAGCTCAAAGACAGCATTTTGAATCTGGGAGGATGCTGGCTCAGAGCTGGAAGACACCTGCATTAAAACACCTTACTAACGTGGTTTGGTCACTATCAGAGGAGGATTCAAACAGTGCTATCACTTTGTCACACTCGTGCTTTGATCTGCTAGATAACTTCTGTTCAATTCCCACAGGGTGCAACAGTAAAGGCAGATGATAAACAAGTTTTGTTCAGGAATAAGGAGATGTGAATGTGTACATACACACAGTAATGAGATTACTCTTTGTTAGTAGCATTTGTTTTAGCTTAACACATAACTAAGGTATAACAAAGCAAAAAGCAAAAGAAATCTTGCCAGAATTAAAAGGGAAAAAAAAATACTCAAAAATTTATATTATACTTTCATGATGGTTCCAATTAATGTGTTCCACTTTGCAGCAGGCTAGGGACATGCAAAAGCTACCACAGATAAGAGTGTTCGGTAGCTTGATAGTTTTTCACTATGTGGATATATCCTAATGCATTTTAAATTTGTCTTTTTAATTAACCCAAATTAATTTTCTTGAATGTATTAGGCTAGACTTTTGGGAATAAGATGTAGGCTACCAGAATCATTTGGGCTTTGCAGAAAATATTACTTGCGATGTGTTTTGACTATACTGGCAGATTTTTCTTGCCTGCTTCCAGCTAAATCACTTTTTTGTTTCTCTTTAGTATCTTATTTTTATGTTATGTTTTTATATATTCTACTAGCATAAACTTGATCTCAGTCCTCTCTCCAACCTCTGTTAATCTGATTTACAACCCTGTCAAAAGCAATCTTATTCAGATTGCTGTCATTAAAATGAAGAGACAGTCAATGAAACTGGCACAAACTGCTGATCATTTGTGTACATGACCTGAACTCTACTTCAGCTACATTTGAAAATCCTGTATTTTGTAAATACAAGCTTCTCACAGTCTTCAGTTCCCTGTGCATCATGCTGCCACCACTAATGGATACCTGAGAAAGGAACATTTCCTACTCCTCTGCTTCCTCAGATCCCTGCTCCCAGTGCTGTCTTACATCGTGTGCACCACAGGTGTCCTGCTGAGAATGTGCTCTGTCTTACAGCCACAACCTTACTCTTTGATGTCTTTATCTGGATGGATGTTAATGATGGAAAAAATAATCAAAAGCTGAGTTACTCTTGTGCTGTGGTCATTCAAGGCTAATGTTAACTGATATTTTTTTTAAAACCAGCCAAAAGTGGTCATAAGTACTATGTTTTTAAATTGCTAGAAAAACATATTTTCCCCTTCTCTCATTCCATTTTCACAATTTTTATCCAGCTGAAGAGGTTCTGCTACACTGTCTAAACCTGTCCTTGGGTGTTGGAGTTCCAACACATGCAACATCCACAGGTTATTACATTACAAACGAGGATATGAGAAATGTCAAGGAAAAACTACTGACATTCTGCCATCTAGTCTTGTATTTCTACATGGGTTGAAATTAAGCACCAACACAATAACACAGAGAGCCTCATCTGCCATTGCATGATATGTAGCACTAGCCTAGAATATGTTGGTGACATTATCTACAAAAAGGTCAAATGGCCCGCTTTTGCTGTATAAGACAGGGTAAAACATGACAAGGTGATTTACTTTCCATTTGCTATTTAAAGCATTTTTCCTCTGCTGTAGTTTATTTTACTAAGCCATCTATTTCCAGGACGTGGTGTGTTACTGAGATCTTTTTCCCTTCAGGACAAATTGGACTTTTCAAACTAAAATTTCTGGCTAAATTGTTTAAATATTTTACAAACCTTAAAAATATGCTACTCAGAGCACAAACATTTGCTGCTATAAGATTCACTAGAGAAAATACACAGGTAAATGGATAGAGTTAATAACAAAGAAAGCTTTTTATTATTACTAGGAACAGAGGAACTGTTCACACCCACTAGGAACTCCCTCAGCTTCAGGAGGATGTTCAGGAGGCAAACTGAATTATCTTTAAGGAGGCTATGGTGCAAGACACTTAAATTTATTTAAAAACAGTTTCTACTCTGAAACACAGTTCCCTGGCAAGGGCTGAACTCTACAGCACACCTGTTAATGGAATATGAATCATGAACTACTGCTCCAGCCCAGAACAACAGAGAAAAGTAACAGGAATCCTGCAGCTAAACAGAGCTGTGCAAAGCTAATGAAAGGAGCAGGGAGCATTTGTGCAGTTCCGGTGTTACCAACATTTGGCAGGGATAGATGTGCATGAATGCAGAAGCCCTGGCAAGACCCCAAACTCAATGAAAGGAAATTATTTGGCAATCTCCAGAGAGGAACAGGCAAGATTGCTTAAAGTACTTGACATTTATCAGGCAGAAAAAGCATTTGGTGCCTGCTGGGAACATAAATTTCTATGAACAGCAAACCACGTTGGCATGTTGGTGATACACATACTGCCATGTTGTCTGCCCTAAACAAGGAGTAATTAAGTGCTTTTCAACATGAATTGCTATGTCCTTGTTGCAACTGTTGCCTGTAACTTGTGTTGAGATTCTGATACTTGTATGCATCAGAGCACATGAGTCCTGATCCAAAGCTAAGCGGAAGAAATGAAAATGAGAATTGTTTCTTTCCCCACCAGTTGCAGCTTTCCTCAAACATCCATCTCAAAGTGCCACAAACCTCTTGTGAGTGCTTCTATTACAGACACACACAAGCACAAGAGAGCAGCAGCCCTGTGAGGAGGTTGAGCACATGGGAGGTGCTCAGGAGATGATGCTCAGCACCTGCTCCATGCTCCTCTGTCCCCACAGGAGCTGCCCTAGAGCTCTGAATGCTGTGCCAGCATCTCCTGGTTTGCATCAGAGCCACCAAACCACCACAGCTGATCAACTGGAGACACAAGGATCTTTGCAAACAAAACTCCCCAAAGTTCCCTCTGCTTGGGCAGGAACTCTCTGTGTTTAGTAGGGCACTCCTTCCAAGCAACTATCTGGCTCTAACAAACTTTAAGGAAAACAAGAGATGCAGCTCTAGTAACTCCAGGTCTCGTCTGGAAGGAAAAAGCACAGTGCTTAAAATAGCCTCATGGAAGCCCTACTGAAACAGGAGAATATGACATTTTTGAAATGAGATATTTGTAGTGCAAAGGTTATGCATAGCTTTCAGACATAGCCAGATAATCTCCCTTTCCTAGTTAATTTTGGAAATAGAGAATGCTTCTGGTATTAGCCTTCTGAAGTATTTTTTATTCTTTAAGGAGAGACTGAAATATGAAAATATGTTATTAGATGGTTGTTTATTATTTGCTCACTGTATAAGGAATGAGTGAAAAGATCTAAAAATTAAAATTAATTTTGCTATTATATTGTCTTTTGGGTATTTTCCAGCTTTTGCATTCCACAGACCAATCCAGTGAATTTTTCTGTTCACTGTAACAAACAGAATAAAACCACAAACAGGAAAATTGTTCCCTTTCAATCTCTACAAGAGGCTATAGATTCAATGAAGGGATTATTTGGGGCCTAAAAGTGCTTATACTAGGTTAGATTTCATTATCTCTGTAGATGAAGTTTGAATAGTCTTAGTGAGACTGATTTTTAAAAGGCACAGTTGTCTGAACTGTGCAAAAGATTGGCACCCAGGAGACCTAAGTTTAAATCATCTCTTTTTACAGGCCATGGGGCCTGACCTGTCATTTTACCTCCTAAGGCCACCTCTCAATATTTCTCTTCTGCCATGTTAGGCTCTAAGGTATTTTACACTAGGGTTTTATTTTAATTTATTTGTTTATATCAAAACTTGCACAGGGATTCCTATCCTTGGAAAGCAACAGTAGAAAACAAAAAAACCCAAGTAAATGTACTTATTGGAGACATGCAGTGTTGAACATGCATCTTTTCTTCTCCAAGAAATATTTGAAGGCGAATGTGCCTACACTGTGAACAGCTATAAAATATACACACAAAGATGCATCTTAGCAAGTGATTATTGAAACATCATCAATAGTTTGAAGTAACATCAGAGATTGTATTTCTCTCAAGGAAAAAATCTGGCTCTCAAAATAGCATTATCTTCACGGACACAAGGCCTTTTGCTGCAGGTTACCTCCTCCTTTCCTAAAAGATGCTGTAAAACAAGGGAAGCATATGGAAGGAATAAAAGAGCTATCCCATTAATTCAAACAGGCAATAGGTGGTTTTAGCACAATGGTTTCAAGCAGTACCTATTTCTTCCCCCTCCTTAATCTATTAGCTCTTACTGGAACTTATTTAGGCATTTAAAGAGGACAAAACTATACTGAAAATGAAAGGACTAAAAGTCAGTGTCATAAAATAATGTTGATGTGCACTGTATGTCTCCAGGCTATGATTAAGGATGCCTCCTCGAAAGTATTCAGGTCCCTTTATTTTGGCTATGACTTCTTTTGGCTTTCAAAATGATTGATTTCTGCTCTAATTGAAAGTGGTGGAGAGCTTGCGGCTCAGAGAGTGATATTCCAGAATTAAACATCAGTGCAAAAGAGAGCAGAATCAGGGCCTGCAGGTAAATGCAGTTCTGCATTGCTCCAGCAGTGCAACCACTGCAGCTGACAGGCACCGTGGTGGGAGCCATCCTGCTCCGGGTCCAGCTCAGGGCTGTGTGTCTGGGCCACAGAACTGAACTTCCAGCCCCAACACCACACACTCTGCACATGCCAAGGTTGCCATGCCTTCCTGGGGCTCTCAAAAGCCAGCCTAGGGCACCAGTGCCTTGCTGCCAGAGCTCCTCCCAGCACAGAGGGGCTGCCAGTCCTTTGCTCTATAGCATCAAGAGAAGGGCAGACCCAGAGGTGCAGGATATGTCAAAACCTTCGTAGTGTCAGCATGGTGCAGAGATTCCTTACCCCAAATGCCACATTCCAGAGCAGACTGACTTCCAGGTTTTCTCCTTCACAGCCCTCACTTCTCTGTACCTCCACCTGGCCAATTACCCTTTCCTACAGGGCAAAGATCTCCAAAAATTTACAAAAAATTATAAAGTGAATGTTGCCTCCTGATTGCTCAGCCTTGTACTCTCCTATATCCTGAACTTCACATTCTTGTCTTTTAAAAGAATGAGTAATTTGTGTCCCTAATTTTTTCAGATAACTTTGAATAGGCAAAGAAAAAAAAAGAAAGGGGTATTTGGGAAATAATTACAAATTATTTGCGATGTAGCTGTTCTATACTATTCACTGGGGCTAAAAGTTATTGTCAGATGGCTCAGGCCTGGCAAGGCAGAAAAAACAAGACTTTGGGTAAATAAGGAAAGAATAGCCAATTTGAATCATCCTCCTTTTACAGGAAAACTGATGGGCTGAGTGCAAATGGAGGCAAATGAAAATCTCACAGTAGCTTCTTTTAGGTTACTCTCTGAGTACCCTCTGATGGATACTCTCTGGGTACTCATCTAGAAAAATATTCTTGAACTATGACCAGACACAAGGGGTCAGATCTCTGGCAATAGATGAGTTTAAGTTATAGAAGTTCCAGTGGAAGAGGCTCTGAGGACAGAGAGGTGGGAGGATTAATGGAGAAAGATCCTCACGCTGCCCACACATGCAATGAGTATTTTTGAAGTTCTGGTTCATTCTGAAGTCTCCAATATGCAGAACAGGTTTTGCAACCAGTGTTACAGTGCCAATAAAAATTTCTGTAACTCTATATACTCTGGAGGAATTCTAGAGAAAGGCAATTGGTATGGAAATTTCTCTATCGCAAGCACCATTAGTGAAGAATGTGGAAACAGAACTACTGAATCATGCATGCAGACAAATGAAATCTGTGTGCTTGTTTGTTGGTGTCTCTCATGCAGGAACCTGTATAGAGCTGGAGTACTGAGGGGTTAAGCATGTTCACAGGAGAGTACAGTAAGACAGTAAAACAGCCACAGAGCAGAAACATCAGTAAAGCCCTTCTAGTTTATAGCACCATTTATGGAGTCTTGACTGTCGTTGTGAAAATGAAATCTAAAGAGTTTGCTGGCTCACTGTGAATTAACTGCTATTGCTCTATTCTTACAGCTCCCTACAAACCGACTGCACTTCACATGGAGAACAACGGGCGACACCAGCCTTCCCCACCCCCCCAAGTCAGCATTTTTGTTGTGGTGCAGTTCTCATGGAGCTGTCACCCTGCACTAACTGCTCCTTCTCCCTCTCTGCAGCTACCCTGTATCCTTAATTAAGTATCTTATTCCTTATCAGATTCCCTGACTACCACACAGAAGATGGTGATGCTCTAAGTTTCTACAGGCTGCGTCATGGGATGGCTACAAGTGTAGCAGCACTTCTGTTGGCCTGTAGAAAGAAAAGATCTCTCCTCTGTCCAGAAAGGGAAGCTTCTGGTGTGTGAAGAGCTAAGTCCCATCAAGACACGCTTTAGACACCTACATCACATGAACTTGGTGTGTAGGGGACACCACAACAGCAGTGCCTCTCTGAGAGCTGAGGTGCTTATTCCTGTTCCCTGCTGCCCAAAGGCACTGAAGGCCTCTGTGTACCATCTGTTGAGGCTCCTGTAAACAGAGGCAAAGCCCAGGCTGAATGCAGCTCCTGGCTCCACAGGAACAGCACTGCTATCCATTACTGGCTGTGGCAGCTGAGGGCAACAATGTGGGAAATCATTTGCTGAACTTTAATGGACTTCTTGGAGAAGGTACAGCACACAGGCTCTCTGACCCAGTGCTCATAGAGACACTGAAAGAAAAAAATATCTGCTAGACTTCCTGGCTCTGGGGTGTTTCTAAAACCAGGACATACACCCAAATAGTGGACTCCAACATTATTTACTGGAGAAATGGTAAAGAAGGAAATCAAGCTAGAGCAAGAACAAATGCTAAATGAAACAGTAAGTTTAACTCACCTACTTTATTTATCTAGAAAAATAGTCTGTATTTGCTCACTTGATTTGTTGTTTTGGTTCACAAACAACCAGACCAGAAGTCTAGCAATTACTATATGCAAAGACTTGAATAATTTATCCAGAGATATAAGACTCCTCATTTTTCAGATCCACAGAAATGCCTATCTTCTATTTACAGCTAACATAAGTAGGTCAAAATGCAATATTTGCTTATATAAGTAACAGTCTGTTTGCTGAGCTTCTAAAATAATTGCAGCCCATTAAATCAAACTGGAAGACCTACCAAGGTGGTATTGTGCAGAATACCGAGCTCGTGGGGACTTCAACATGAGATGTGCTGTGTCCAACTATTCCACAGGCACAGCAGCCCCACAGAGGCTCCTGTGCTTCCTTGGCTCCTGCACCAGTCACAAGGAACCAAGAGATTTCAGCAGCCCCCTCTCCCCCAGCAGTTCAGTGAGCTCTGTACAGTTCTTTCCTTGAGGCTGTTGTACAAAGCTGCCACTGACTGACACATCCAGCAGGTTCTTCTGCCACCACTGAGCTCACATTTCAAAACAAAGCACAAGACTGATGGCCAGGGTCAGATGAGTCACCATAGCAGGAGCATCAGAAAGCAAATGAGCCACAATGAACAAGGGTTCAGTGAAAGGGGCACACTTTCCTTTACCAAAAGGCCACAAGGTGACCCTGCAGAAGTGGTTCCTGTAAGTTGTCACTGAACATTTTTGGGTGAATATGATGACAGCTGAAGTGGACAGAACACTGCCAGAGCAGCTCACAGGCAGGCAGCAGTGCCTGGAAATGTAACAGCAACAGCACCATGGTCAGAGGCTGAGTGGTATGAAACACTCACTGTAATCAGCTTTAGGAAAAATGCCTCCCAGCTATTAATTTTACTTCCATCTCCATAGGGGTGACTCCTCTCTCCTCAACTCTAAATAAAGTGTTGACAAAACTACAGATAGGCCACACATCATCAGCTGCCTCACACTCAGAGCTTCTCTGTGTGCCTGGCATCTATAATTTCATCCTGCATTTATTTGAAGCTAGTGTAGTGAAACTAGTAGAGCCTGTAATAGTGTTGATCTACAAGGGTCAAGCAGCTGGGCCTGATCCCCACAAATTCACCTGGTATGACTGCAGTGGTTTGGGCAGTTCCAAACAAGCTATAGGAGAAGCATCTCCTGTTTCAAATGTCAGGCTTGACCTCATTGTTCCACCCGAGAATCAAGATGGAAGATGAAAAGGCAAAGATGGAGCAGAAGAAGGAAGGGAAAAGCAGAAGGTATTGCTATGACCCAGTGTTTACAGCCTGTTTCATTTTGTTATTTTTCAGAAGTGAAGATCCTTGCAGGAATTCATCCCCATCACCAAGATACAATCTATGGCAGAGCACAGCTCAGAACAGCCTGAGCTCTGTGGGGGTTGTTACACAGCATCTCCTGGGACTGTCTGTTCTGTAAACCCATGGCATTCAGCATTTCAGAGCTGCATCATAATGGCAACTCAGATTTTGCCATCCTTATTCACACTCTGCAGCACCAGTGAGACCAACAGGAGATTGGGAAAGGGAACTTGAGCAGTTCCTACACTGAGTGGCTGCTTCAAGTCTTGGTTTCCACAGTGACTGCCCCGAGTTCACAAATTAAACCCTGCCAGGTGTGTGGAATTTCACATTAGCAGGGACAGGGTTTTTCACATATTCCCTTCTCCACTCAAAAGCCTCTTTCTACGGTGCTGCTCACAAAAACAGTGTCCCATCAGCTTAAGTTTTCAATGTGAGCACAAACATTCTCATCATAAGTTGGGTGCAAATTACCTCACTAAAAAAAGCTTTTGTCACTATCTGTGTGTTACAAAGGAGGAATCTGTGACACTGAGGGACTAGTGAAATGCTCAAGGTCATCTGACCAGTGGGCTGACCAGGGCCAGTGGCTGTTCCTCCACTTACACCCCTGAGAGAGAATGCTTAGTATTACTTTACAGAAGTGTCCATTTGGCATAACACTTACTGACATGCAAGCATGCATTTGCAGAACTGGGTTCATATGGCAATGAGTCACTGCAGATTTTTGGCCACACCACCAGTAAAAATTATTTCACCTTTAACAGAAAATAACAAATTCAGAATCATAGAACATTTTGAGTTTTCATGCCTTTGCTTGCAAACACTCATAATTAAGAAAATAAGTAGGCTAGACATATTATCAAGCTTTTGCATCCACACTAGTCCTATAGCTTCAAGTTTGTGTTTGGTGCACTTTGGTATGTTTGCTTTTTTTGGTTGTGGTTTTTCTTTTCCTTTAATCAAAAAGTTATTTACCATCCTTTTCATCAAAATTCAAATATCAAGAGACTTCAATTGTCATAAACAAAATCCTAACCCCATTGAAACTGAGACTTCTGGCATCACCTCAGTGATTCTAAGGCAAGGTTTATAGCCAGTCCATCCTTTGGTATTCTACCACGAGGAAATAGGAGAGAACTCCATTTGCAGTCATGCATGGAGGGGAGAATGCCAGCAATCTCCTTAATCTCACAAAGCACCGTTAGACCCAACAACCCAAAGGCAATACTGCTGGTTTTTTCCAGGCATGTTTATGCTCGGAGAGTCCTGTATTGTAGTACTGGTTTTACCACTAAGCATAAGGGGAGCTATAATTCTTCAATGGTTATATGCAAGAGGGCTGTGAATTTGAAGGTAGGGTATTATTTATAAATATCTCAGAGAAATTATGGGAGCCATGGCAAATATTATATCACTGTACTGGAAATGGATATTAAGCTCTTGCTGATGTCAAGAATGCCATGCTCCAGCTTTTTACTGACCACTTCTAAGCCTTTCCCCACCCTGAACTAGCAGCCAGCTACAACCCACATCAGACTTTGAGATATGCACTTCTCGTTTGACATGCCAGAGGTTTAAAGTTATGGCCACTAAAATCAGCACTAATATTTTGTGTGCATCATTTTATATTTTACCCTCTTGCATCTGTGAAAAGCCCAGGCTGGCACACTGTGACCTCCAGGCAAGCTGATGGCACTGCAAGAAGGAAGCTGTGCTCTGTGGAGCTGTCAGTGCCGCGCACATTACCCCAGCACAGCAGTGTTTGCACACGGACGGACGGACAGACAAACGTGAAGTGCCAAACACAGTTGCAGCATGTCAGGCATATGTTGCCTGATGTCATCCAGCATTAAGGGATGAAAGCAGCAAACCAGTGCACCAACCAAGACTACTATATTCAAACAGTCATTAGAAAGAAACTAGCAATGAAACAGAGGCTGGCCCTGACAGGATCTCACCTGGAGCTAGACTTGAATCTCTTGGGATTTGATTCTGTAAGCACTGTGCACTCCCAGTAAAACCCATGTGAGTGCAGGGGGCACAAAATGTTTTAAGAGCTCAGTCATGCTTCACTCCATGAGGATTTGTCACATTTGGTTGTTAAAATGCGAAGAGAATTAGGGCACCAGTCAAAAAATAAGGTAAGACAAAGAGGCGGAAATCCAATGTACTTGCTGTATAATAAAAAAATGCACCTGTTTTGTGGCTTTTTTCTTTCATTCCAAATTAATTTTTCCAGACATATCTATTATCACAGACTGGCTCTGAGAGTAAATAGAGGCTTTAGGATTTCAGTCTGATCCCTCAAGCCCTTACTCATTTGTCCACAGTGCCTTTAAACAGAAAAACATGCCAAAAACAGTATGCAAAACAGAAATGTAGTAGGAGTATTCTCAGATTGTTATTTTTGCAGTTTCAGAAGCATTTCATTTTACTTAACAATTTGTGATGTGCTGTCAAAATAAGGCAAGAGAATTAACCTGGATTTCTCCTCCCCATCTCTCCTGGCCTTGACTTCAGAGCCCTTCAGTGAAGCAAAATAATGCAAGAATCTTGTATTTCATAGTATTTCAGCTCATAATATTTCAGTATTATGGTCCCCTGAGGTATAAACAAAACAAAAAATGAAATAAAGTCACAAATACGATGACTTACAGTGACCTGCTGACGAATAGGTTTATTGATATTATACCCTTACAGTTACACAGGGTCTGTCTATTGAGGCTGCAAATTAACCATGCAGTGAACAAGACCACCCACACTTTAGCTTTCTTCAGAGACCTCCTCTTCAGTCTGGTCTTTCTGGCAGAGATTATTGATTTGGACACCTCAAAGAGCACATCTGAAGTGCTTCCAGGAGTCAGCTGGCTCTAAAAGCAGCCTGGTGACTTTCGTATGATGTGAAACCTGTGCTAATACTCTGCCCTAGAACCCAGGTGACTGCATGAGTAAGTGGCTCACATTTCCTTGTCTTGTTGCCATGTCCAGGAGCTACAGTGACCTGCACAGTCAGAGGACAGCAGCCTGAGAAAATCTCCCACACAGTATGTCTGCATTATGCCCAACACTGCCCTTAGGTCTCAGATGGTCCAGATAATTCCAGGGCAGAATGATGTGAATTCACCAGCAGTTTGGACCTGGGTTTGTGACCAGGCTTATAAACTCTCCTGAGCCCTGGAGCACTGGGGCTCTGCACTGAGAGTGCAGAAAAGCCCACATGCTCACAGCAGGAGTCACAAATGTTTTGCAGAGCTTGCTGGCCTCAGCTGAGGGCAGGCAGCTCCTCCTGGACTGGCTGCATTTGCAGTTAATCTGGTAAATCAGCAAAACACTCCCCGAACTCACATTATTAAGGCTTTTCCATTATCAAGAACATCAGAGCTTCCATCACCCTTGAGAGCAGAGCAATAGCTGTACTGCAGGGGAGCTGCACATTTAATTTTGGGCTTTTTTAACCCAGGTGCAGAGTTTCAGAAAATGAGCAACATCCTATGGTGAAAAGAGCGAGGAGGAATATATAAAACAACTTTGATAAATTAAGAAGAATAAAAAAAGTCACTAAGTACACAGGATAGACTAGCAGAACAGAGCTAAAGTGCCAACTGCCAAGTCCTGGGCACTGTGTGATTCCCAAGTGGGTAACAGAGCTTCGTGTCTTTTACCACTGCCTGGTCTATCTTCTGTTCAATGCTTGCAGCTTCTATTAACGTTAATGAGTATGCATATGTGCCTTGAGGGTAAGAACATGTTCCCTTTGTGGCTTCAAAACTTGTTTATAAATCCCTCCAAAAATCACATTGTGTTCATTGCTCTGCACAGAAAGCTATTATAACAGCTATAAGAACTGCTATGTTTGCTCCCTCATTTTCCTTGCCCTTGCTTATCTGAGGGATGAGGAAACAGACCTGGAAAGATGAAGGGCTGAAGAAGGTGATGCAGGGAAGTAAACCAGCTCTGGAAGCTGCAATCTGAAAACTGACGTTCTGCAGGGAGGGGCAAACTGAAATCTCAGCAAAAGCAGAGAAAACCAAATCCCAAAGCACTGAAAAACTACTGCCACCACCAACACCCAAAAAGAAAAGCTTCTGAAAGTCTCTAAGCTAGTAAATACTAGAGAACAGACCACAATCTTTGCCATGTCCTACCTGCTTGCATGCAGGTCAGTGGGAACAAGCTGCTGGGCAGAGTCCCAACACAGTCAGGCCAGTGCTGCCCTCCACCCTTCTGATCCCTGGGGCAGCAAGGGGGCTGTGAGAGGAAGGGCTGAGCAAAGGGAAAGACATGCCAGGCTTCCACTAGCACTTGCATGGCTCTAACACTGCTGAAGGCACTATATCCATCCCCATGCCACCTGGACACACAGGGACACACTTCTCTGGAGTCAGGCATGGTAGTTGAAAGCCAACTCCACCTCACTCTTCTGACAACAAGGCCTGTGATTTCTGACTTTTCTGGCTTTGACTTTCCCCTTCATCAGTGCCAGCCCTTCTCCTGACGTCCACAGATTCAAGTTAAGCTCTCTCGAGCCTCACAGGCTGCAAGGGATACAGTGCAGCATATAAAGAATTATGGGTAAGACAGCACTGAGATCAAGAATCAGATTAAGGTATAGGAAGGAAAACACACTGCTCTACACACGGCTCAATACCAGCTCACATTACACCTATATAGCTAATGTGAACCAAGCTGCAGCTTCCCACAGGGAAAAACGCTGTGCTCAAAACACAGTGCAGGCTGTGTGAGAGAGAAAATGAGCTGCAAAATATACAGTGCACAGTATGCAAGCACTGAGGCCTCTCAGGCACAATGACCCACTGCAGCTCAAACTGAGCTCCTGGCTGAGGAGGCTGTGCCCTGAGAGAATGCCCTGGAGCTGGAGCTCAGGAGGCAGCACACCCTTGTGCTGCTCTGCCATGCTGCCCTTCCTGTCCCCAGGCCCAATCCCAGCACTGCAGCAGCACTGCAGCCACAGTGACAAGTGGCCCTGGCTGCGAGGGAGCTCATTGCAAGAGCTGTGGCATAAACTCGGAAACAGAACACTACATCGAGCCATGGCACGTATCTCATGCTCTGACAGACTGCACTGCAGGGTGCTGCTCGCCAGGCCTGCCTCCCCTCTCCTCTGCCACAGTCCCTGTCATGCGGTGCAGCAGCGCTCGTGCCTCAGACACGTCCCTAAAACCCTGCACTGTGCTGTGCCTGAGCTGGGCTGTCACATCAGCAGGAGGCCAAGCACATACCCAGAGCAGGAGCATCTTAAACTGCCCACAGGTCAGCCCACCAGAACTCATCTGTCAGTCCCTTTAGACTTGCTAGGTCTGAATAGGGCTCATTAATGATATTTCTTCCTTTGGTAGGCATGGATGAAAAGATCTGGGAATAAGATCTGGCTATAAGGAAGGACATGTCATGGTTACACAGAGGACACTATTTCAAAGTTCAGGTTAAATACATTATTCACTAAGGTAGGAAATAAAAGGAAACCAGCTCTACGTAAAACCAGCAAAAGTGCTAAATCCCTATGATCCAAACTCTGTTTAACGAAAGTAGCAAAAGTTCAAATTTACAATGAAGAGCCACCAGTCTAGCTGACAGAAAACTAGATTTGTGAGAGAGACCAAGTGAACTGCAAGCCCAGTTACAGTTACTGTAATTGCTTTTCTCCTGAGAAAAATTTTCCTTACAAGCTGCCCACCTTTAGAAATTGCTGAGCTCACTGCAAGGGCTTAGAAGGCAGCCGCAAGAAGGATATCTTCTTTCCCAAGACACTTGGAAGGAAAACACTAAACAAGTTGAGTGGGTTCAAGAGGTGGGTCCTCTGCAAGTATTTTCTCACGTCACAGGTAAATTTTCCTTTGGCTCTGGCAGCAGCAGAATTATAATCATGAATAGCATTGTGAAAATGCTATTCTGAGTTTGAACTGGTATCTGTGTGCATGTTTGTATGTACATGCATGTATATAGAACCTGCTTTTTCATTACACATGTATATTATGCAGACACAAATTAAATTTTATAATTAAATTATATATTTAATGTGTATTTTTATAATGTAGTACTCCATATTACTACGCAGAATTTAAACAAAAAATTAACTTTCAAAATGCAGTTTACTTATATCTTTTCATTTTTATTTGCACTGCAGCAGATCAGTAAAGCTTTCCTGTAGACATGCAGTGATCATATCAAAAAACACTGCTTGAGGCTGGTTCCATCAGCCATTTATACTGTTTTATTGCTTCCTTTTTCTGTGACATCAGGCACTGAAAACAATTAATTACAATCCTGCATTTTCGCAATAAAGAGCCTTTCAGGATCAAGATTAGATATGCCTCCTATGCTGAAATGTTATTTTAAATTACCCTTTTCAGTTCACTTCTCACTTCCTATGTGTGATGCATGGGGCACAGCTCCATTTGTTTGCTGTTCCTACCAGAGTTGGAAAACTCTGAAGAAAAGACAACCCACATTTTTAAAAACACTTTCTAGAAATCTGTCACAGAGGAGAAATGCATAGCGTGGAAGGCGTTCAGTGGGTGCATATGAGAGGCAGCCAGAAGAGTAAGGAATGGAATATTAAAGCACAAGAAGGGACACAAAGTGTGGAGACACAGCAACAAAGCTAAAGTCAAGTTAAGGAGAAGGATGCCGTCAGGCTGGAGAGGACTCTTCCAGGCAAGCCAAGGTAGGCTGGGATGAACAAAACAAACCCAAGTGCTGCTGCACGAGACAGGGCCAGTACGTGTCACTGCAACTTCAGGGAAGATTCTCACACTCCCACAAATATGGAAGCCAGAGCACTTACAGGAAAAGTGCACAGAACCAGTGTGGGTGGTACTGCTGCTATTTGTGCTTCAGGAGAAAAATGTCCTTCAAGCTCATGATCAAATTTCTTCTGGCCCTTCTGCAGTGAAGTCAGACATAGTCAAACCAATGTAATGTTATGGCAGATATTATGATGGGATATATTCAAATGGAATATGGGATATATTTTGATTTCAGCATGATCAAAAAGAGTATCAAAGTTACTATCAGTTACTGCTTTTGTTTGTATAAACAGGATAACTATCAAAAAGCAAAAATTAAACATGTTTAATAAAAACGAGTGATGAGGCTGTCCCTGGTTGGCTATAAAATGCAGTAAATTCCTTTTCAAAGTAGCCACCAGGTCAGACAATAGACATTAGAGTCCGAATAATTCTGCACAGCCATAAAAAAATCGTGCCGAGAACAATTTTGTGACAACTCCTTTACAGAGATTCCATCATAGTTGATGGAGAAACAATAGGGGTTTTCATCACTATTTCCCATAGCTCCTGGAAAAGGATGTAGTCATTCAGCCTGCAAATACCACAAGTACATGCAAATGTGTGAGACACGTGCATATACAAATATTTGGGTACAGTATAGACAAAAGTAACTGAAAGTTAAACCTGCCTGTACTTGGGCCTGAGCTTTCAAAGACATCCAAAAGAAAACATGAATATTGTATCCTATGGAATTTCTCACCTGAAATTGGGAAGAGGCAGAATTACAATATCTTGAATTCAAACTTTGGTACTAGAATGAGAACTGCTACATAGGTAAAAACATAACCAATGGCCCACAAAAAACAAGACTAGTGAATCAGAGTTTTACAGGATTCTCTGAGCAAAATTCCACATACTAAATTTGCTGGGAATTTATTTTAGAGTAATAGCAATAATTTCATATTCAGTGACAAAACTTGTCTAATATTTGTATCAATCAATACTGCAGGTAATGAACTTTGGCTTCCATCTGTTCTACTTATATTTAGAGGTTCTCATCCATGTATGACCATAGTTTTTATATAAATATTCCTATATTAGCCAGATTACTGTGAAAATTCATCAAAACAAATGTTACCTTGGAGTGCACAGGTGATAAGAAAGCCTCTCCTAGGGAGAGCAAAACATCTTAGAAATCCAATCTGTTAATTTAAACACCATATTGTACCACCCTTGAGAATATCTGTGTTAAAAAATTGACTGCTCCCTTAAAAAAAACCCAACCCAAACCAAAAAACCTACAATCTGATATTTCTATGTATTAAACTCCTTGGTGAAACCCCAGTATACATAGAAGCAGGGCAGACTTTCTGAACACACTAAAACAACAGTGTGATTAAAGGGCTCTGTCAATTGAAAACCTCCAGGAACTTCTTCATTTTAGCCTGAAAAAGTGCCCATTGCTGCTCTACATGAAAAGCAGCAGAATGAACATAATACATGTCGTAAGTTAAACATCAGAGGGATTCTTAATGTTCCATGAAGGCATTTATTCACACGGAAAAGTAACATTTAGGTATTATCTTTTATGCTCGTGATGGAGTATTACTCATTCATCAGTTTTTTCCAGAGATCTTGCTATGAATATTCAGCTCTTGATGGCAAGAATGAGAATCCAAGGTGCTCTGCAATATTTGGATTCTGATACAGCACCATTGTCATACAGGTGAGCCAGAGTGAACACGGCTACATTAGCACACATATCACTCACAACCTCATGTGACGCCATAGATCAAACTCAACCTGCATGGAGTGGAGGAGGAAGAGTCTCTTTGGAAACAGAAATGTCAACCAATTTTGAACTTTGAAATCTGTCAGAAGGTACATGACTACATATTCCTTTCTTGGACTCAAATTTCAGATGGCAGAAGAAGACGAAGAAAGGAAACAAAATTTTCAGAACCTTCCAGAATGACAATAATGCTGAAGAAAACCTAGTTCTGTGAGGACAAAGGCTGCTTAAGGGGTCTGCCACAACTTCTGTGAAGCTGGCAAAATATTTAGATGTATTTCAACTATCATTATCATTGTTATAATTGCTACTTCAAGTCTGTCAAGTTCTCTTGCTTCTCAGCAAATGAGGGAAAGCGCTGGGGTATGGATGTAAAACAGACTCCAATCCTAATCATCCTAGAGATGGTGCTGAGGTCAGATATTCTGAACAGCACCATGTACTGTGTGACTCAATTCACAGTTGCGGGAATAGTCATTAAACAAATTAAAAAACATTAAACCCTTTCCTACTACCCTGTCTGCAAAACAAACTTCATCTAGTCTTGGTGAATCTGGTTGGGCAGATTCAGGGAGAAAGAGTGCTAAGAAAACATATTAAAGAATTATAAAAATACTTTAAAATGTTGTATTTTTTTAAAGAAGTTTTGAGTAATGTAGGAGCTCCTGCCTTTCACCTCAGAGCATATCAGACCAAGAAGTTTGTGTCTCTTTTGGTATTAAATTAAAATTTGAAAGACTTTCTGATATGAGAATTTAAATCTCAAAGTTAAATGATTTCTGTCTAGGCTTTGGTCCAGTAAAATTGTGGAAAACTGCTTTTGTTAAGGACAGCTGGGAGGACTTAATGCTTGCATTTGTCATGTTAGTCTGCGTGGAGTTGATGTCATGGTCACTGAAGAAGACAAGATATGGAAGTAATGAAAAATGTCATATGCACAATAACTAGCAAGAGCATAAATAAATCCATAGCTTTGTTCAGCACTTGTGTTCAACTGCACAACCATGGACATATGTGTCACCATGATTTACACATTCACTGGCATCTTTGTTATCATTGACAACTTTTTTTAATCAGATTTGCTTGAAGGGGGTCATAGCATGAATGTAGCTAACAAGTATTTCTGGCCACACCACCAAGCAAAGGGGTACACACAAGGTGGACTACATGCTGTCAAAACTGATATGTAACACAGCAGTGGGAGACACCAGCACTGATCAAAACCATTTGTCCTTACGGGTTCCTTCCTACAGTTCACACTGTGAAGCAGAGTCATCCTGATCTCTCCTAGGAGAGAGTACAGCTGGTCCTACTGCGGCACAGAATGTATTTACAGCACGGAATAAAGGAAGAAGATGACCCCTACAGTATTAGCTCATCTTTAGCAGTGCAAAGAAAGGAAGCAATATCCTTACTAAAATTATTTGTTAATTCTGTTCTGAGTGCTGCTCTGGCTGAAATGTAACTGGGAGGAATGGGAAGAGAAAATGTAGACTCAGATACAAACAGAAGCTTTGAGCAATCCATTATATCATCCTGGCTAAAATTTTTACTGTTGGATGATATCTTCTTGTTGTGGAGTTTCAGGGCCATACAGTGTTCTTTTTATTAATTTCTGTTCTTCACTCCTTTGTTGAGGAGAACCCTTTCCAAAGCTGTGGTTTACACCATGCTAATGACATGGTCAGTGGTCCTTGGCTGGTGGGCAGATAACATTGGCCTACATTCTAACTGATAGCAATCTCTTTCCCCCTTCACTTTGGATAAATTCAACTCATTCCCCACTGTACATCCAGGCCACGTAAGTGGTGCAGTTCTGTGACAAATGTCAAAGGCAAAACCATCCAGAACTGCTGGATAGTTGGTCCAACATTTAGACACGAGCGGTCTAGGGTACCTGTGCTCGCACTGTTACACAAATAAGGAAACATACAGGTAATTCTTAAATGCAACAGGATAATCTTAAGACTGGTTCATCTACCCCCTTTTTCCCAAAGAATTACAGTGTTTACCTTCAGTCTTGTCTGGTAGTTTCCCACTTTTGCTTGTTGTACCAGTGTTGACAGTTTCAGACGAGGTGCTCAGTTTGGTGTTGGGGTCTCGCTTCGGTTTTGGAGGCGGCTGCTTTCGAGAGCTGCTGCTTTCATCATCAGTTCCTCCAACTGAATGAAGTGACTGGGATCTGACAGTGAAGCCACTGGAGCAGGGGTGTGGCAGTCTGTCCTGAGGAGCAGGCATTGTCATAAATCCCATGCGGAAATGTTTCCCCACGTAGCTGCCTTCATTTCCTCTTGCTACTTCTCCACCTATGCTGTAAGAGAGAATACAAATATAAGCAAAAGGTTCCTTTGCCTGAACTGTATCTGGAACCAGGGTCTCAGTTCTGCTTGTGACAGGCAGATCATGTTTTTGAATTTGAAAACAAGCAATGCTCTTCTCTGAAAAGAAGATGACTACTAGAAAAGTCTATTTTTTAACATAAGCTGCCAACAACTGAGACATAGATACACTGCTATGCACTCAGAATTTTACAAGAAATCAAGAAAAGATTTAGTCAAGTTTCATAGTATTGTAACTAGAAATTTTCTACAGAACAAATTTCAAACATTGAAAGTCAGAACTGAGTTTTCAGGAAAACAGGAGACTGTGAGTAGGGCAAAGAATAACACTTTAGAAATACAACAGGGTGTATTGATCCACACTCGCTGACGCTCATCTTTGACTACAGATCCTCATGTAGCTTGGGAAACAAGGATCATGGCATCCAATTAATCTTTCCCCTTGAGACTAAAGAATGGTAGAGAAGAAATGTTCTAAAAATTACTTGGATATAGGAAACTCAACATCACATCAAATCCACATAAATCTGCAACACAAGCAGCTTCAGACTAGTAAATTACAAGTGTAGGAGATGAAAAGGCCATGGACTGTGGGACACCAGAAAGAAATTAAGCTCCAGCCATTCAGAAACACAGGTGAAGAAGGAAGAAAGTTCAGTCGAAACAAGTGCTACCATACCAAACACTGCATTTTTCTGTGGGTGGCATAAGTGAGAACTTGATATTATTCCTGTTCCACTCATGCTTATCAGTTCTGAAAATCAGCTCTTACTGTGTTTATACTGCAAACCAACAGCACATTTCAATACAGGCAAGTCAGTGACTATGCAAAGAAACTCAGCAACACACACAGGTCAATGTGGGCCTGACTGCAAGGAGGTTTGAAATGGTACCACTGTGGGCACATAGAAATGTCAGTACAAGTACTGTGAAGTATCAGAAAGCTCTAATTAGCTCCTGTTTTCCCTTCACACAGAGTAAAGCTCTAAGCTGGGTAAGTACTTCTCTGAAAGTTTCTTACTTGCTGTTGCCTTGGTCTGCTGAAGTTTATTTGGTGCTGGAACACATTTCCTTTTTTTAAAAGACAAGAATATTTCTCAAAAGTGTGAAGAGTAAGCAAGGTCACCTCATTTCCTGATACTGTCCCCATTTTCACTGTAAGTAAAACACAAGCTGTCTCTAATTTCCTAAAAGCATCAGACTGGCAATGAGCAATATACAGCTTTGTGCGTGATAAAGCAGAACCTTTGTTTGCTTATTATGCTCCCTGCATTTTTATTCCATTTCCTCTCCAAGTGGAGATGTCCAGTTTCAAAACTGGTTAACAACAGAACAGGTTTAACTGACTATGTGCCACTTTGCAGGAGCACTGACACCTACCCACATATGTAAATGTGTGCACGCACACATGCCACACATATGCACACACTGGTCCATGCTCATAACTAAATCCTAATTGGCATCAATTCCAAAGGGATTTGCAGCCAGAAAGATCAAGAGGTAGAACTCATTAATTTGAATATTTCTAAAAAACCTGTAGTTAGTTTGAATGATTAACTATGCCTCTACTAATCTTTCATAAACTGTTCTGAAAATAATATAATCCTCTGACACTGGACTACAGAAAGAGCCTGTCATATTATTTAAAGAAGATTACCATCCAACCATGCTGAAGAATGCAGGTGGGGAGTCTGATTCCTTTCTTAAGTCCATTGGATAATCACATTTAGCAAAGAAAATTTCAGTTTGCCATGTCTCCAGTGTTACAATTCTTAACAGTTTGCACTATTTAATTATTGCATTTACTTCACTGCTGCATGAAGGTGATTGAACCATCCACTATGAGCCAGGTTCTGTTCTGGATCAACTTGCACAAATCCCTTTGAAGTGATACATTTCACCCTTTTCCTAAGAATACACAGAACTGCATTTATATGAAGCATGGGGGTGCTTTTGCCAAACTGCTCCATCTTGTATTCCAGAAATTAAAACTTACAAAATGTACGCCTGGCATCTAAATGCACTGTATCATTAAAAAATTAAACCAAATCCTTCCCTCCCCTCCTTAATTTTTTAATTCCTTATTGAATTTCAACATGGATTAAACCCTCACCTGCTTCCCACACTTTCTCCAGAACAAAGAGCCTACGGCCAGGTCAGAGAGAGGTTGTAGGTACAGATGGGACCAGATCTTGCTGCTGTTCAGCATTGCTGCTGGAATAGATCTGGTCTTGCTTTCCGAAATCCTCTGCTCAGCTACCAGGCAAAAACAGCAGGGCACCATTTTCCCATTTTCAGCCACATTTAAAAGAGGATCCATTTGTCTTTGAATATAGGAGCCAACACTCAGCTGCTGGTTAAGCTCTGTAAACCACAATCTGAAGAAGACTAGCCTCCAATCTTTGGTCCTGGGCCATGGTCATTGACCAGGATCACAAAAGGCTTAGGCTTGTTCCTTATGCTGGTAGCAACTTGCAGTATAGGGCAGTGGGTGTTTCCCAGCTGAGTCTGACCAGCTCACACCAACACAACACACAGTGGAATGCCAAGTTCCCACCTCAGCAATGCAGACCAAAATCCCTTGGGTGTAAAGAGAAAGTATAACTCCAGACACACACCCAGAGCACAAGATCAAAAGCAGGATGGCAGATTTCAAATGTGGCATCCCCTGCCTTCAGGTAGCGGCATCCTGAAGGTCCATTTGGACTTCTGCAATGCACAGTCTTGCTGTTGTTACATCATGAACCCAGACAGAATGAAAGGATTTATTTATATACTCCTCCTGCTCACAGCCACGGGAACTGGCTGGGGCTAGCGTGTGTCCCACTACAGCACAACAAGCTGACAAAAATTTACACATAATTTGCTGTGCAGCAATGATTACAGAGACAGTGAGAGAGAAAGCAACTGTGTAGGTCTCACTTCAGTATTTCTGACAGGTAAGACTTTGTGCTCCTCATTGTACTGATAATGAGCTCTATCTCATTTCAAAACTGTATTATGTTAGTTGCTGCAAGTATTAGTGGCATAGTTTATTAATACATATGGAAATCCAGATTTGGATTATTCCTCTGGGAAGCTTCCATTTGAACTTGGCCAGGATCAAATGCTTCTCTGACAAAGAATTATGTACAGCATTAAATAACTGTTTAAAATGCAAGGCATTTGTCTGCAAAGAGAGCCATGATTACATAACAAAAAAATTAATCATATGTTCACTCACGTTAAACACATCAAAGCTGGCTTTGTACTGAAAATGCACTTCAGTGTTTGCCCAGGTCTAGTGAGTGATGCTGCCACGGGTGGAGAAAAGGGCAATGCCAAGGCTGGTGTCAGATACCTTTAAGAAGATTGTCATAGACCATGTCTCCTTTCAGAACCATGTTACAGGCCTTCTCCAGACCCAGCCCACCAGGCCCACGCAGACCTTAGAGTGCTACCAGGTTACACACTCTCTTTGGGTGCATTGCAAGGGAAGCAAGATCCCATCCCTCTCCCTCTTCCACACAGTGATGGAATTAAATCATTACAACAAATACCAAAACAGTTAGATGTGCCTTAAACCAGTAACAGCAGATTTCAGCTTTCATTTTTAAAATATGAACAAGAGATCTGACTGATGGATCCAATGAGTCTCATTATATTTCCATACAGGTTTTGTCTGTCAGCTGAGTTTTTTGAGGTCAGAACTGGGCTAGCACTAAACCATACTGGCCTTGCTGCAGTGTCAGCCTGCTGGCACGTAGGCTGTAGTCATGGCAGTGCTGGACACTTCACAGCTCACTTCTGGTGCTCTCCCTGCTCTTTTCCATCAAGCAGATACTGGAGTATTGATGTAACTATAGCACAGAATAATGGAAGAACATCTTTGAAGAACTACAGAGGAGAAAGTCTTTTATATTATTCATTTCATTACACATCACAAGAGTGAAAGTTACAGAAAAAGATTAAAATGAATTATTATTAAAAACGAATACAGGAAGTACTCCAAATGCAAACAGCATAAGGAAGGGTGTGTCTACCTTGCTTTGCCATGATTCATAACGTTCCTATTGACTCTGAACATATTTTCAAGTTGTTAAGTTAGAAAACAAAGGCAAATAAATTTTCACCACATTGATGAAAAATACATGGCAAACAGAAAGTATCCAGAGACTGTCTGCATCAATCAGTGTGGTCTTTTTAGTTTGCATTGTTCCTATTTAATATTGCAAAGAACAATTTTAATTTGCTGTGCAGTTTCATTACTTGGTCCAGACAGAAACAGAATTAATTCCTGGAAAACAAATTAATAGTTGTATGAAAACTTTAGTTTTACTTGGTGTCACTGTTTAACTATAAACAAAATGGAATATTAAATTCCATGGTGCAGCTGTAAGGAGTAGAAATCTTGGACTGAGACTGTAAAGTCAGAATTCTCTGAAGAAGGATTTTCTTCCCAGTCATCTATCTAATCTTATTCTTGGTTTTCATGCAAAAATTCTCCTATCAGTTTAAATTTACACTGGATTATTTTCATTCCTCAGGCACCAAGAAACACTTCATAGTTCTCCTGATCTTTGTATGTTTTCCTTTTTTCTTCCTGTGCTGCTTTATATGGGATTTTCTGCTTTTTAGAAACAAATTCAGAAAGGGAGCTACACCTGATTATGAGATTTGACTTCCAAAGCAGGAGGAAGGGGGATTTGCTCTGCTGGGATGTGTCATCTTTGAAGGTATTTTACCATTTCTTTTCTGTGATATATTCCAGTCAAGGACCACAGAAGGCCACCATCCTTCTAAGTGTTGAAATTCCAGGTAGCCAAGAGAAACCATTTCAAGAGCAGCTGCTCGCTCCTCTCATTCTAGAAGATTCACCACAGATACTGGTTCATTTGCTAGCAGAAACTGAGCTGGGAGTCTCTGCAGGCTCCTCTGTGGAAGCGGGGAGGACTACGGATTACAGGGCAAGTGAGGCACATGGATGGCCAGGCTCCTTCCCTCCGGGAGCTGCAAGCCCACGCAGAGCTAATCCACCATGACATGCTTCTAATCCACCAGGGAAGCCATCTGAGTCAGAGACAGAAGAAAAGTCACTAAAAAAATTAACTGATAACATAGGAAGAATTTTCTGCAGAAATGACTAATCATAAGCAAAAGAAAAGTAATAAGAATACCTAACTCAAGGATTTTATACAAGCTGGCTCGACTGTGCAAACAATGGTTTATCCCATGGTGTATTTATGTTTTCTGGGTTAAGAGAGTAGCTACTGCTGTTTTAACCATTTCCTTGCTCTTACAGCAGTGAACATCCAGCTGCCCTGCTCATATCAAATGTTCTGCATATGAAGGGCTGAAATGGCTTTGAAATGTCTATTCTCCATCAGAATAAATTATGCACACATATACTAAGGATGACACATTTTACTTTGTATCTGAGAAGCACTTTCAAGATTAGCATAAATTATATTTGTAAATTAGAGGTTGGATGCCAAAACAACAGAAGATATACTATTTTTATCCCCCTAAATATGATTTAAACAGACCATGAAATGTAATACTGAAGAAATAAGGACAGGATCACAATCGTGGATACAGGAACTACAGTCTAGGTATGGTTTTATACAAGTCTATATCATTTTGATCACAAAAATTAAACATGTAAATTACACACATTTATCTCTATTTTTAAAATAGAAATTCAGAGTTCTCCCTTATTATTCCCAAAGAACATACACGCTTTTTTTTTCTGCATTACTTTTCTAAAATAATCCAAATGACTCACTATGATCTTAAGTCAAGATCCAGAGGGTAATACTACCTTCTTTTTAGATATAGGCTAAAGCGTAGATGACTCGTGACAAAGGTCAGATTTAGAGCCATTTTGTGCACCTGGAAGACTGCCTAAAATGAGCAGCCAATATGTCTATGCCCATCAAACTCCTTCCCTCTACTATATGCCTCTGCTTTTGAGGTAGGAGATCAGGCGCTGCTTAAGAAGTCAGGCCTCTCAGGATATACAGAATACATTAGTGCTACAAAATAAAATTTATTCTTTTATCTGTCAAACCTGTCAAACCGACAGGCCCAGGGTTTGATCCTGCAGACATGCAATGACAATCTTGCTCTGAGTACCTGCATTATTGCACTAAAGCACCCAGGAAGCTTCGTGGAAATCGCTTGTGTCTCATAAATCTCTTGTAAGCAACAGCTCTTGCAGATGTGTATCCACTGCCCATTTTGACACTGGGTTATTTCTTTAAGCCCTTTGTGCTCCTCTTGAGAGTCTGCCATCCCCAATAGGACCCAGCGAATATTCTCCAGAAGAAACTGATCTGCCACACCACATGTTGTGGTTGCACTGTAAGATTAACTGAACCCCTGAGGAGCAGCCAAAAGATAGCTGTAATCCCTCTGCAGTGCACAATGGATAATAAAAGCAAAACTAACCAAGACTGTCCACAGCAGGTTTTCCATATGATGCCACAAAATCTGATTTCAAATGATGATCTGGTGTGCTCTGCAGTGAACTACTTTTATAATGCAAAATGTTGAAAATGCTAGCAAGTGTCGGAATTTTGGGGAAAAGGGAAAAAAAACCAAAATTGAAACAAACCCAAAACACTTTATGATAAATTCTGATAAATTAAAAACCTTGTTTGCTATTTTTATAACAAATCTAACATAAGCTAGACAGCTTGGAAAGGAGTTACTGAGGAGTAAGGACCTTTCTGATCCAACAAAACTCAACAAAATAGTTTCATGAGTCTGAACAGAAGTGCAGGCACTAGTTCTATTTTCCACTGGCATTGTTTCTGTTTGTAGCAGACTGTGTCTTAAACCAGGGACTAAGGATGCCTGTGTTGGGCTGCACATCCACAAAGGCCTGGCACTGCTCTCCCCAGAAGGACCAACTCTCACTGCTGTACCTGGGGTGCAGGGTGCTGTACCACGTGTGCCTGGTGACCAGCTGATGCACATGGGAACATCTGTGGGTTGTGAGTACACAACACTGAAGAGGCTGGAGCGAAAAAGTGCTCTGTTGTTATATGGATACAGTTATTTTTAATTTTGCATTGGGGGATGCAAAGCTAAAAGCCAGCAAATGAAAGCTCATGTGTTCAGAGTCACCTAGAATTAGACATGGAGCATATGCAATGTTTAAACTGAGTGCAAATGCATGTTCTCATTAATGGAGTGGGGCTTTGCATCCTGTCAAAACCAGGTGGAGCTCAACCAAGGTTGTGGTTTTGTCACATTCACTGGAAAACCACATGGTGCAGACTCCACTCTGCCTGAGCAACTGCAGCTAAGTAAATATTTCAATGAGATATGGGAATAAATTAACATACAAAATAATTCTTGGGCATTTCTGGGAGAAAATGTTTCTTCAGCTTTGACTCAAAGTTTCAATGGAAAAAATAAATCTGTACAGAGTAAAAATCCCTTTTTGTGGATCAGATGCTGTGAAAAGCTAAAACCTGAAGAAATTAATGAAATGTGCTGCAACTCTAAGACAGAGACCTGTAAACAAAGCCTTTCCAAATTCAGGTTTATTTCAAACACTGATTGTAAAGATGCTCTTCTCAGTCCCTCAAGCAAACATGACACTCCATTTTTTTTTAAATTCAAGCTTAAATTGGATTGACAAGGAAATTATGGTTTTAAATAAATGCTTCCCATGGTATTCCAATTCCAAAGGGAAAGGACTCTGAAAGTACTCTTCAATCCTGAGTGGCCGTGAACAGGAAGAGCAGCATTTCAGTTTGGAGGAAAACCCCTGACAAATTGCACTTTAGCATGACCCATAGCAAAACATACAGATGACTTTTTACACACCTGAAGGTCTAGTTATTCACATTATTCTTCTGGTAGTATTGTAATTCACAATTTGCAGTTCAAGATACATTCCCTGAGCTGATCTGCCTCTTCATTTTCTTTTCTAAATGCCCTGTGAGTAGGTAAGAAGGGGAGAGGCACTTCCTGGCATACTGGGAGAAGGTCTCAGTGGCACATTACAGTAGGGATTTGACAGGGGTGCAGGTTCCACTGAAGAGACAGTTTTATGCAACAGCCACCACTTCAGATCTGTCATACTCACATAGAGCAATTTTGGCTCCAGACATCTCAGCATATGATAAAATTTGGAAGTTTACATTCTTTCGATCAGACATTTCTCTGAATATCTTGGGTACAATTTTAGGCACTGTTTTCATTGATATTCAGGGTCAGTTGGTAGCTACTAAAAAAAATCAGCAAATTAGCAATTTAAATAGGACTAAATCAAATTTAACCTACAAATTGTATACTAAAACTTTCATTTTAGGGGAATGCACAGTGCACATTTTTAAAAACAGTGCAAGGCTTATTTGGGTATTTTTCCCACTTAAAAGGACTCTGGGTGCTGGACTGGTCTTTGCACAGGAAACAAACAAAAAAAAAGCTTTACTGCAGTTTACCCAGCCTAGCTACATAAACGTTCTGCTGGATACATCACTTTGCTGTCCTAGGTTGTGGAACCCATGGAAGTCTTTGCCAGAAAATCCTTTTTTACCTGGAAGAGCCCTGCCCAAGCCCATTGCCTTGACTTTACAGCGAGAATTACTCCCCTTGTGCTATTAGGTATCACCACCTCTCTGTTCCTTCTGATGTCTGAAGCAAAGGTTTCAGCTCTTTTGTCAATCACCACTCTGTATTTTAAGTGGACAGCAGTGAGTATCTCTGCTCTGTGAAATGAAACAGACTCAAAAAACTAAGTGAAATATTTTTGACTGGTGAAATAAACCCAGGAAACAGGAAAGGGAATCACTCCACAGGATGTGTACATTGGTGTCCCTCTTTCCTTCCTCCCAGGACAGTCTCAGTCTGCTAAATAAAGATATATTAAATACATCAGTATCAACAGTTCTTATCCTCAGAGCCTGAAGAGGTTTGTTCACTAAGATACAAAGTTCTCATGAAGATCTCCCTGCTTATGTCACGTTTCTATGTGTAACAAAGTGATCATTATTGCCACAACAGCATATTAATGTGCTTCACATCTAAGTTTAGAAATAATAATATAAAAAACTCTTTCCTTGTCTTGATGGATGTCAGTTTCTTAGCCAGGGTTGTCAAAGCTACTTATTTGTTCACAAAAACAAACTTAAAAGGACATTTTATTTTCAGAAACATAGTTAATTTAATATTGCACGTCAGAGCATGTGAAAAGCAAGTGTAGTGGGCATACAGGTGGTCAGGAACTAGGGATTTGAGTCAGGACACTGAAAGAGGCCAGCCAGGAAACCCTATGTCTGTCCCCAGCACAACCCTGGACCCTTTCCACACTGAGGTCTTCCAGTACATTCATTGCATCTCCATTCCCTTTACAAATCAAGGTGAATTTTCCAAATGCAAAGCACAGAAACTCTCTTCTCCTCTGTACCCATGCACAGATCTAATGGGCCAGACCCAGGAACTCCAGCAGACTACCAAAAGGTCTTTACATATACAGGAATTTAACACCAGAGACAACTGGCTACAATAAAAGATGCCAATAAATGTCCAAAGCTGCCAGAAATCAGCACATCCTGATTTTCATCACACTCAGAATTACTTTTGCAAATGGGAATGATCAGATAATTTTGGGCACTGCTGTATTGTGCTTTTTTTCCTGCAAGAGTAGCTTTTTGCCAAATTTTTGAGCAAAAACTATGACAGTGAAGGAAGATGATACTTAAATGCTCCTTTAGGGACATGTGCTTACATTGCCCAAAGGGTCATCACTACAACCTATGAAGCTGCAGTGAAATGGAATTTTGCTAAAGCAACAGCTTGTTTTCCAAGGTGTGAAAGTCTGAGGACTTGTTAGAGAGCTAAAACATTAAAACAAAGAGCAAACACCCTTGTAACCCGCATTTAATGGTGTAATGGTAAATTAAGTGGGGAATGTACTAGTTTAGTTCCCTGCATGAGAGGTGATCAGCTCTGTGCTGTCCATACTAAAATTATGCAAATTCCCTTTATTCCTCAGGCAACTCTTCTGAGCTGTCATTTATTGAATGCCATGTTTGAAGTGTCTCAGCTTGAAGAGATAATGTTGTGTGTGCACTGAGGTGGTGAGCTGTGGCAGCCAGGGTCACACAAAGTCTGGACCTAATTTTATGTAAAGATGACAAACCAAAAATAAGTGCTGTTGCTTTCCTTTGCTCTAAGAATTATTGTTAAAATCTGCAAAGCTGCTGGTAATAAGTTGTAGTGCATGTACATTTCCATGCTGCTTAAACCCCTTTGAAAAGTCTTCTATCTAGGAACAATAACCCTGACATAATATGAACTGGATTTCCCTCTCCCAAAGCTACATTGCAGGCAGCAGCCTACTTTAAAACAGCTGAAAGGGGAAGAAGCTCAGAGACAATTTCTGTGTGAGCTCCAAGCACTGAAGTCCAAATCAGTCAACAGCAGGCTGCACACAGGGGATGTCTCTGTCCCTCAGAAGAGAAATTCAGCTATGCTTTTTCATTGTTTATATATTTTTAAACCCAAGAAAATACTGTTCTCTGCTCCAGAAGATGTGAAAATTCCAGAATACCCCTTTCCCTGCCCTGTGGCTGAGTGTCCACACAGGACACAGGAGCCTGTTCTGTCCTTACTGCACCAGCTACCCCAGAGTTTTCAATTTTGAGATGCTAAGACGAAAATCTTCCTTCAAGATGGTCCCGTTATAAAAATCTGAAACCAAAGCAGCCTCAATTCAAACATTTTGGGTCATTATGTATAGGACTGGGACAGTAGACTTTCAAATCCTACAGAGAGCTCATGACAACGCATCTTTTAATAACCACTTTCACCCACTTAATAAATGTAGTGATGGGCTACTGAGCTTTAAGAAATAGAATCACTGAATCATTGAAGTTGGAAAATATTTTTAAGATCATCAAATCCAACCATCAACCCAGCAGCACCACCATGTTCACCACTAAACCATGTCCTCAGTGCCAGGAAGGATGAACACATGCACTTCTGTGAATTTGCATGTGAAATGATTTTTTACCCAACCTAGAACGGCACACAGAAATGTTAGTGTTCGTGGTGGTGAACAGCTCATTATTCTGGTCTCTAGAATCTCTATTTTATTTTTACCTCAGTAAGAAGTGAAAGATAACAATTGTTAAACAATACCTAGCAGCACCTGGTTATTTAACCAGTGGATACATTGCTTTACAACAAAAGTAGATGATTAGAGACAAGAAAAGACAGATGCAGCACAATTACATTATTGCAGCTCTAAAGTGCCTTCTAGAAACTTTGTGGAAGAAAAGGGTAAAATCAGCATATTTCCCACGGTGGGTTTTGAGTTAAACAGTTAAATGTGACCTGTTGTCATATTTTCAAGTTTTGCCTTATACCCACCACATACTTAAAATGAGATGAGAGCCAAGGCTTTTTTATAGTTCTGCCATTGGATTCTGGAATGGAAAATTAAATGCAATCTAAGATTGTAGGACACTAGAAAGAACTTGGGAAGTCAAAACTATGAAGTTTCACAGATGTTTGTGAGTGATCCAAGCTGACACTTTTAATCCACTCTCAGATATTAAAACAGGGATATTTCATAGGTGTATCCAGTAAAATTAGGATAGCTTTGATTCAAGACTCAGAACAGCTTCAAGAAGGCTCACAAAAGAATAGTACCATGGAAAGAAATATCTCCTAAGGAGAGATTCCCTCCTGTGACAGTGACAAAACTGGGTCGCCTCCTAGATGCTAGCATCTATAATTCTTGAAATGCAGAAAAAATGCAGGTAAAAATAAATACAAAGTATAAGTTTTCATAATAAATTGGAGTTATTTATGCATATACTTACTAATCTGTGTTTACTGCCCTTCAAGCTGCATACAGAAACAATTAGATCCCTTTTTAGAAGGGGTAGTATGGACCATGGAGATCTATAGCTTTGATTTAAAGAGTATGACAGGCAATCAGTGTGTGTCAGAGGAAGCCTACATCAGCAAAGAGACATATTAAAGCCACATTTGAATTTTCTTTTTTAGGACTGAACAGATGAGTGTTTCCTTCATGTTCTGAACACAGTAGGGTTGGGAAATATTCTGAATTTTATGCTAGGAGAAAATGGATTGCTTCAAATTATAGGAAAATGAACAGCATTGATTTTATTCCTCATTTTCAGCAGAATTGAGCAGTGCATAGCAGAAAAAGGAAAGCCAGATGCATTCCTAAATCTGTTATATATTTCCACCAGAAGTAGCATAACAACTAGAAATTAACTATTTCCCTACATTTTTCACTCTCGTGAGATAAACATCAAATTTGGCTAATGAACTGGAAAGAAAAAAGAAAGTCTGTGGATTAATAGTCCATGGATAATTTTTTTAAATGATTAAATGAAACAGGAATACAAACAGGAAATTAAAGGCTGTATTTCTGTATTAATACTGATGTACAATGAGAGCAGCTGAAGGTCCCTTTTAAAAAGACATCATTATTTCTTCCACAAAAGGTTTACATTGCTTGTGAGAATATGAACTGAAACTATTTCAGCTGGGAAGAGTCTGATTGCAAAGTCACAGAACTGTTAAAGGTGCAGACAAGTAGGAAGAAAACATCTAAGCTGAGCAAATCAGTTGCGTTTTTTTTTTAAATCAGGACTCAAACCATTATGTATTAAGTTTGAAAGAAGCCACTACAAAGTTGAGGAACCTAAGCAGGACTCCCCAGTCCCTTCTGTCCCATTTCCACGGACAGTCTCCTCATATCCTTTGTCAAAGCCAGGCTCAGATCTGTCCCACGGTGCCCTGTCAAGACTACAGAGCCAGAGAGGAGTATGAACTGCTCTGTTTTCTATGGAAATAAAAAAGGTCAGCTTTTTTCCTCCCAAGTCAAGTCACTCAGTGACTACAGTGAATATGAATGGCTGGACAAATGTCTAAGACTGTCCCTGGAGAGGAGCACTCTGTGCCCTGTGCTTCTTGTGGCCAGGAAGAATGTAAGACAGACAAGTCTCTGTCCTGCCTTTTAACAGCAAAGTGCAAGGTAATTGAGAGTCAAAACAGAGCCTAAATCACCCAAAAAACAATGTTCTTGAGATTCAAGCTCCCCAAAACTTCCTTTGGAGACAGTTACACATATGTGTACTGCTCACACAATCTCATGCAGCAAGCTTCAATCTCAGCTAGTGCTGCTTCCAGTGACAGTGTTCCAATATGTGGTTTAATAATTCCATTGGTATTCTTTGAGAATAATGACATTGTTGTTCCTTTTTGTTTTGCTGCATTTTCTGTCATTTTGCTATCTTCCATCCCTAATGTGTTTTATTATTATTCAGGTCCTTGCCCAGTCTATCTGTTACCTGCTCATTAGAACTCCTGTGGTAGAAAATGTTTCTGCAAGAGCCTAATTCTAGTATGTTTCAATTTATTTTCAGGCTGACTGGGTCTGAAAGCTCAGATTATTAAGGTGAGTTTGCAATTGATGTATTTGATAGACTGTGTTTTGTTGTGTTAAGGCAAAGGGAAATTCATCTATAAAGTTTTAACTTTATACTTGGAAAGCTTAACAAAAAATAAGTAAATCTAGACCCTCAAAGAAGCATGCCTCCACCAGGGCTTAAAGTGACTTGGAGGTCAATGGGCAAAACAACTTAAGGCATTCCTTTGTAAGATATATGAGAGGGATATATGGCAATTAGCAGTACAAGCTTGTTCTAACGACACTTTTACAATGGAAACCCACTTTGAAATTCTCCAAAATAGCTTGAAAATTTCCAAACAGGTGGTTTTAGTTTAAATTGCTAATAAAACCACTGAGTGGATCAGTGAGTTGAACCTACAGCAAGCTCCAGCAGCACAAAAATTTTATATGCAATTTTAGGGCTGAGTTCCCTACAGAATGACTGCACTGCAGTTATGGCCATAAAATACGAGCAATGTTAAGTAAATTAAAATATATTATATGAGAGAGGCCTTCCATCAGGGAACATCTGGGGCTCCAAACTATTCAGAACAGGCCTTATTACTTGTATCCACCTTATTTTAAAATCATTTATTTACTAAGACTTAATTTAAAGTAAAAGAAAAAAGAAACAAAATTCTAAGAGCTTAATCATAGCTAAAAGGTTTACAGCATGCACATTTTCTTCAATTTATTATTAAAAACAGCAGCAAAAATTGACTGTGATATTGAAAAGGCAAGAGAAAATTAAGCAATGCCTCATCTACTACTTCCAACTTAATTTTAAGTACTCTGGGCCTTTTCATATAAATGGCAATTTTATTACTAGCATTAGAGAAGTAGTTATCCTGCTCTCTGAAAATGCCTTCCACTTTCTGGGCAAGTCTGTGGAATATGTGTAAATGATTAACCACAGGCCAGGTCAGCTCAGACACAGAGCAATCACAGACTGCTGCAGAACCTTAGAAAACTTTAAAGCCACAGGCCAGCAGAGGCTCTGGATTGAGAGATGTGCACTAAGCCACTGGCCAGCCACTCCTACTAGAAAAAGGTGGTCTCAACAGCCTCTTTCCTGTTCCCCTGCATTGATTTTTTCTCCTTTCCTGAGGCAGGACCAATGTGCACATATCCAGCAGGCAGCACCATCACAGCCAGCCCCCCAGGAGGCTCTGGTTGCCACAAGAGATGGAACAGCCCAGAAGCATCTTGTCAGACCAGCCAGCCTGAGCAGAGGGAGCCTGGCTCTAGCCCAGTCATGCCTTAACAAGACCATCATCTCCCTTATTACAAAAGACACCAAATAAAACTGGATATTTAAGACTCATATTGTCATAAGAGGGAAAACTGCTACTAAATATTAGCTTATCACTAGGTATCCAACCAATTTCACAGAAGACTAGCAGCATCTCGTTAGGTTTATATATATATAAACTGTCATCTGCTCAGTCCATTTATAAAATGTGGGAAGGCAGCAGGAAACCTAAGGATTCATGAGGAGTTCTTGGAAAGAAACATCCAGTGCTCTCTTTGTCATTTTTCTCAGCCTTTGATTTTAGCCTCATCTTTTCACAGCTCTTTCTCCTCCTTTGTGCATGCCCCCTGCTACTGCAGAACCACCAGTCATCCTGTGCACTCCATGTTAGACACTGAGGGAGCTTCTGTGCAAACGTTCAGCACCAGCACAGCTGTCAGCAGCTGTATGCTGGCTCTGACATTTTACAACGCCTGCTCTTAATCTAGGGACAAGGGGAAAGGATGGCATGAGCTGCACAGGGGAAAGCAGAAGCTACCCTACAAAGCTTGTTTTGGCAAAGCAGAACTAGGCCCACAAGTGGAGCTGCAGGTCAGCAGGAGGGCAAGGACTCCACAAACCCCACTGTGTACACGAGATCCAGCTGTGGGCAGCTGTCTCGTACAGTTATACAGTCTCAGGGACTTACACTGCTCCTGATTGTTTCCTCTTGGAGAGCTGCTATTGCCCCATTTCAAAAGTTGGCAGATGATGCAGGGCAAACAGCTGAGCCAAAACCTAAATTCAAACCTAAATTCACATGCCATGATTCCCAAGCTGCAATCTCAAACTCAGAACCACCCTTTGTCACACTTCTGTTTTCTCTGTGTGCTTAGAGTCTCACCTCTGAAATACACAGAAACACTGGCCTGAACAGAGCTTCAGAGCCCTCAGAGAGAGGGGCACCACAAGGCACAACACGCCAACTCAAGAAGGAACTGTTGATGCTATGAAGACCCCTCCAATACACTCTCTTTTGACACAAATGACAACGGCAGTTTCTCAGAAGACCAAGTCTTTGGCATGAGAGCACAAAAGGGGTTTGCAGTGAGGCCACTGGAAAGCAAAGCAGAATATGTTCTTGGCTTATCTACAGCTGCTATCTCATTATTTCCCACCTTGCTGTCCAAAGTTCCCCAGCACACTAGCAGGAGAAGCAAGTCTGTAAAATACAATATAAATACAAAAAAAGATAAAATAAAATACCTGATGTTGTCAACATGATATAGCCCTTGGCCAGAAACCTGTGAACAGATCTGAGTATTTGGACAATCTGTTCATAACAAAAGATATGACAGACAGGAATGCAAGAGTGTGTCCAGTAAATACGGTGAAGTGCCAAGGCTGAGGGGATCAGTAACAAATGGAGAAAAACAAATTATTTTGTTTTCCACAAGCCAGATAAACAGGAAGAGGAAGATGAGGAAGAAAAGGAGAAGTCATGCCTTGAGCACAGTAGATTCTTCATGGATGGATGCATATTTGCTGCACTGCAGATACACTTACACATAATAAACCTGAATTCATTAATACTAAATATTTACGCTCAGCTTGTAACTCATCCAAAAAAGCAATTATGATACATCATGTTGACAGAGAGAATAAAACCATTAAAATTTGGATCACTCACACAAGATACTGTGTCGATGCATAGTTAACAGTAAAATCCCTAGTACAGTACATTTAATGGGAATAGTCCAATGCTTTCTAATAAAGCAATGCAAAATCTGTTTTGCCGTGACACTGCCCTGGTGGGATGGAGTTAATTTCTTCTCAGTAGCTGTTACAAACCTGTGTTTTGGATTCGGAATTAGAATGGTGTTGATAATACACTGATGTTTTGGTTCTTTGCTAAGTTGTGTTTAACATAAGTCAAGCACCTTTTTTTCTTATCTCATGCTCTGCCAGTGAGGAGGTACACAAAAAACCAAAGAAACAAATGAACAAAACCCAAAAAATCTCCCCAAAACCAAATTTAGCATTGCTTATCTAATAAACTAAGAGGCAGCTCCTGGGACTGAACTTTGTTTGTGATATTTTCCCAGCAGCCTGACATGTTACAGGTGTCATTTGTGGGGGACTAAAACCACAGAGGTGAGCTGGTAGCAGCAGCACCTTTCACCTTGTCATGGCAGGTGAGGAGAAGCTATACAAGAAGAGACTCCTCAGTGCCCATCCTCAGCCTGTTTCCAGTCCACTTTAATATCTTTGAGAAAGAGCTAAACAACAGAAACTCCTTGGCTGGAAATGAAGAGTGGAGCTATCAAAAGTCAGCCCCTGAGATGTGACAGTCAGAGTTCTGTCTTTCACAAATAACACCTGTCAGAGATTAACCATGTGGTCTTTAAAAGGCAGCACATTCCCTGCAGAAGTCACTGTCCATGCAAGTGCTGCTGGATATGGCTTCCAGCTCCAACAGCACAGAGACCTGGGAATCAAAGCCTGGTCGAAGTGGAGATTGTAGGTCTTGGAATTACCAATAGCTGCTTAAAAGATATATAGCTAAAGCACAGCCCAAAAACACTGGAGAGAATCTGATACGAGGTGATGACAGACAGGTTTTAGGAGAAGTGTCTGTCCAGGTTGGCACTGGGAATACATTGCTACAACATGACCTACACAAGTTGTGGGTGTCCCTTTGGATAACCCTGGATATAAACACATGGTAAAACATTGGCTGGCAGGATAAATCCTAAAAGACATAGTATTAAATCAGGCATTTTCAGGGATCAGATCCAAAGATACTAATCCTTTCATCAGGATTCAAACTGGCAATATTCCATATAGGAGGACATTTGTTCTCTCTCTGGACCAGATATAAAATTCATCTGTTCAAGAGAGCAAACCCTCTTCTACTCTACTCTCAACTCCACTACTGAGGAAAGACATAAAACCATCATTGCCTTCTGAGTGTCTCAGAGAGTGACCACGAGTGCAGTGACAATGCAATGACACTGTCTGGGGAGATGCAATGCCCAGAGATAAGACCTTGTATTGTGTTTCACAAAGCCCAGTGATGGTACAGGAGCATGCAACGTTTGACCTACACCAGGATCAAATATCCTCACTCACTGTTTTGATACAGGCCCACCCTATACATGAGTTGATCAGATTCTTGAGTTCACAAACAAACCCAAAGTTTGTATTTCGATCTGCTGACATGGGTCTCAATGCCGGCACAAGAACGGTATTCAAAATTTCTTTGTTTGGAAATAATTCTGATATTCTAGATACCACATCATGAAACTGCTGACTTTTGTGTAGTGACTGCCATTCCCTCACAAAACTCATCTACAACAATCAGGTCTCCAAAACTAAAAGTGCCATTCTGATAGAGAAAATTGATCTGATGATTTAAGCCAGACAGCAAGTAAAACAAGTTGGAATTACTTCAGAATATTGTCTGTGATCATTTCCTTGAGTTCTGTTTTGCCATTTTGTTTATTCTTGAGGCCAAGCCTGAGAACTTATATCCATGCTTCGTTCGAATTGTATGTTGCTAGTTTGGGCAGTCACATACAGTAAATATCACTGTATGTATAAACAATAAAGATGTCTTACACATTTCTCTGCACGATTCCTATGCACTAGGATGCTTACGAGGTCACCAAAGCCAAATAAATCATCATTTTCTGTGGTAGGAATAAAAGCATGATCATTATCTCGCAGGTTCTATTTCACTGTAATACCATGGGACAGGAGTGTGATACTACCACTGAGAATAAACAAGTTTATTATTTACAGGAGTGCTTCATTGATCCAAACACAAATCACAGTTCAGGTTTACCCAGCTACTCAAGGAAGTATTAAATGAAATGCTAAAATTAATGTCTGTGTTATCTCCCAGGTAATTTAATTAATTATTGCAAAGAAATTCCTCCAATTCTGTGTTGGCCATTGTATGTGGTAAGTGAAGAACCTCAGCCTGTGGATTTTTTTATGTATAAGCAGAGCATTTTCAAGGCCAAGTTTTTTCTACTAGTATGTGTTAATGCATCTTATCATGTGTGAAATATAGTTCAGGCAACTCAGCCTGAAAATCAAATATTTTTTGCTACACATACTTGCCATGTCAAGATGGTAAGTTTTTGGAGAATAACTATGCTTTAAAAATAGATTTTGATAATTTAAAAATAAAAGCAAGACTTGATAAGCTGTGTTTTAGCAAAGGGAGAAAACTCCTTGTTTTCTAAGGAGAAAACTACTTGTGGAAGCATGATGTAAAGCATTGCTTAGCAGAAACCATCAAACAACTGTCTATTTTCCCAATGTTTTTTAAAGCACTTTTGTGCACAATACATAAAAAGACATACTTAGCATTAACACCATTACTGGAACTCATGGTCCTAGGATATACTGTAAAAAGCACAGTCTTAATAACTTTTTATTCATTAGTTTCAGCTCAAAGAAGTATCATGGAATCATGATAAAGCATGTTCTTTACTCTTTTTCCAAAGTCAAGTAATCAGTTTTTTTCTTGTGCTGCTTCTAGATGAAGTTACCCTGTCAACAAAGTGTCATAATGTTTCTTGAAAGTACTTGAAAATACTTTCTAGATGTGTTCTTTTAGGATAGATTAAAGCACAATAAGCCATTGAAAAATTATAACAAACTGTTGTAAAGGCCAGCATATCAATGAGGCCTGATTGCACACTGCAGCAATTAGCCAAGTGATATATCTCATTTCGCCATCTCCAACAAGAAGGTGAGGAGATGGGTGTGATAACCCACTCAAGCCTGAAAACACAAGCCACAAGCTCTCACCTTGCTTTTGGACAGTCGAGACCCTTTCCTTCCAGTCTGCACCATACAAAACCCAGAAGAACTGGCCAGAGAGAAATGCCAGTGAGACCAGCCAAACGAGGAGCACAGATCTTCAGAGAATGACAAAAGTACTTACTCCATATGAGCAACTATATTTTGCTAGTTAAAATGGCCTGAAGGTGTGGGAGCTGGTCAGGGAGTAGAGTTCAGTGCAGCCTGGGAAAGGCAGGGAAAGTGAGGCAACTAATGCTGCAGTAGTGCATGAGGCTGTCTCTGGGAAGGGAAGGGCTGATAGCATCGCAACACTTCTTACTCAGGTCTAGAAATGTCCCCCTAAAAACGGAATTTTGCTTTATAACTGGAGGAAACACCTTTGGATCTGTGAACTGCCAAGTGCCACCAGCTTTCTGGGATGCAGCAATACAGCCTTTGAGCTTTGCCTCCTGCCCAGACTGAGGTCCTTGTGCAATCAAGCCCCACAGGTGAGGTGATGACCTACTTGAGTGGTTGGATCTTCTCATGAAATAGGAGTTTCCTGTTAGGAATTTCTTAGTTTTGTCTCTCCAAACCAATCTGTGGGGAAATGATGTGCCTAATTTCTGACTTTATAAACACTAGAACAATTCCCTTGTCCTTTGTAAAATATCTCTAACTGACCGACGTATAACCTCAGGTAATTAGGTAGTTTCCTAGATGGCAAATACCCAAGATTCATCTTTAATCTCAGGGGAAAGAATAGTGACAGAGCTTTTTAAAGATTTTCAGGTTATTCATAGAGACATTACATCCCTCATTACAGTCATCTTAAATGCAATAGAACTGAGTTGGAGTTCCTGGAATTAAATGAGATACAACCTAAAGCATGCTGAACAGCCCTTTCCTAAGCATCTCCTGTTTCCTACTCAGCCTCCTCAGACAGGTGATAAATGCAATCTCTCCATTTATTGGGTCATATTTCATCAAACACAAATGCATGTGTCACTGTACATTTGCAAGTGCCCTACATGGCCTCTCCAGACTGTGCTAATGGGGCTGCAGCACCCAGAACCTGCTCAAGCTTCCATTAAGCACAGCTTGGGACAGCGAGGGACGCTGACGCAGGGAAACTGTTTAATCTGGCAATTAATTCAGGGCCTATGTGGAAAAATAAATAATCCACTTCTTCAGAAGATCTCTCTAATTTAATTCGTAGCTAAACAGGAGAGCAGTTTCTATTCTTTCCTGACTTCAGGGATCCTGGGCTAAGCAAATCCCTGAGTCAATGTCTGAGGTAATTCGCCCCAATCTGGGATCAGGTCAGACCTGGTTCAGGGCGAAACATTAGAAAATACACCCAGACAGCAAGATTCCAATGGGGATGGTCATACCTGATACCTAATATACTGTGTTGCTAAATCAAGCAAGCTAAAGTCACTTTTATTTCTTTACTACTTCACTTGCTCTTAGAGGTCCTGACACCCATCATACAGACCATGAAAAAGCAAGAACCCGGAGCTAGTCAAGAACACAGGGAACCAGCTACTGATAGCCTCTGAATTCTAAATTAATAAATCTCAAAATAAAAAGTAAATAGTTTATAAACTATGTAGCAGCTCAAGGATTAGCCACAGAATTATCCAAACAGTTATAACAAATTTATAAATCTATGAATAAAATCATAAGCCCCCCTTAAGCAATTTATAAAGCATAAAAACAACATGTCAATTATTTGGTGCAAAAAATGTTTTCTACTTTAGCTTCTTTTTAAGTAGCTGCAAAAGCAAATAGCTTAACAGCCTGCAACCATGTTAGTTTGGCACAACTGCATTTAAATTTAACTCTTAACAAAAAGAATTTATGATTCACATCCATGTTCATTTCAGAAAAACAAAAAATATACTTTTTTCCTGTCTTTACATTTATAAAGTAGAGGGCATGGACCTTACAGAGAACAGCCTACAGCATGTAAATCTGGACTGAGGGAATTGCAGAAATGTCTCAGTTGTCCCAGTCTGATCACTGGCAATCAGACTGGGATTCAAAAACTCCTGCCTATCAAGGATGAGATGTTCATTACATGTGAGCTATTTCAAAATCCAGCGAGGTTCAGATACAAATCTAAACTTTGTCTCAATTGTGAAAACATAGAGTAAAATACTAAATCCTAACTCATTTTACATCTGGTTAAATGTAAATTCTGGGCCCACCCATCAAAGGTTGTTCTAGAAACCTCTTGGGACAGAAGTACAAAGCAGAGGCAACACTGTGGGATTGGGTGTTCTGGTGAACAGGAAAATCAGGAAAATGGATAGGGAACAAGCGAGGAATTACATCAAGAAGTAGCTGAGCTTCACTTAAGAAAAAACAGCTGATTTCAAAGAGAAAAAAAATGGCAAAATGAGCTATGTGGGGAAACCTGAGAGAAGCTTGATAACTTTCAACACTAATGACATGGTATTCTTATCGCGCAGATCAGCTCTAATACTTTTGCCATACAAACTGAACAATTCCACCTATAAAAATAAGTCAGTTAATTATACATGCATTCTTGTATGTAAAATAGGTAAGAGTATGTTGTTATTTTTCAGAATATTGTCAGAACTATAGTTCTGGAGTTGCATAGGTGATAATATTTCTACGCTTTAGATATGCAGCAGAAAACATGTGGACTGATTTTAGTTAATCAAACAATTTAAAGTTTGAACTGCTTTCTCATTTGGCTAACAGCATATAATAACCATTAGAACATGCCATAAAGCTATCATCTAATTTGCACGAATACCATACTAGAGGAAATGAAAGCATTCCAGATTTACACAGTCATTGAGAGGAAGATCAAGTCTGCAGTGTATAAACATTAAAAAGACCCTAATTAGAATCAAGTTTTTTTGACAATTTTATTTCCAGCTAATTAGCACTGATGTTTTAGTACTAGGACCTGACTGCACCGTATTCCGCAATAACAATGATTCCTACCTACATTCAGATAAATAATTCAGCAAAGAAAGATGCATAGAAGTGCTTTTGTTTATAGTGCTGTCAAAATTAAATACTTGGGGGAAAAAAAGAAATGTTAATCGTCATCCACTTTTAACAGGTTGAGACTAGACTAAGTGCTATTTACAGGGCATCAGCTGCCCTTGCAGACTGGGAATAATTAGATACCAGAGCAGGTTCCTTGCAGCCTGACATGTAAAGGCCAATTTCTGGTGTGTCCACACACTCCCACATCTGCAAGGGGAGAAACAGCTCTCTGTGTACAGCTGGGAGACCGCAGCTACAGCTGTGTCGTTATGTGACATATTTGGGTGGCAGCCTTGCCCAAAACTCTCTTACAGGGAGAGAAGGTTCTGCTGGCAGTATGAGGGAGAGCCCTGCCCTATATCCTGTGGGAGAACAGGGTGATGCACTTGCACAATCCAGCACCCGAAACCAGGGTCAAGAGCCAGGACTGTGCTCCACCCTGGGGCTTCTGCCATGCTCCCATGCAGGGAATATTGCTGCCAGAATACCCCACACCTGCTGTAAGGTACATGGAATTTGCAGGTAGAAACACAACAAAATGGGGTCAATGCATTTGGAAATGGGTATTCTCATGTCCACAATCTTCTGTACACATGCAAATCTGTGAAGGTTACACGTACAAACCTTAATATTTAATGTAGAATCTGTAGATGAAGTGGCCTGGAAGTACATTAAACAGAGAGAGAGACCCTTCACAGCCAAACCCCAGAAATATACTGACAGTAGGAAGCAGGGACTTTTGAATGACTCTTGTGCACAAAAGAATTACTATGCCTAAGGTCATTTTAAGAAAGAAATATCTCTAGGCATGGCTGCTATCAGAAAAGGCACAGAGAATAAAAATAAAATATCAGAGTAGTGTAAGATTGCTACAAAGGAGGGGACAGGCTATCCAAAATATGGAATACCTTCCTTCATCTCTTTGCTTCATCACGCACACTGCCTAAGACTGGCTTAATCCTTCCTATCATCATTTATAAAAGTATTCATCTTTTGGAGGCTCCTGTCCTTCCAGCAGGTGCCCAGGCCATTCAAATGTGTAGTTATGAACATTCAAACCATGGGACTAAAATGGAACGGGTCATGGGGGGTTGCCCCATTTTACAGCCACACTGTTGGCATCAGGGGCACTGTGGATCAGAAGTTGCTCCAAGCAGCAGCATGCTGGTACTTACACATCCTGAGGAGAAGTGGGGCATTACAGCTACCACTGGTCCTGTTTGCTAACAAAACCTGCTTAACGTGTAAGCAGCAGCAGCAGCTGCAAAATGGAACCATATTTTTTACTCCAACTTTCTATCACTGTGTATAAACCATCTCAATGAGTACAAATACTTGTAATGTCCTGTTTTGCTCCTCTATGTGTAGCAGTGCACTGACTTCAGCTAGAATAACAATCCAATATGTGAATACCTTGGAGGTGATATTTCCCTTCCTTTGCCCCAGCCCTGCTTTGGGCCAGATTCCCTGCTGATGTAGGCTAGAGAACTTCGCAGAACTTAAAAATTATGCTGACTTATGGCAGCTAAGGATCTCTGCTCTGTTAAGTATGAGGAGGAGGAAAAGCAAAATTTATGAGTGCAGTTACTTTAAAAGGCCAATTACAATTTTATTAGCAAAAAAGCTTCAGCAGTTTTAGTTATTTACAATTTAACAACCATGCTATGAATTTAATTGATATAAACTTTTCCTCCCCCAAAATAATTAACACTATAAACAATAAAAATGAATTGAATGTGGATCAAGACAGTTTGGAGTAGACTTGGTGGTATTTTCCATTTAGTGAAGCCTTTATTGTTACCACTTTAATGACCTGAGCTTAGACATTCTGCTTCCTTTTACCATATGTCACTTTTATTCTGCCCTTCTGGATACACATGTGGAAAAGAGCAGGCCTGATGCATACTGGAAAAGATAAGTCATTAAATTAATTAAAGCCTTTGTTTTTACATTGCTAACATTCATAAAGTGGGAAACCAAAAAATGGATTCTAAGCAAATAACAAAGAATCAACAGCATTAATTAGACCTTTAATAATGAGTGACAGTAACAACCCCAGAGACTAAATTCACTTTAACCATGGTAGATAAAAGCTGATGCTACAGGCTTGTGGTTTTGGTTCACTAGTAGAAATTAATGTACCTCACCTGGCATCTCACCTAAGGACAGTAAACTCCCTGCTGAAGTCTCAGACAAAGTACCAGATTTGCATGCAGTGACTGATTCTGTTGGATTAAAGCAATTCAGCTCCTTCCATATTCCTGTAAGTAGCCAGAGTCTGATTTCACACCAGTTTAACACATCAGTAACATTTCAGTAATATAATTCAATCTCAAACTATGCCTTCACTTACACAGATAGCCAGGCAAGGTAAAAAATCAGGCCAAAAAGACAATTCCAGAAGCAAGGTTGCTCTTGCCTGGAGACAGAAAGGCACATACCTGCCACATATCTGTGCTCCACAGAGAGATTAGTTTCATCCATTCATCCAGAACAAGCAAACTCACAAACAGAAGAAATTAAGCATTCTGCTGCAGGCTTGGATCCACAGCAGAGTTGGGCTGAGGTGCATGCCCTCTGCCATGGACCTATTAGCAAGGAGCTCCTACTGCCTCAAAGGAAGAGGGAGAGTGGGGCTCAGACAGCTCCACCACACCCTCACCTACCTGCTGCACCAGCAGGACAGGCAGGACCAGGGCACAGCAGGACTGGAGCCAAGACATGAATTGGTTCTGCTCTATCCAGCCAGCTACAATTACTTCTCCTCCTACCCTGGCTTATTTCTGTAGCACTCACCCTAAGCTGCTAGCCCAGCCTTGTGTTTTGCTAACTCCATCATGGACTGGGCGGGAAGTGAAGGCATCTCAGCCCTCTGGCTGCAGTTCCTCCCCAAGCACAGCCCTTCCCCAAGCTTCCCCTGGCAGTGCTGCACAAAGCAGTTTAATCCCTGAAGGGAAGAAGAGTTTGCAATCCCCAGTTCTGAAGTGAAGGCACATTTATTTTGGGCAGGCTCTAAATGCTGCAGAGTTCCATTCTTTTTTTTTTTTTGCAAGATACAGTCAGTCATTTTAACTGACTGGGCCTAGCTGCTGGATTCTGCTTGCTTGCATTTTACAAAAAAGCCATGGCAGCTCCTCAGTTGCTCCTCTGTGCAAATGTTAGCAATAACAGCTCACACAGACATGAAATGTAGGTATGCAGGCTTAATTAGAGCAAAAAAGATTTAAAGACAAATATTTTCCTTAGAGAAAACCCATCTGAAGCCATACTTCAGACACTTGCCTGGACAAGTTCTTTGTGCTAAAAAGAGTTATCCACACTGCACTGTGCTGGAAATCTTTTAAGGAGAATAAAAGAATCAAGAGCTCAGAGTAAGCTTTAATTCCAAATGCACCACTGATGTCTATATTCCTGTGATCCCTTGACAGGTTTCTTTAACCAGCCAGCTGGGACTGCAGCCAGGCCAGCAACATTTAGTTCCAGACTAGAGGAAAAGCTATTTGCACATTCAGCCCCCTGCCGTAGATCAGCAGCACTAATAGTTATGGCTATGTTATCTATAACAGTGAATTAGAGCTCCAACATTAACGAGCTTTTAGCAGATGTGTTCATTAGGCCCTGCTGCAGTGAGTCTGAAACCAGGCAGAATGCTGAGCTGCCTGGGACACTTCTGTGCAGTCAGTCTGCTGTCATTTCAAGCAATAGCAGAGATATTTTTGAACACCTTTGATCAGGCTTTTTTTGCTTTTTCCAGCAGAAATAGCTGAAAACAAGGAGTGTCTAGGTGCCATGTCATCCTTTCCCCTCACCTACCACTTGCACTGACTGATTCCAGAGAAGAGAATTCCTTGGCTGATGGCAGAAATCCTGTCACTTCATCAAAGTGGGTGGCACAATCCGAGCTTACGTGCTTGAAAATTCGATTCGGTAAGGATTTACCTACCATACCAAAATGTGGTCCTGGATAGCAATTTGCCTCTTCTAGCTGAATTAAAAATCCAAAATCAAATTTGTTTAAAACGGTAAACCAGAAAATGTATTTTCTTGAACAGACCCCATGTGGAAACTTCAGAAATCTGAATCTTCATAAGCAGATTAACTTTGGCATCTCCCACCATGAAACAGGAATATTTAAATCTAAAAATAGTATGCTAAAGCTGTTTTAAGTTGGATAATTCAGCCAGAGGTGGCTTTCATTTCATCTAGCTCTACCTAATTTGCTACAGCTAAAACCTATTTGAGACATGCTGAGCGAAACAGACAAGCAAAGCATCCCCTTGTCCACAGCTTAAAACTCCACTTTAAATCTTGCAAGTCACTGCACACGTCTTGTCCTATATTTAAAAGGTCACATTTGACCAAGCTATAATTAATCATACATCCTCACAATTTAATCAATTGGTAGAGAGATTATACTAGTAGCTTTCTGTAGCAGCATGCAAATCTTTTTGCCCTAGTTCAGCTTCTTTCCAACAAAGCAAGTCAGTTTACAGCAGAAATGTGAAAAGCTGATGTTCATCTGTTACAGGAGACAAACACAGGAGATGCCTCTTCCTTTTGTTTTCCTACTTAAAGATCAAGGAGAATGTACATAGGTATGGGGAGGCTGATGTTTAATTATACAATAGCTATGGAGAGATAATGATCTCTTTGAAGTGCTTTAACTTCTGTGCCACTTTCTCAAGTGAAAAAGGAAGGAAGATACTTATCACTTTGAATGATGTGGGGGAGGAGACAAGGAGGAAGAAAGCAACACTAAGGAAAATACATATTCAAATTGATTAATAAAAGTAAACACATCATTAGATTAAATAGCAGGTTAGTTTCCTGACAGGTAGATTGTCAGGAGGAGAGAAAAGAAAGAAAGGAAGATCACAAAACCCAAACAAACAAGTGCTAAAATAGTGGAGCTATTTGGAGCTTGATTCTGTTTCTATTTGTGGGAGAGAGAATCTTTCCATCAACTGGATGCAGCAGGAGAAAGCCATGGATTGTTTTCTGCAGTTCTTTGTGTTGGTGTCAATTAACCAATTCCTACTTTATTCAGCTTATACACAATTAAAATCTAGATTTTAGCCACAAAGTGATTCCTCATCCTTGTCCAGGATTTGGTCTGAAGTCCTTTCATGAGAGAGTTCTTGTTTCAAGGCGAATATTCTGGTCAGGAGTAGGCAGGGATACCTTCCTTCTACCTGCAGAAATATTCTATTTTCAGCTACCAAAATATTAGGAGTAATCAAGAGGAAAAAATCTGTAAGTGCCTTGAACTGATCAAATCTGGCAAAATAAAAAGGGGTAGATTTTAGATTTAAAAAAATCCTTATTGAACAGGGAAGGCAGAGTACAATGACAGAGTTTTTTCCTTCCACTAAAATCCTTTATAAATGTGTTTTCTTAGTAGGTGGACTATAAACTCTAAAACAAATCTTTAGCAAAGAGAAAATCTATACCAATAACACAAAGAAGAAATGAAATTAACTCCATTCTCTGTTATTTACTGAGGGATCAGAAGTGTCCAGCTGTGAATTTCTCTGTTTTTAGACATAAGGACGGCAGAATATAGTATAAAATACAGGCTGATAACCTAAGCAATGAAAGTGTTGCCAATTAGATTATACATTTGATTAGTACCTATTAAAGCAGAGGGAGAAGAGAAGTAGGATTATTGAAGCATAGTGTGTGAGAAGACATAAACTGGTACCCTTTTTGAGGGCTCCAGATCTGATCACATCATCTTCTGTTATTGCTTACAGAATTTAGGCCCCCTCTTTAGGACACATATATTTATTTAATCTTACATACCAGATGTCCTATACACAGGTAAGCCTATACATATTTTAAAATTAACTGTTGCTTAATCTAAAATAAGCTTTTTTATTAAATAATACATAATTTTCATATGCCATATGACACACATGGTTTGATTATCATAGCAATTACTTCCACCTTTCTCTGTGTACTTGCAAATACTCCCTAGAGACCAATAAAAGGACATATGGCATAATGGCATCTCTTCAACTGTAATCATTATTACTGGTACATATTAAAGTATTGAAGGAGAGCTGAGGACTTGTCAAAGATGAGCCCTTTAATGCAGACATTTGCTTTTTTCTTTCAGACAAAATGAGTATTACAAAAAAGGGTACCTTATTCGTGGTGGTCTATATAATTTTGCAGTAGGGGTGCAGCTTTTGGAAGCACCTAGCTTTGACAGGAAAACTGGCTCAATAAATTCTACCCTCCCTTTTCTCCTTTCATAGCTCAAAAGCCCTTCAGTTGGGCTCATGTTACAGTTTGGGTTTAAAACAACCCTTTTATTTGGAGGCACAAGAGAAATTTCTTCTCTACACACATGCAAGTGTACTCTGTTCCTGCCATGAAGGTTTACTTTTGGAACTATCTCACCCCATTCCAGCAGGACAACTGGTTACCTCCTGTTTGGAAAACACAGCTTTATTTCTGTGGCTCAGAGACAGGCAAGGCTTATGAAAGTATGTAACAGGCAGTGAAAATTGAATCCAGAATTAGAGCTTCAGTTAAATTTTTCCAAATTTTTGAGAGCTGTCTGGATCCAGGGAGTTATGACTGTAGGCCAAACATCAAGGTTCAGTGCCTAAACTCACATATGGAATATGCTTTTTATTTAGAAACCGGGCCACCATCCAAGGATGGCAGTGAGGACACTCATTTCTACTCTCCTTCCCAGTGAAGAACCAATGGGTGTAAATGAGGGAACTATTTGTACTGCAACAGTTGCTGTCTGATCCAATGATGGTAAGAGTCACCATCCTGTGTCTGATACCAAGCAGGGATTCTCATCCCAAAATTACAGCTTTCCTGATAGCTGAGTCTCCAGCTTTCATCCTAGCAGGTCAGAGGAATCCAGACCCCCTAAACAAATCATCCAGACTCTCCTCCCAACATCACAAATCCACACAGAAACAGACTCTGCCTGAGGAATGCAGCTTGAACACCACACATCTCATGGGACTTCTCTAACTTAATTCTAGCATCCAAATACAAGCTCAAATAGTCAGTATATCCTCATATTTTCTCAGGAGCTGCACTCAATACCCAGGCCTTCAGAAATGTCATTTGAGTGTGAAGCATGAGGTTGGTTTAATCTTCCTCAGAGCTTCTGGATGGTGCAGTTGTACAAATATCAGACAATATTATTATTTATTGCTTTACAAACAGGAATAATTAGGATGTGGGTGAGTGTTTTTCTCATCAAGATGCACATTAGTAATTCTGGGACTCCACCACGTTTACCTATGTGTATACACAAAAAGTGGAGTTGGCTTATCACTCCAGATGTCTGGTGCAAAAGACATCTGATCCCAGCAATAACCAAAAACCTGGGACAGTAAACATGCAGATGTAAGCAGCAGTGCTAAACCATATTCTACTGCCCCTTCAAATAAACCAGCTCAGTATCACTTTGAATCACACTAGAGTTAACAAGCTGTCAACCCAAGCTACTGACAAAAAGGTCTGTTGCCTCAAAATTTACATCTCCACTGCTTAAGGAGCACCTTATTAACTCTTTTTATAACTCATCTTCTCTCTCTAATGAAAACTGAAAACTTGATTCCTGTTGTTTCCCTACAGGTAATGAAATTATATGGCTTCTGAACTTTAGTCTGTCTCAGAATCTGCAATTAAAGAATGCTACCTCCATTTTATACTTAGAGATTTTTCCACTATTCAAAAAAGTATGACAAGATAAAAAGGGAGAAAATCTGAGACTCTGAAAATGATCAAAAACCTCTGATCCAGCAGCTTTCAGCTTAAGATGATGCAGAATAGAACCAAGCAGCCTAGCTCAGGAGGTACAGTGGATACACCCCTCTGCTCCCTGAGGCTGAGGGAAGTGTCTGTAGGCAGCACACTCCAGTGCTGCTGCCTCCAGCATCCCTCACACACCTGCGTGGTCCCATTGTGGGCACAGCCACAGTGAGACACGGTCACTTCTGCAAGGAGTTCATACTCTGAGGTTAAGAAGCAAGCAAAGCAAGAAGGGAAGCAAAGGAAAACAGGTTTAGTGACTTTGTTCAGGTCTCATTTTCTAACAGCAGAGAGAAAAGAAAATCCTTCTCTCCAAAGCCCTACTTTGGTAACATTTTGTGCTCTCAAGTGCTGCTTATGGCAGGGCAGTTCAAAAGAGTCTCTCCAGCCTTCTCCCTCTGGACAACAGGATACCCCTTCTTTAAGCTCTTGTCTGACTTATGAGGAGCTGAGAATTTGTTTACATCAGCTTATTGGAGACTTTTGAAACATTTATATATAATTTCCAGATCATTTTTACTGTTACTGTCTCCTACTCCTCATCCTTTCTCCCTTCCTTAATATCCACCTCTCCCAGAAATCAGATGAATTGCAATTTTCACAAAAAGGAAAGCAGCAAAGAAACACATACAACAATTATGTTGCAGGGGGAAAACAAAAAAGCAAACAAACAAAAACACAAACAAACAAACAGAAGGAAGAAAAGACATACAGTTAGGCATACAAACATTTCCCAAGAAAATCCATGCAGAACCAGACAATACTTGGCATTTGGACTTTCAATTTTAAGCCCAACTGAACCACATCTGTGTGGTCTTGTGCTTGAAGATGTAAACAGCTCTAGCCTCAACAATTCTTCTGTGTTAAAATCAGCACTGGCAAAGCATGACATAAATGGTTTTTGTCTCACACAGGAAAGGATTCCATTTGCTCTGGGAACTATTCAATGTTATCTACTACCCTCCAACTTAAAAGTTTTGTATAGTATGAAAATAAAACCAAACACCACGCTCACACACAAAGAATAATAAGCACAAAACAACTCACGGGTACTCTATAGGCTGAAATTTGTTTGCACAAATTATTCAGTGAGCCCTTATGAATAATGAATGTATTGTGGAAACCACGACTAGTTTATGAATTATTTATTAACTGAAATATGGGCTGAATTTGTCAGATAACCTTATTTTCCACAAATCATTCAACCATCTCCTACATTAAATGGTACCAACTGGTCTCCAAATAGCCCCACCTGCAAAATACAGTCTTTGTTTTCTGCGGCATGAGTGGAGCTTTTAAAATCAAATTTCTGGAGACCTTCCCTAATATTGTCTGTCAAAGCTTTGCTCAAAAAACAAGTAATTATCCAGAACCAATACTAATGCCATCCTATATTTTAATTACCAAAGGCTATAATGTGACAGCTTGGCACCTATCCTATCAATCCCAAGTCTGAAAAGAGAGTATGGGTGGAAATTACCTACCACATAATACTTTCCTGCCAATCACAGTGCCTTTAAAAGGAGTCATTATTTTTGAGTTGTCGAGGAGAGAGAGAATAACTAAAACACCCCAGTAAGTGAATGAGCATGACCAGAAATTTAAAATATTTAATTTTGAAGTGGTTTTAAGTGCCTGAGAAATTAATTCAAATTTCACATTTTGTAACATAGCCTCTTTTCTTGAAGATGTTGCTCTATAGCCTGTTTAACAAGGACTCTGAAAGTAATTTATCAGTATATGTAAAAGTCTTCCACATGGGAGGTACTATTGGTACACAGAAATTGTCCTGCTGGGCTGGACCTGAAGTCTAGCCAGCCTGCTTGCTTTGGTGGCACCCAAACTTTACAGAAGCTTGCAAAAAGCCGGCAGCAAGCAGCCAGATCTCCATCAGGCTCACAAACACCAGAAGAGCAAGCTGCTGCTCCTGACCCAATTCCTGCTTGGTGCCAGAGGCACACGGAGGCGTTACCACCGCATCCCTCCAGATGCCAGGCGCTGCTTATCTCTGTCCCTTTCGCAGCAGTCACGAGGAAACTCCTCTCCGTGCCCTCTTTTCCCGAGCATCCCGGAGTCAGATGAAACTCGACTGAGCGTGAAGGAGGGTACATCCCCTCGGAAAGCACGGTGATGTTCAGGTGGCCTCTCGGAGGCGCAGCCGGCAGCGGGTTCAGCACAGCGCTGCTGCCGGCTGCCGCGCGGGGCCGATGCGCTGAGCGCGCCCGGGATGCAGGCGCGGCCCCGCCGTCGCACGCGATGCCAGCAGCGCCGGGGCTGCTCCTCCGCAGCCTGTCACACCTTCAAAGGACAGCCACGGCAAGCAGCTGCCGCCTGCATCCGCCGAGGAAACAACTCAGGTGGGATTTCATTCCCCTCGGGCTGGAGCAGCTCGGCACGCAGAAAGCCGCTAATGACCGCGCGGAGCCGCGCTGAGAAAGGCGCTGATTGCGCTGGGTTTGCTGCTGGCTTATGCAATTGCAAGGAAGGATTGCTGCAGTAGTGCCAAAAGACCTGCGGTGCTCGTGACCTTTTGTTTTGCTTGCTGCAGTCTCTGGCAGCTCGTGGCAAGCAGCAGCCACTCAAGTATTTATTCGGGGTACAAAGGATAATGAAAAGGAGATGAATCAGGACCCCCTACATCAGCATTCTTACCCTAAAAATGTCAAAATGCAACAGGCTACTTCATAATAAACCATGCAGAGATGAAGAAAAAATAGCATTTCCCCAGTGGTTTATTACAATTTCAGTTCAGGAATAAGTTCATCCCAAATGTTATTCTGGTAAATAAAGGAAGTTGACCTAGATTTATGTTAGCCTTCACTGCTCCAGGACCAATTGTGAGTTTGGGAAAAGTGGGAGAATATACTAATTAAAAATCTATTTATTAACAGATCCAGTTGGACTCTATTTCTAATTTCTCATCTGGACAAATACAACGAAATCAAAGTGGAAGAAAATTTCCACATCTTCCACAGTGGTGGGTGCTTCTCTTTTTCATGCTAACTACTATACCAGTTCAACAGGTATTCTACCATGGCTGAGATGTGGTTATTGCAATAGGATGTGTTATTAGCATGGCCAGGAAATGGTTCACTTGAGGCAAGTAGAACTGACATACAAGCCTTCATTACAATTACAAAATTGGGAGGGTTTTTGACCACACAGGCTTTTTTTCCAGTGTGGATATAGTGTGACCTCACCACAGACTCATCACATATTCCCATTAAAAATCAACAAAAAACCAATCAAAAGCATCAGTCTCCAAGCAAGAGGATAAAGACTAAACTGTCTTAACAGTTTCCTCCATGAATAGGCATAAAGGCCCTAGAAGAATAGCAACACAGATGTTACAAGAAGTGGAAATCCCATCTTATGAAAAATAGTCACAGACTGTGCCTTTTTGAGAAGACCCCTCTCCTTCTGATGCTTTGAGGCACTTGATAAATAAAAAGAAAATAAAATTTAAAAAAAATTCAGAGGCTGAGAACTCTACTGCCAAAATTACTTCCTTTAGGCTGAAAATTAAGTATTTAATCATGTATGCAATGAGATTCTAAAACTGCAGTGGGAGAAAACTGGCTAATTTTAGGATTAGCCTAAATTTGCTCCTGGATGCTTCACCAGATTATGAGAGACATTCTAAAAAATGCACAACTGCATCTCCTGTTCCCCTTCTGTGTTCAGGTGAGTGGGCTCAGAGTGCATCCTGTAAAAGCCTTATCCACCACAGGCTCAAAATGCTCAGATTAGGGTGTTCCACTGTTTCCTATACACACACACAGAGAAAGATGAAAAGGACTGGGAAAAGAGATTTGCATCTCTTTCTGCAGAAAGTATTGCAAAGAGACAAACGAGGACACAGCAATGAAATCAACTATAAAGCTTTAGGTGAGGCAATCAGAGTATGAATCATCTGAGGAACTTTGTTACTGCTTGTCAAACAAATTATTCATCAAATTGCATCTGCTGGTCTTTGACTGGTTCTAATAAATATCCCAAGCTTTAAAATGCACAGTAGTAAACCAGCAAGATTAGATATCTTTGTATCATGTGGTCTCATAAACACAATGAAGAAACTGAAAATTCTTGCAAATTCAAGATGCTACTGAGAAGGCAAAGAATCAATTTTGATTAAACAACCTGAAATTTGTTTTAGTTCAAACTAAAAATAGATCAATGCTTTGACTTCACAGAGAAGGAAAGAAAAATAGCAGGCAATGCATTTCTTTGTCAAGCTGTCATTTCATGTTCACCCTTCTAAACAAGTTCCACTCACCTCAGCTATCTAAAGGCTACTGCAGACTTTTAAACCAAAAGCTTTGGCAGGTCTGCACCATATGGACACTGCATCCCCTTGTAAATTCTAAGTTACTTACAGCCATAGAGGAAATATTTGGTCAATCCTGCTCATCCAGGCACCTTCTGCTACAACTTTAACACCTGGATCATATTGGTAGAGACATTTACATTGGGGCATAGTGCAAAATTTAATCTGAAAATGGCTGAGTCTGAGCCTCCTCATGGACACAGCTGTGGTTTGCAAAGCCAAAAGATCCCCAGCCTGACAAACCAAAAGGTGACTGTTGTGTGCTGTGAAACCTTGCACTCACCAGGACTGCAATGCTCAATACACATGTAAAACGGCCAACACAACAATCAGTTCATCTAAACTTTGCAGTCTGCAAGTCTCCTGAAGCACTGGGATTGTCCAAAACCAGTCTGTCTAGGAAAGGCTACTTTAGCAAACAAGTACCTCAATTTTCTTCAAGTGTACATCTGCTCTCCTGTGTTGATCTACATGACTAAAAATGGGAAAAACATAAAGTCAGGTATGCAAATAATAACAGTAGTATTAACAGTCCTGGACTTAGGTCGGGAACCAAGACAAAGAACCAAAAATTAAACATTTTAAATGAAACAAAGTTCAATTTGCTCTTTCAATGAAATTAAAAAGCCTTCTCAATGCACACCCTAGCACTATAACTTGCTAAAGAAAGATTAATCTTAGATCTTAGAGATCTTACACCATTTCTTTTTTCCCCTGAGAATTGACAGAAGGTTTCCATATGCTACAGAGGACACAGGAGAAATGGTTTCCAGTTCCCAAATCAAGAAATGGAAAGGGTGAATTGTGGGACTGCAAATTGCTAACACACAATTACAACTGACCACCCTGTTCCTTTTGTTTTGGCAGAAAACAACTGAGAATTCCAATTCCTCTGCTGCCTCTCTCTGTTCTCCAATTTCTGCTTCACTGCCTCTGGTCATGGAGAGTTTCTTCCAGCAGGTTGACAAGCACCATGGAACAAGTGGCACCTTAAATCACTGATGGTTCATAAAGCACATTGAAATAAACATGGATCAGCTACTTTGGCCTTCAGATGATCTCAGTCTGTGAGGTGTCTCCTTACTCAGGCCCCCTTTTACTGCCCTGAGACTGCTCCTCATGCACTTCACTGAAAGCCCACACTGGCACGTTTTCCTGCTGTCATCAGCACAGGAACCACAGCAAACCCACAGGACAGAACACACATCCAAAGGACCTGGAGATTACAGCCCTACAGGGACAACAAACACAGGTGAGTGTTTTAAACAAGCAGGCTGAATGTTTCCAGTAGGTTGGTTGGTTTGGTTTTGTTTTGTTTTTTTGTTGGTTTTTTTTTTTCCATCCCACTCCTACATTTTACCATATTTAATCTGGAATCTCACCTTATGTGAGAAGATGGTGAAAGATGTTGCTGAAAGCCAGGCCATCTGCAGCCTGTGCCACTTTTGATAGTGTTTTAGGTCAAGAAACAACTTAAAAGTGAGCATATCCACTGAATACATATTCAGTGGTCACTTCTGAAGTTTTTAACATGAAGATGTTTCAACATGAAGTGACCTTTAATTTCAGTATCTTAAAATTACACATCAAAGGAAAAATTTGGAATTTGCCTTTAAAATTCATTTCACAGAAAAAAAACCAACCAAAAAAAACCAAACAACTCTGATTTTGGTTTTAGTTGGAAAGTAAAATTCAAAAACTGCAGAATTTCCTACAAAACAGAATTTTAAAAGTCTACATATTGCTTTTTCAACTCCTCACAATTATTTTGTAGGAAAAAAAACATAACTGAGAAGCTGAGAAAAAAATTTCTCATACATAGGTATTACCTAATGATCTGTAGAGCAAAAAGGCTCAAAGACAATAGATGCTGAGTTAGTATTTGCTGCATTTGGAGGTATTAGGCCAGGAGAATTCTAAACACTTGGAATATTTTTACTTTTGCGTGATTTATCTTATGTGTTTCTTTGCCTTGCTTTGAGCTCATCTTCTTCAGACCACCATTCTTGAACTCTGTGCAGTAAACAGGGAAAATTGTGGGGATCTCTATCTGCAGATTTCAAAGCTTCCAACTCTCAGCATGCTCTTGCTGGGTTGCTCAGATTAGAAATGGAAAAAGCAACATTATGCAGTATTTCTGCTAGAATACACACAGGCCTAATACACTCTTTAGGTGTTATAAGAAAGCAGGGGATAGACTGACAGAACTTTCTAGGAGAGGTAATTTTTTGAACAAACAAGAAACTAAGACAAGAAGAGAAAAATTATTCCAGCCTTCAGATGTTTTTCTTGATATTTCATCCTCTATCAATAGGAGGAAAGAAAATGATCTCCAGATACTAATATGGGTGTACCAGTTCTTTATTTTAAAAAAGCAGATCTGAATTTCCTTTCCTTTTACATGGCAGCTCCAATGTTTCAAGGCTAATATGCTGAGAGCCATCACATTTTCTATATTACTTTACTTAGTAAAGATCATTGCACAACCAGTGTACAAACACTACTGTAAGTAATCAGAGCTGTGTTCCAACCACCAAAAATCCCCTCTGACTCTTGTACCAAGTATATTCACTTAGTTTAAATAGAACCTAGTAGCCTCCAACAGACCCCTGAACTCATGTGCAATGCTTTTTCTAAACAGAGTTAGTAAGGCTTGAAAGAAAGCTCCTGTAGTTGTACAAATGCCTTTCCTCAGGAGCTGCAGTCCCATGCCAGGTGGCAGCAGCTCTCCTCTGGAACACAGGGCACAGCTTGGCTATGGTCCTGAGAAAAGCAGCTCTGCCTCGTGCCCCAGGTTAGTGCTGGAATGGGATTTGCAGCTGCCAGAGGATCCCAGCTGTGGAGCTTTCCACGCAGGCCACCTCCTAGATCACTGTCCCCCTTGCCTCTGCAGTCCCTTGCCCCTCTCCTGTCTGGCTCAGGGAGCAGGAGGCACCCCAGCAGTATTTATATGCACACCAGTCCCTGCAGAAGCCGTACACTCAAGTACTGAGCAGCTGTTGGTTGCTCTGCCCCATAAAACGTATCCAGGACAATGACTGACAGGGACAGAGAGCACTGAGGCTGGAGCTCAGGTGAACACCTCTGCTGGTCATGTGGAATTTGACCTCACACCACAGAAACCCTCAAGGCAGGTTACTACAACTTTGTGAAATCAAACAGACACAACCAAGTTCCAAAAAAGCACAACAAATGTGTCAAGCACACAGGCCAGCAGGCATACTGACAGATTTTTCCACCAAAAGCAGAAAAGAGATCATGGTATAAACCAACATATGGAATGATAAAAGACTTCCTAAAAAATTATTCAAAGAAATAATGGCAAAGTATTGTTTATTTTCACACAGAGGCTGAACTCTACACCATTTAATCATGAAATTGACCTTGCAATTGGAGGTTCAGTGAAACTGTACAGCTGGAGATTGCTAGAAAAAACAGTACTTGCCATGCATTACCTCAGGAACTGGACTACTGTAGTTAACATATATATGTGTAAACTAACTGTTAATATGCTCTGAAAAATTATTTACATTTCTTTAATTAATAAAAATACAAACAGTCATATATTTCATTAAAACAAATATTAAGATGTCTTTTGCAAGTAGGTATCATCTAAAACCACTAAAAAGCATCACCTTGTGTCAATAACATCACTAGAGTGTGCATTCCAGTCATTTACAGGGCACTTTAAGATAGAAGGTCAACAATAAATATGTAGTTCTGATGGCCTTGCCATTAAAGACTGAAAAAGGCTTTTTCCATCCCCTTATTTACATGAAATGGACAAAAAAGGTTAAAAATAACCAACCTCCCTTTCTATTTTTCTGTCACTGCCTTTTACTTGCTCTCAAAGAACACCTCAAAGTAATTCTGAAAAATTAAAGGAAAAAAAATATTTTAAAAAGTTATGACATTCCGTACAAAGAGAGGGGAAATTTACTCATTCAATTATTTTCCATCTCAACAGCTGAGCAAAGAAGTTGAAATGTATAAAGGAATATCAGTTATCTTACCCTATTTTTCCTGACTATGCGTTTAGCATGAAGTAGAACAAAAGCTGTCACACAAAACCAAACCAAACCAAATCACAAAGTTTGCAGCAAACTGCAAAGTTTGCAGTTTGATGCATGGCATGGCATGTCCTTACATTAAAGGACTTCTGCAGCAAGACACAGCACTTGGGGTGTCAGTGCAGTCACCAGAGATCACCCAGGGACGGACTTCACTGCCAGTGCCTCGTCCCCTGCTCCTTAGGCAGTCCCTTGGTGTGACACCTGGGAGCCAAGTGCAGATCACTGGGACCCCGTGGAGAGAAGGAGCAACCACCAGAAAGCCCTTGCTGAGCTCCCATGGCCTGAGACAGCCTTCCAGAGCAGTCAGAATGTGACAGGAGGAAAACTGGGACTTAATCCTTTAGCTACCCAATACAGACTCCTGCTGCTGAATTGCCACCTCTAGAAATTAAAAGAATGCCCTGAGACCCAGGCCAGTGTGCCTGCAGCCCCGCTGTTCCCGATTCAGGCTTTAAAAGATGGATTTCATCAGAACTGAACCAAGACTACTTTTGCAGCCACAAGGATCAGAGAACGAGCCAGAGTGACACTGAGGGGGCCGATGCTGTCCCCCTAAAACTTCTGTGCTTACCAAAGAAGCTGGCTCAGAAGGTAGAGGCTATCAGCCTCTACAAAGAAGAGCTTGCCAGATAAAGTTGCTCTGGGACAATTTTTCTGGGGAAGTGACCTGCAGTTTGGCTTTGCTAAAGCTTGGTAAAAACATCTACATTCATACATCTCGCTGAATTTCAGCCAACAGAAAGATTCACAGCTCTTGCTGGGCCGAGGTGCAGAGGTCAAAGACCACACCCCAGGACAACCTGTCCCAACCTTCCCAGAGCAACATCCTACAAAACCGTAACGCATCTGTACGGACATGCTTCAGCACTACATTATGTGACATACTGACTGAACAAAGACTCAGATTTGAGCTCACTCTTAGGCTGGTGAGAACTGCTTATCCTTTTAGTATTGTGGGGAGTTCTTCAGTTTTACAGCTAGGGTTTCACATTGGCTAAAAATGAATATTCATTTTCATTAAAGAAAGAGCAATAGAAGAAGTTACCATTCTGAAAACAGGAGTGAAACCTCTGCTTCTCTCTGTTTACTGCCCATATTTAATTTACCATATGCATGCCTTTAAAACCAAGAAATTTAATAGCTTAGGATGGCATAAATCTTATATTGCCTACATAATAGCCATTGTGACACCAAGAAATGAAAAGTTCATTATGGCACAAACTATGTTTGCACCCAATGTTAATTGCAGTATTTATCTCAAAGTGCAAACCAACACAAAACATTTTAGAGAAAGAGACATAAAAAGAGTCAATAACGCATGCTGGTCAACCTTACATTAACATCAACATACATTAATAATGGCATCATAACACAGGAACACATTTTAAAGAATGCATCATTTTCAAGCAAGCACAGCTGTTAATTCTCATGCTAGAAAAACTGCGTATGTCTATACATTTTATTTTTTCAGTTGTTTGGGTTGGTTTCTTCACTTTTATTTGGTTTTTTTTTTTGTATTATCAGCTAAAATGCATATAATGAATACTTGGAGAGTGAGAGGGAAATGAAAATAACCAGTATTAGACATTTAGGAAGAAATCAGAGGTCGAAGCTCTCGTGTCACTTCCAAATGCCCTTAAAACTGCATTTGACAAGAAAATGCATTCAGCTTATTTTGTGCATAGCTTAGAATTCAGGGCAGCCCACAGCTCTCCCCCTTCCAAGTGTTTGGGAATAGTAAACAAATTGGCAGATAATTACATTCTGTCTCTTAGCAACCCTAAATGTCTTGCAATGAAGTTATTGGGCTTTTTTTCTGATGTGTACTTGTATTGACATTATTTCCACAAATTTTAGACCCAGTCTGACAAATCCACTTCATACAGAACCTCCTGGATCAGCATTCAGTTTAATGGCAACAAAGATCCCCTAGTGAAAGCTGCCATCTTGTTTGTAATCTCTTGGGAAGACAATTCACAATAAATATATACTGAGAACAAACAAATGACTAAGTAGGAAGAGGCTAGTCAAAATATTTTGTCACGAGCCTAAATAGCCTTTTCCACTGCCATAACTGCAAACAAACAATACAGAAACCTGTGGTTTAAACACAACCCTTTAGACAGCAAAGTTCATTAGTTAACTGAATTAATGAAATTTGAAATTTTACAATAGAAGAGAGGTTTGGGCCAGTTTCTCAGGAAAAGAATTGATTGTGGTAATATTTTCTGAAAATGCAATCCCACTTGTAGGCAAGAAGGAATTCTAAAAAGCCAATTCATGAAAAGGGAAATATTGCTGCCACTCCTCCCCTTCTGCAGACACAGCACAACACAGCAGCAGCAGACTGCTGGGAGCGGTTGTCAAAATCTTTGCTACATTTTAGTGGAGTGGAGAGAGCCTTTGTTCAGTGCCTTCTCTGGAAAGACACAATCTATAAGTTTCCTTTCGGTCTTAATAATATATAAGAACAGGTATTAATAACAACAACAACAAAAAAAAAAGATGCTGAAAAATCATTACTGCCATAAAATACAATAAAAACAGTAACCTAGAATACCTTGTTCTGCCAGAAGAGTTTTATTACACATTCCCTTACATGTCTCCTTATTTAAAGGCTTATTTTTTATTAGAATCTGTGTACAGCCACTGGCAGAGATGCACGGATACACACTTTGTCACTGTGTCCCTAGTAACACAGATAATATTTCTTCCCTGTTTAGTGGTCGATTTAGGTACGAGTACCTCTCTAAATTAATTCCCAAAGCAGGTTATTGTTCCCTTACCACAGATCTTCCCTAAAATGCTAATCAAATAATAAACTCATTTGAAACAGAAGGAACAAGCAGTCTCTCACTGAATAGTGTTAATTATCAGTATTTGCACCTTGACTGATTACTTAGGAAATGAAGATGAAAATCTGACAGCCTAGAACTGGACACTGAAAACAGATTTTCCCCAAGAGCAAAAGCAACACCATAAATCACAAAAATTAACTTCAGCACATGGACTTAAGAGTTGGTCTCTCTATAATGCTTGATAAATTACATCTGCATAGCAGACAGGAGCCTAAATAACTTCAAGGGGTTTTGGCAATAACTAAGACAAATGAAGTATTTCACAGTGTTTTGTTGCTGTGCAGTGTTCTCCATTTTAGCCAGGCACCTGGTGGTGCAGCTGGGCTCACACAAAGTTCTCGACACCAAAACCTCAGGTTCTAACTAGATGAGAAAGAAAAACTGCATCACTTCTGTCAGGCATCTGATGGGAGAGGCAAAGAGAAGGGGAAAGTGATTCCTTTCCATTTTTTTTTAGTAAAGATCAGTTTTTCAGGAGCTCCTTTCCAAGTACAAACTGTGCCAGTGGGCGGCCGGGCTGACGCTGACAGCAGCATGTGCTGCACCTGCCCTATAGCAAAGGAATCAGGGCAGCACTGCACTGCTGCTGCTCCCCTGGTGCACACTAAGGGACAGGCAGACACTTGCTTAACTCCAGCCCCACCTCTTAACTTCTCCTTGCACAGTCCTGCCAGACTGCAGCCCTCCAAATTTCCTAATCAAACACCACACATAGCTCCTTTTAAACAAGCTAAGTTAGGGAAAACTTGTATCAGTCTACGTTTTGCTGGGTAAGGAGCCAGAGATCATTGTCATTGTCATTGTCATCATCAGGTCTAAGATGAAGTACGTAAAGGAGCAAAGGTGGTTTTGGAATGCTTTGTTGATAATGGAATGGACCAGGATTGGTTTTGATTTTTTTTTTTGCTCTGTCCTCATTTACTTTTCTGAATCCAGTAGAATCTAGGAGGTGAGAGCAAAAAAGGTTTCTAGAAAAACAATATATTCAGTATAGTTCACTCAACAGCAAAGAGCTCCTTAATATCTAATTTAAAAAAAAATCATACTTGAAACCCCACTACTTTATCTTCACACAAAAATTTTTTCCATTGAAAGACAGACAGAAGGGGGGAAAAAAAAAAGCCATGAGCAAAGCCTTTTCAACCTTCATCCATTTTTTTAAATGCTCAAAACGGCATCTAAGAGGAGAAGAAGGAATGCAAACAAGACAATGCAGGTGAAAGCACTGACACTCAAAGCCAGTTTTCCTTTAAGGAGCTGCCTGGGCTGGAGCAGTCACATGGCTCTGGTGAGTGTGGCTCTGTGCTCAGCAAGCCATGAGGCTCTTTGGTTGAGCCAGAGTGTGTCATGTGAGCCAGGGTTGCCATGGCAAGCATATATGTGGCTCTCCTCCCTCTGCTTCAGCAGCCAGGCAGCACAATTCAGATTAGCAATGCACAAATATGATTTCCTAGGGAAAAAAAGCTGCACTTTGCTTTGTCTAACAGCTTGGATGTAAAGCTGAAACAATTAAAATTATCTCTGAAATAGTATTTATGATAAACTGCTGAAAAACCTTTTAATCTCAGAACAATAGCCATGTAACAAACACTAGCAGTTCAATCGTTGATAGCAGCTGCATTTTGGCATAAACTGCAGTACATGAATTTCAGAATATTTTTCCATTTAAATACCAAGAATGCTGGATTTCTTCTTGAGCCCTTTAATCACTTACAACTGGAAGGGAGAAGAACGGGACATGGCTGTTCCAGGGAAATAAAAATCATGTCAAACCAACTCTAAAATTCACTCATTGCATTTCTTAATGTGGTAATCCACAGGCTGACATTCAATGTAGGAAATGTCTGTGAAAAGTGTGCCTGACACTGAGGTAGCATTTTATCATCATTCCTAACATCTGGTACCAAAATTAAGCAGAAAAATTAAGCAGGCTGATGAAGACCTGCATCATATGGGCTGCCATTCCTAACTTGGTGATGGAATGCAGGTGGAGCTACTTGCAACCCAAAGGCAGGTTTATTGAGGGGATTCTGTTTCTGTAGGGGCAGCCATAGGACTGTTTTACCAGATTGATGTCAAATTCCAGCAAGGCATGTTGTTCTTGCACTTTCAGGAACCTCACTATAATGCCAGGATCTAACATATAACGTTCAGAGATGTCTGGCATACCATGGCCTTCAGTGTTTAATACACATACAGGGGATATTCCTGTGTGCTACTGCTTTCAGAGAAAAGATATTCAAGTTCTAAAATAATCTCAAATAGAGGCTCTACACAATAATTTATAAGGCGCCTAACCATAAAAAGTGAGTGCCCTAGCCTCTGAGCAATTATGTAAAAGCAGACAGAACTCAAAGTAATTGAGATTTTTAATAAAAGTCAGTCCTTTGTCTCCATGTTTGTAGAAGTGCCTGAAAAGGGATAACTTGTATTGAAAAAGACAATTGATTCTCTCAGTATTTTCTCCCCACCAGAAAACCAAATAAAAATTCCCTTTTAGTTAAAGCCAAATAGATTCACCATATCCCTACACGTGCTTCCTAACTCTGCCCACCACTTATAAGGGGCTGCTCTCAAATGTTACAGCACCATTCAGCCTGTAAGTGCTACCAGCTCAGGGCATGTGGAAGTGCAGAGTTCTCTCAGCACAGAAAGATCATGATGTTGTCTTTGTTCTTTCCCTTCATTAGAAGATGCTCTGTTGGGGCTTCATGGGTTAATTTCAGATCCTTCTCTTTTTCAACCTCATGCTTTTTACTGCACCCCTACACATCTCACTTCCAGCACATACTATAGGTTTTTCTCCAATAGCAATAAAAGGGAAAATCTCCATTGCAAATCACTTGCTGATTTAAAGGAATCAGAACACTAAAGCACAAAGTGATGCTCCAGGATTTCCTCTCCATTAGAGTGAGCAGCATTTAGCATTGATTGCTATTATTTTTAATCGGATGTCCAAAAATTGAAGACCTACATCACTACTGAACCAATCAATCAAGATGCTTTTCCCACAACAAAATTACATAACAGATTATATGAATTTTTACTGAAACTACCTTGAATCTCTCTGCCTACGGAAGATGAATACCAAAATCTAACCACTAAAATATTGGATGTAGCCTTAAGATGAAAAGAACAGATTTTGTTGTGCTACTGAGTTTTGTAATGACAAAATTGTTAATACCTCACTGAAATTCATCTCATCACCAAAAATTAGAAAAATGAGATCACTAGTCAGGCTCCTACTAATGTGATTTTAGTGTTAGCAGACTAAGTTTTTAATTAGCCTCTCTTGGAAACTTCAAAACAAAAAACCCATTGTGGATTGTCTCACTTCAGAGTCATAAAACTGAGCATAAGATAAATAACTTCTCACACTCCTCAATACCTCTCTTTCAGCCCTGAGCATTCTGCAAACAGCAGGAATTTGCTACCTCATAGCTGCACACAGAGAAGCAAAACAGAATTTGTGTTTAATTATAGAAGATTATTCTCTAGATGGACTACATTTTTAAACAATCTCTTTTTGCAGTAGTAAAGGACTCAGCAGTTTCCTTTTGTCTTTAAAGATTCAATTAAAAGTATGTTTCTGAAATTAAATTACAGCATGAAATTAGCTAAGGGTATGAAATACGGCATTTGCCCCAGCATTCAGGGGAAGGCTGTTCAAAGCAATTCACTTAATGGCTCCAACATGTGATCTCAATAACTAAAGTGCCCTTAGCTCACAGAGGATCTGCTGGTGAGATACACCCTGTATAATCCACCAAAAAGAGAAATGGATTAAACCCAGGTAAATCTTATTAATTTATGGAAAACCCTGCAGTTACTCTCATTTTTGATCTTTTAAAATGTTACCATTTTGTCAAGAAACACCCTTGTTGGCCGGAATATTTCTGTGGGTTTTAGCTGGCTTTGGCCTTTTCAATCTTTACACACTCCAGAAGCATCTGCCGGAGTCCATTGGAAGTGTTTGCTCCTCTGCAGCTTTCAGAGAGAACTGCTGGATGTAATTCATCACAACCACTGGGGACACACTTCAGTTTATTCTGTGCTGCACTAATATAGGGAAGGAAATGAGCAGTCCCCTAACTCCTCAGCTACCCCTTTAGTCACCTGTTGGGTACAATTTCAGCTCATGCTGTGAGCTGTCTTTGCTCTGCATGCACTCGGTTAGTGTTTCAGAGGAATCTAATTTCCATTTGGGGTCCTTGGGTACTGAGCAATAAAAAGGGGAATGAAAACCAATTCTGCTGACTCCCACCTTCTGTGGGACCACAGCAGCTCCCTCTGCTCATTCCCAGGTTCCTGGCAGCTCACAGAGGGCTGCAGCAGGGCTCTCCCAAGGGCTCTACTCACTCTTCTTCCCCGTGCTCAGGACACACCACATGAAGGCCTTTTTTTAGTTGGTTGGTGTTATGGAGGGCTTTTTGTGGTGAGGGTTCTGTGCATTTATTTGTTTTTATCTATATTTTTAACTGACTTCACTTAGGATTACAATTTAAATTAGAGTAGAAAGCCAGAAGGAAAGATAAAAGCATTCTCAAATTAACTATAAAACCCAGAGCTAATAATGTCTCTGCAATCCATTTCTTCTCTACTCTCTCCTTGCTCCTTTTTTAATCCAATCACACAAAAATCTAATCAGCGCACATACATATTCCTCTTTTCATACAAATTTTAGCCACTGATGCAGCATAACATGTCAACAAGATGCCCTTCACCTGATGCTTCTGTTACAGAAGTGGTGTGACATTCTTTTTCCAGGGGAATACCCAAGAGCAGACTCTCTACTTCAGGCTAAGAAAATAAACATCCCAATTAAATAATCAAGTATTATACTATGTTTCCCTGTGAAAGAATAGAAATAAATAAATAAAGAGAAGTACGCATAGCCTGTCAGGAGGGTGCTGAGGAGAACATGCAAAGGGCACAGATGCCTGCCAGCTGGATGGGGCTTAAAGCAATCTTTATTAATATTAAATCCAGCCAAATACAGCTGTGATTCATGGCCCTGAAAAGAGCAATGAACTGAGCTATTTTGCTCAAAGGAAACATTTGTTTTTCTTCAACTTTATGAACAGTTATTGTTAAAATGATGGATTTTCCTGAAGGTACAGAAAGATTCACTCTTATTTCTAATGCTGGCACAAAGCATCAGTTCTGCTGGGTTCTCAGACTGGGGCTGTGTGTTCCCAGTGTCTAGGACCATGGCTAGCTGCAATTTTGCTGCAACAGGTTGTGAGATTTCTTTCTACATATTTTTTGTACAAGTATCTGTCCTCCAGGTTGTAACACAAGCTCTAAATTTGGGTCACAGGGAATTACAAAATTTGTCAGGGGTCAATGAACTTCAGCATGGAGCACTTTTTGGTTACTGGAAAACTTGAGCCATAACAGATCAGAACAGCTTTTAATTTGCATGAATTGAGCTGTATTACTGAATGTATTTCTCTATTTATGAAGTCCATCCTAAAATAGTTATAAAAACTTGATCTGGGCATGCTTGAGAACAGTCTTATTTTTTATCTAGTCTTCATAACAACAGGTTTAATTAAATTCTACTCTACTCTTTGCAATTTTGAAACATACTTGAGGACATTTTCTAAACAAATGCAAACCTTTGATTGCAAATAATGGCACCACAAGGACTCTACAGGATCATGCAAAATATCTCTATTTCTACAGCTCTACATGCATCTCTCTTGCTGAGAGGGCTTTTAGAAGAAATTAGAATTAGAATTTGAAGAAATGCAGGGTAATTTTAACTATATCCTGTAGTTGAAGACTAGTCAAAAGATAGTGAGAGAAGAGACTGGAAGTAGAAAGTGGAGTGGGAACAAATGGCTACAAACTGCCCATGAAGCTTCGCAGAGGCCCCAGCCCCTCTCAGCAGCAGTGTGCCAAGGGCAGTGTCTGGAGGCACAGCACACCTCCAGGTGACCCAGAGTGCCAAGGGGCTGCAGCCTGGAGCTCGGATGGGAGCACACGCCCAGGTGGGCTGGGAGCCAGGCCAGCTCACCCATTGACACAGCTGGCCAGGCAGCCCTGTGAGTACCTACAGCTTTTGAGACACTTCCACTGTGTTTTAACAACAGGGGTCTGGAACCCCTTTAGAAGCCTTCTGGGCTATCTATGACCCCACACTCCTAAAGTGCTTTTGAATAGAGCAAAGGAATCCTGAGGGGGGAAAAATGCACCCACCTACATAGTGGATCAGTATAGGTCTGAGCAATTTGTAGAACAATAAAGGGAAAGAGACCAGGTAAACTCCCTGAGAAGGAGTAAAAGTTGTAGGCAGAAGCCTTAAAAAGGAAGACTATTTGAAAATAACATTAAGATTTAGATAGCAAACTGATAATGATTTTGCTTGATTTCCTTGATCTTTTGGATTGTGATGCTGGATATCAGCCCCTATGGTAAATTTTAAATGACATTAATCACATGACTGTTCTAAAATAAAACTTCTCAGAATAATAGCAACAGCAATACAAAATAGTTTGCATTGTGTCTGTTGTTTATTTTGTGTGGCAATAATACAGGCAGACATATGGATATGAACATTTGGAAGGGAGGATTTGCTGGCTAGATCATCACATCTGTTTACTTATAAAAGCAACAAAAATACATTTGGAGGTCACTCACTGCACAATCATTTTACTTAGTCTTGATGAAAAAAACCTATCAATGCCACTCTTTCTACATTGAACCAATTACAAAACACACCCCAAGATATTTTCATGAGAAAAAGGTTTTGAAAGCATAGAAAAATTAGTCTCTACCACACCTTATCAGCCACTTCCACCATAACAGTGCTTTCAGAGCAATAACTTAATCTAGGATGAAATGAGCATGCAACATGTCCAGGAGGAAGATAAAGAAAACAACAGTGCCCCAGTTAAGCTTCCTCATAGCACAAACCTTTTGATCAAAGGAGCACGTACCACTGACCTCATATCCAAAAATCACATTCACCAAGTGAACTCAGCTTTGAATTAAAAACAAGAACAAAGAGAAAAGCCCCAAAACAAACAAACCCAAACAAACAAACTTCAAAACAAAAAAAAACCCAAACAAAAAACCTGTACAACTTACATCAACACACTGAGGCAAAACCAATGGGTTAACAAGCTTGTAATGTATAATATCTCAATAATGTGTTTACAGGTATTTCAGTTGAGGCTCTCACCATGACCCATAATATTTAATTCACTTCCTTCACCATTTTTTTTGAGGTCAGGCTACAAGCATACTGTAATCTAGCAAGCATAATTATTCCTGCAAATTTAGAAACGCACAGTTTACTACACAGAATTTCAACTACAGACAATGTTCAGAAAAAAAAGCAATAGTACTTTAAACATTCTTTCACCTAAGGTATTGTTCTGATTTCAAGACATAATTATAAAAATTAAGTTCAGAATGAAATTATTTTAGATTATTTTTTATTCTGGTAAAAATATTTTGGTAGAATTCCTTCAGCATGTCCATATAGGCTAAGATTACACACATTTTCTCAGCTGAACAGAGCTTTTGGCAGTGAATAATCCCATGCATAGAAATATTTTTATTTTCTTGCTGTCACCCACGCTTGATAACACAACTTTTAGCTGAAGGACACATAATTTACGTCTTGGTCACAAGGGAAACTAAGGATAGGAATGACAGAAAACTACAGAAAGATAATACCTGAATTCAATTACTTCCACAACCATTTCAAAAGAGAAAAAAAAAAAAAACCAAGAGAAAAATGTGATCTTACTTTTGCTGATGGGTTAGTCTTCAGTACTTGGTTTGCCAAAGAAAGGAGAGGTTATGTTGACAGCTGTTCATTACATTCCTTCTTTTCTACAAGAGCTTAACTCTGCCACTGGCTGGCTGGCCCATTTCTGCTAGCTTTAGCACACAACAGTGCTCCTAAAAGCTCCTCCTCCTGACAGCATCTGTCTGGATACAAGCACAAGCAAGGCTTTCCATAGAGCCATTTAGGTCCTGGGAACGAGCTACAAGTAAGGGAAACCATTAGAAGTAAATATTTTGATGACTAAGTCCAGGATTTGGCAGGCAGAAATTCATGCCTACTGACACCACCAGATTTACAGTAGAGTAGGCACATATTCACAGTGTTACAAGTGAAAATGACTTCCCTGACAGTAACTTGAATGATGTGTAAAAAATAGAAGCCAGACCTTTGAAAGCATGCACTCCTTAAAAGTTTAACTCTGATTTATGCAACATGTCTGAGCCTTCAGAGGAGGAGGGTTTGTTATTTGTTCCCTACTAAGCTTTTATATTTGTACAATTAAAAAGGGAAAACATTGGTGAACTATCCACACAAAATAATAATAAAGTATCTAAATATGTGCATTTCAGTTATGGATGAGTCAGAAAGCAATTGCTAATTCTAACAGATGCCCTATATAAACTCCAAATACTCACCTTTTTCCTGGCACCCACAATAGCTGAGGCAAATCTGCCTTCTGTTCCCAGAAATGCTACAGCTGATACTGTATTATGGCAAATGTGCATCTCATAGTATTGCCAGTGAAAACGATACTGCTCCATAACTTTATTTGCAATGTATAGGCTCTGTGGGCAATATGCCAGTACCGTCTCTTAATCTGGACACAGATCCCTGAATAGACAACGATCATGTAGTGAGGCCATATGAATAAACAGAGAAAAAGAATCATATATACATTAGGTCCTATATACATGTGTATTTAGTGTGTCTTACTCTCAGCTACTAATCAGCACATTAACCTTATTTTCTCCGCGTGAGCGCTAAGTACCATACTAAAATTAGGTCAGAAATTCAGATCAGATCAGCTGACTCAGCCCAGCAAGATTAGACAAAGACTAGTTGCTTTGATTTTTCCCAATCCAATACGCTGTGTTTATCTCTCGCAATGTGCAATGGATCCATACATTTTTCCCCACAATTAACCTACCAGAACCAGACACCATGAGACAGCAATCACACTGAAGGTACATCAGTGCTACTGAAGAAACACAGCCCAATGTTATCCTTTGGAAAGCAAAACGTACAATCAAACATATTTTTTAGGTCATTTTTCAGATCTTGTTTCCAAACTGCTCAGACTAATGCATTTCAATGAATTTAAGTCATTCAGCATGGTTATGAGATTATTTAGGTAAATAACAGCTGCTTCTAAATAGTGTTGTATGTGAATACCACCACTTTATTAGACAATAAATTACTCATTATTATGTTGTTGATATACACAAACAGCCTTCTTCTAATAGAGGCCATCTGAACACTAAAATTGAATAGCTCCTAAATAACTCAAAAATTGGACTAGCAGGTAATTCTCTGTAGGTGCCAAAGACTTCTGGCTGCTTTATTTTGATTCTCACATGAAAAGAAGAGTATTTGTGGGAACCCCCCCTCCTCCTCCAACATCTACCTGCAGTTAATCGCAGGGGATGACTCCGTTGTTGCTAAGGAGATTGTTTTCAGCTGCTGGGATTCTCCAGACTGGTGGCAGTTACCACTGCACATGTGCACCACTTGCTATCTAGGCCATGCTCTCAGGAATTAGGGATAATATAAATACCCACCAAGGTAAGGTAAAGATATAAAGAATATAGTACAGAACAAAGAAGAAATCAATGATCCTACTTTACCTTTCCTGACTGTTGCATTTCAATAGACAACATGGTCTTGGATGAATCTCTGGAGGTTACTAGAGGGAGCAATTGCAATCAGCCTAAGTGACTTCAGACATCACGGTTCCTTTAGTCAAATCAGGTATTTTCCCTTGGTCTGCCATTGCTTTCAGTTTTTCCAACCAAAGGTTGATCTCAAGTAGCTTTTTTTAACCTCTCCAAGTTGACATGGGATAAAGCAAAAAAGACTTAAAGAAAGTGTTTTTCAAGATTTCCTGAGGTGTTTTCCTACTTTATTTCCTCAGGCAGATAATATTCCCCTCCTCAGTGTTATTGAGATAAGCCAAGTGGCGAAGGATCAGAGGGGATCGCTGCATAGTTTCCCACAGAAGAGCACTGTATTGAGGAAATATTGCTATCTCCAAACCACATACAAATACATGCTGTTCCTCTAACAAGCCCACTGTGTTGCTGGTCCTCTACCTCCTGTCTTCTGGCTCTGTGACTAAGGATAAATATTCTGTTCTCATTGATCTCAGCTGAATGTGGGCGAGAATTTCATGGTTTGGCTCAGCCCTAAATCATCTGTACTTATCCAGAGCTCTTCATCAAATCACTTTGCCAGGATCAATGAACAAAACCACACAAACCAACCATTGTAGGAAATACTGTCACTACTATTCAATGAGGTAGAGAAGCTTGGCTAAAAGACTATAAAGAACCAGGTAGGTCCACAAGTTAGTCTTTCATGTCCCAAGAAACCTATTCATAACAAAATCTGTTCTGGTACTTAGCAAACTTTATGGTCACACATATAAAAGTACATACAAGCAGATTAGCCAGAGTACAGCCTAATTAGTTATATTTACCTTAATTTCACATTATTCTTATAACTCCAGTGAAATTACTGACAATGCAAATAGTTCCACTTCCTGGAACATAAAGCAGCCATATTTTTACTTTAAATTCCTTCATTCACGTCTTCTTTCAAACTGTGTGTGCTGCTCTTTTCCTTTTAATGTTCCATCAAAATTATCAGACTACCAAGGCGCTGCTCAAATTGTCACAGCACAGCATGTCTGTTATACCTGGGTGTACAGTACCTAAGACATAGCATAAAATTTAATCACTTAAACTGAAATACAGAAGATTCATGCTGGGGGAGAAAATTCAAAGGACTTCCTATCAGTTTATGCTCAAGTCATCCATTTGCATATAAAAGTTTAAGATTTGGATGTAGGATTTTCCTCTATTACAGAATTTTTACCTTCACCTCAAGAAAAACCAATTTTTTGTATAGGCATATGTGCATATAATAAATATTTATATATATTCCATTCAACCTTCTTTTCCTCTCTAAAAGGCTGCAGAAATTTCATTGATATCCATTGGCACAAGAGGCCAGGTCATGCAAGTGCTCCTCTCATTAACTGTCAATTAAAATCAATGGAATTGTTCAAGAAGAGCTGTTATAGGGCTCTGCCCATCAGGGGCTTGATCCATTTTCCTGTAAGTGATTGCAATATTGTTACTGACTTCAGAGATCACAAAATTGAAAGGAAAATGTAAATAATAGACACTTTCTTTAAAAAAACCTCAGACACCGGTTAGAAACCTTTGAAAATTTACCAGATTTAAAACATCAGCTCAAGAAGAGTCTATTTTGACCTGTGAGATTCTCTCTGTCTTGCTCACACACAAATATACTCTTGCACAAGGTTTTGAAACAGTTTGCAAACTGTTCATCTGAAAGCACTAAGAGGATGACAACCCATTTGTCACTAGATCTACGTCTATTCCGAACACCCAAACTTTTTGTTACAAATCACACCTGCTCCAGGTGCCACACATGCTCAAACTGTGTCTACACAACATAAACCACATGTGTTACAGGCCTGAGAGAGGCCAATGGTATGTACTGCTTTTGCCAGCAAGCTACTTAGAAATCAACTGCTCTACACATATTTACCATATCTGAATCCCTTGCTTTCATTACTCTGCCAGACCACTCATCTTTTTATCAAAATATTTACCGTTTTATTGCTTCTTCTTGTTTGCGGCGTTTTTCACTCTTTTCTTTCAAGTAAGCCAGGTTTGTTTCATTCCTCATGCGATCATTCTCTCGAGCAATGTCTGATGCATTCTGTATGACCAAGCCATCATAGGCCTTCATCCCCATGTCTTCAATATACTGGAGAAAAGCGCCCAAAGTGACCTCCTCCTGATTAGAACTCATCATCTTGCAGGAGATAATGAACAAAGGAAAGCAATGTTTCCTGCAGGTTGAAAAATACATAATACCTTAATCAGTAGGAAAATAGCTTATGGTTTATGACAGCAAGATTGCGTCAGTTGTAATTAACATCTCCGTAAGAAACAATTTTTCAGACTTTCCCATTTAAAGGATAATAAACAAAGCAATTCAGGAAACAGAACAACATTACTTGAGACAAGAGGAGACAAAACCAAGAGTCTCTCCTTCCAGGAAATGCAGATCCGAAAAATCACACTGTTTAAATCCCAAAAACATTTCCTCCAACCCCTTCCCATTTCCTAATACCCATCAGTTGCATAAAGTCTGCCATCCTGAATCTCACTTTGAATTGAACTGAGAAGGCTCCCATCACAGGACAACAGGTCCCTTTTACAGTTTAGATAAGACTGCAACAGAGCAGATTACCAGAAAAAATTCCTATTCTGACTACCAGACAAACTTCCTAAGACATTATTAAGTTCAGGTGAAAAGTATTGTTCCATTTTTTGAAACAAAAAAAAAAGCTTTTTTCAGGCTCAAAATTTAAAAAGAAATATTGTGAAATATTTTCCTGTATTTCTTACTAATGTGAGCAGGGCCCATAAGCCCTGCTCATCTGTTGCCCAACATCTTGTTAGCTTGAAGCTCCAAGAATGGACAAAAGTGCCCAGCTGAGCTGGGATTTTCAGAACAGACCCTTTAAGTCCCCAAGAATATGTATTCCAGAGGTATGACAGACACTGGGGTTCACAGCACCTCCAGCTAAGCACCTTGGAGCCGACACACTTAGACCCCTGGGTCATTCCTGGTTCTGTGGCAGGCAGCCTAAAAACTCTACAGAAAGGCCTCAAAGGTTTTCCATTCATCAACAGAACTCCTGGGAGTTGCAAGAGCTCTGTTGTATGGACACATTAGTAAGTACTACAGGAGACCAAAGGCAAGGTAGAATTTCAAGAGATAGACTGTCTCTCTCTAAAGTCTGTGCTGGATAGGACTGGATTAAACTTATTAAACTAGTAAAATAGAAGTTTTTTTAAAATAGGACTGTTCCATCTTCTTTTAAATACTGATTATTGTAAGGTCCAGGAGCATTACAAGCTTGAGAGGCATTACCTGCACACAGCCCCATGAGAAGCCCTCATCCCACAGCCAGGGAGTTGGTGGAGGAGCCACTGAGTGACTTGCTGGCAGAGTTGGCAGCTGAACTCAGCTCTCTAAGGCACGTTTGCTTATTCACTGCTGCAGCATTCCTCCCTTCCCTGAAGAAGGATGGCGTGGCTTCTCGGAATCACCCTCAGAACATGCCAACACTACAGCTAGAAAGGATCTTACTGAATAGGCAGTAAGAATCCTGTCTGCACACAGATTTTAGGGACAGAATTCCTGCGGAATCAGTGACAATTTTTTTTTCCCCTATTTCTTAGTACAATGTTATATTTCTAACATTTATTACATAGGTGGAGAAGTAAAATTCTGATCTAGGTTGGCACTGGTTATAAATAAATTTAAATGCTCTTAAGGATTCTAGAAATCCACTCTGGGCCTTCAGATCTGGGCCCTAGCTCTGAAAATGCAAGGGATGAAAAGAGTAGAGAAATATATTTCTGCCCTTGAATTTTTTTCCCCCATTTTGATCAGGGGAACTTTTGAAGAGACAATGGCAACAAGAAGCTAGTTTCAGGCACTAAATACCTTAAAAGCACACTGATAGTTTTTCCTTTTTCTCTCATGTCTGCATATCAAAATTATTTTTGTACTATGGTAACACAACTGTTAAAATCATGCAGACTCTGAGGATGCAAAGGGTCTTCTCCTATTACCTCTCCTGCCTTCTAAGAACAACCTTTTCTATCAACTAAGCCTGAACACGAAAATAAGGCTGATGTTGAGAGTCACTGAAATGATCTTTAAGCATTTTGAAGCATGGGTATAAGCATTTCCTACTACTCCCTGCAGGGTAAAAAGCAGTGAAGGAGGTCTTAGTGCAGCCCCCAGTGTGCCTGCATGCCATTTCACACAGCTCTGACATTGGAGCTAGCTGGAACTCTGCTGGGCTGGAAGATACATTCAGCCATTCGATATGCTCACCATAAGTAGCACATTGTCTGCACAGGAGAACACTGGAAAGCTGACAGGGAGCTGAATAGAGTCCATGAATGTTACAATTCTTCAGCAGATATCATTTTAGACTAATTCCTAACCCTGGTGATTAAAAAAAGTAAGGCCAGATATCAAAGCCGTTTCCTGAGTCTCTCTCTACAGCATGAAGGCTACAACACTAAAACCAATGCTAACAGCACAGATAACTCTAGCTCCTCCTTCTCTAAACTCCTCAAAGGATATCTGCTTTTTGATGGTTAAAGTCTGGGCTGTTTCCCAAGCAGATGGCTATTTTATTGTATATTTCATTTTTGACTTCTAGTAAAACCTTGTTTCAGCATATGTTGAATTAAATTCAAGTAAACCTGCACAACAGAGAAATCTCACCCTGGTGACCTGAATGTCAGTACTGTCATTGATTTCTTCAGTGACCATGGTTTACTCCTGCAATATAATGGGAAATTTTATACTGAAGATAACTTCAACAGGGTTTCAATAAATGCAGTTCTCATCCATTTTTCCCCAAGACACATGATATGTTTTACATGGTCTTTTGTGACTATACTGCATTTCTTCCCCTCATTTTTTAATTTCTTTTTAGAGGTCAGAAATGAGCTGACAATTAAGGATATGCTGAAACTCCTTGTATAATAATATTTATTTTTTAAACAGGTGGATGAAGTCATTCCAGTTGCAAAAGAATTAAATAAAAAGCCCTTATTCTGCTTTGTGAACTGAGGAGAGACTTTATATTCTGGTTAGCTACTGATGTTTCTTATTACTAAACTCATGCAAAAACTTACTTTTTACTAGATCGATCAAGACCTATTCTTTGTCCTAACAGGGGCCTGATCCCACAGCAGCACTGAGCAACTGTAGCTACTGAACTCCTCCTGTGACTGCTGATCCTTGCATGCTTGCGACACCAAATTCAGTTTGGGGTATTCCTGAAGGTAGCTGGGGACACACAGATAGTTCAGAACCTTGAACCTGCTCTTATGGCACTAACTCCAAAAAACCTCTGTGCAAGCAGCAAGCATTTTCTGATTCAAACCCCTTGTACCTCCCATGTATGTGGTATTTTACAGTCTCACTACATTTACTAATAGTGAACAGTTGTGCATGCTATACTTAAACAGGGATGAAAAATGCAAACAGCAGGTGGAAAAAGCTTAATTAATTACTGTCAACATTTTTACAGTCTTAGTATTCCTCAGGCAGCACACAAGGACCAATTTTACTTACAGGTATTAATGCCACTTCAGAGAATATATAACCTTAATAAATATGCTCAATAGCTACAACAGGCTGCAATCAACCCATGTGGCCCCTGGAGTCCCATGCAGTGCCTGCCTGTCCCCCTCCTCAGAAATGGCTGGACAGCACTGATCAACTTCTGAGCAAAGGTTCTGATGACTGGTCAACTCAGGCAGTGAGCAATTCCTAACCATTTGCCAGAGCAGATACAGGCACAAGTAAGAGTTCTGTTAGAGTACATTCATATTTGATTAAAACTGTGCAAATGCAAATTGTTAAATATGTCACGTAAGCTGAGGCCCCATGATCCTGGTATCCCCAACATGCACACTGTGGTCAGGGATTTTGTTGGCCAGTAACAAGGACTAAATGCAGTCACCTATGTATTTGTAATCAAGATGCTTTCAGTGCATTTTGTTTTCTGAAACCAAGCAGTCCTGGAAAATTATAACTGGCAGTTGCACCACTTGAGAAATTCTTTAGACACTCCTTTCTTTTCCCCTCCTCATTGTGAAGAAACAAAAGGAGACTGCAAGGCAGAGGAAAAGCCTTGGAGTTTAGCTATTGAAGCCAACATACTGAGAACTCAACAAAAAATTTTTGGAGGAACTTGGTTATGAGTGTTCCCTGAACATGAACGTCTTTGAAAATCCATCTGAACACAAGGACACAAAGGAGTTCTCCATCACATACACTTTGCTTCTTAAAGACTTACACTCTGTGAAACCTCCCTGAGAAAAAGCTACAATCACACCCATCTTGCTCCCTGACACGTGCCCCTTCAGGTACCCCCAGATCAGAGGGACCCTGGTAGAGGAGCACAGAGCAGCTCACACTGGCACAGCTTGTGCATTCAGCTGTCAGCATGGGAGGAGTAAAGCAAGATAGATTTTTTTTTTTCCTTCCCTGCCAATGCATCTGGTTTACTGGCAGGGGCAAGCACTCCCCTTCCTGGTTTGCCTATAAATATTTGCATAACTAAATTCAAGATCATTGTATCGATTCAGATACATTTTCTGAGAGAGCAGAGTGCATTGTGTTTCACAGGACAGTTGCATACCTTACTTCTAATCTAACCCTTTGGTCCAATGCCACACATACAGCATTTTTGATCAAACCACAAAACCACCTCCTTTTCATATGATCAGTGTGCAAAAATACTGATTTCAGAATATGAGTAAGCGACTGAATATCACAGTACCCAAGCAGTGCTACACGTGAAGATTCAGAGATGCCATTCTCTTATTCACATCAGGATCCTCAGAATATCAGTTGCTTTTCAGCTTGCTTGACAGCCATAAGCTGCAGCTGTGCTGCATCGAAAATTGGCAATGCTGACATTAAACTGAAGGAGCTTTTTGAAGTAGTGACAAAGGCACTGATTGCCTTCTTCCAAATCAGAGGGATTTTTTTTTTAATGTTAACATAGGAGAAGAGACCATGGGGAAAAAAAAGTGTGGGCTTGCCCAAAGTCCAGAGTCTAATCTCAAATTTATAAAGGCCTACTACTCACCTCTTCAGTACTGCCTGTTTCCCTCCCAAACACTGCCTCCACTCTTTGAAAGAACATCTGCTTTCTCCTTACCTTTTAACTCCCTCCACTAAATTCATCATATCAGAAGGATTCTGCATAAACAGGGATGATAACCAGCCATTCAACCCTCAAGTCTGAGCCGTCGTATTCTAGCTTCTTGCAAGAATAAAAGCAGACAGGCCAGCCATATCCAATTTTCACAAACTGCTGACCACAGCAGCACTAATAAGGACCTAATGGTATTGGGTGTACAAAAAAATAATACTTTCACTGCAATCAGGAAAAATTTAGTGAGGGAAAAATATTGTAGAGACTACTTTGCAGAACTCCATCTCCTATCATAATAACTGTGCCTTATATCAAATGATATTTGAAATACCCAAGTGAACATGATGAGACAAATTGCTAAGACATGCCTTTTAGAGTTGCATCCTCTGCTCATTCTTAACAATAAAATCACATTTCTGTTTCCACATACAGTGATGCTGAAAAATTATAGTGTCAAAGAGGAAAGACCTGAAATCAGCTGCAACTTTCCTACTACATATCATTTGACAACTATATATGCAGATATTTGAAGAAAAAGAACCAAGGAATCACTGCTGTAACTTGGAAGTACAAAATACACTTTATATTCTGCCTGGGTTTGCAGATTGTATACCTGGTGCTCATTGTATTGCACAGCATGAGCTCTAGCACCTGGGTGAAATCACTAAAGCTAAGTAGTGCTGAGCCCTGCACTTAAAGAGGTTAAAAGTGTCTCCTTCAGTAGACTGAAATTGCTACTGCATGGGTTTAAAGGAATAGTCAATTTCTACAGATGTCCTACCCTTCACAGGGGGAAGCTGTGTTCCCTATAGTTTAAAGAACTAAAAAAAATACCCTGGGCCTTGAATTTTGGCCCCATTGTAGGTGCCTTTTGAAAAGGAAAAAGGTCTTCACTACCAATGACTCCTCTGTGACTCCAGGATGTAAAAAGCTGTTGTTTACTTTGCAATACGGCAACACTTTTATCACTTTTATTCCCAGAGGAGAATAAAGCTTCCTCCTAAACGTGTGTATGCTGGACAATTGCAAACCTAGATTCAGAATGGCCAGCACTTAAGTGCAATTATGACTTTTTATCATCCCATTATTATGCAGACTTATAAACAACAACAAGAAATAAAACCACACAACAAACAGTCATATACACACATTGTCTATGCAAATAGGAGTGCATTTGGACTCAGAAGAAATCACGAGCTTCTTGCTGATGGACTTATTTTCTTCCTCCTCTTTAAGAAAATGAAATGGAGATTTCAGTAGCACCAGCATCATGTTAAGATGCTGTAAAATATTAATAGTGCAGTGGGTCTGATAAGTGACTATCGTAGATGTTAGAAATTATTTCAATTAATTCATCAGAAAATATAAAAGAATGGTTTTAATTATTTAACAATGCTTTTTGCAAACAACAAAAAAATCAGCTGCCAAATGTCTTTATTACAAGCACAATCAACATGTGAAGTACACAAAACCAGTCAAATAGACTTCAGCATTTAGTTTGGCAATGGCTTGATTAATACTTTCTAAAAATACATGCAACCTCATCACTATGCATTCTGACAACTCATTATTTCATTTTGTAATGTTATTTTTTTCATTCTAATTAGCACCATATTTTATTAGCATGCTCATATAATGTATTAAAATAAGTACGTACCAAAATTCAAGTCCACGGGGACTGCTAAGTGCAATAATCAAAGGTGACTTTTGCCTGTAAAAGCCCTTTCCTGTGGTTATCTCAGTGCAGTTGGAAGGGATATTTCAGCACCATAAGAAACAGATTTTCAGTTAGGCTCAGTTTTTTCTTCAGTTAAAGTGCATTAAATCTTGTTGGCAGAATTGCCCAGATTGTAGAATTCGACATCACTGTAAGTCAATGTGTTATGTTACAGATCTTCTTAACGTACGATTAAAATGGCATGGAAAGTTTGGCTTTAAAAAAATGAAGCGGAAAGAAAAGACAGGTGCTTGCTTCTTTAAATCCACATTCAGAGAGGAGAGGGTACAGATAATGGGAGGGTATAAACAACACCCTGCGTTGAGGTCCAGCAGAGAAGAAACTGGATGATTTTTACCCACTTTACTACACAGACGATAACAGCACCATCATATGCACTAACACAGAGATTTCTAAGGTGCCTCATTTGAATATGTTCTGTGGAGACAAAAAGAAAGGAATATAAGGAACAGCAAATATCCTATCCAAATGGCTTCTTGCAGCAGGAAAGATGCTGGCTCGCTCACTGCCACTTACAGAAGGTCTGAAACAGTCTGGCTCGTGGCATCGTCTCTGTCTCTCCCCCGTGACTACAGGCAGGCTTGCTCTCCCCAGCTGCCCGGGTCCGTGGATGCTGCTGTTGATTAATCAGGGATTCTCAAACAAAGAGCAAGCCTACCTTCGGGTGCCAGCAGGACTGTGGGGCTCCTCTCCCGCTGCAATCCGGCTGCAACCAGCATCCTAGCACCTCGGACAGCTCCGCCGCGCCGGGCCCATGGACACGCGGCGCGCCGGAGCTGGGGCGAGCCGGGAGCCGGCGCGGCAGCGGCGTCGCTCCTGGTTCCGAGGCTCGGGCGCCGGCACAGCCTCCTAGCTAGGCAACAGTCTCGCCCTTATCGCCACTGCACTGAAGTCTGGTTAGCAAATAATCCAGTGCGGGGGAGAGGGGGGGAATCTGCATGAGCAGCACTGTACATCACATGGAGTCTATAGGTAGGAAAGAATATGAAACAACGCCCTTTCCCCCTCCTTCTCCCTTCCCCAAAAAAAGAGAAATTGTTCTTCCACGGAGAATGTGTAAATTAACCTTTAGCCCATATTATGGCTCAAGGAAATGAGTAGCCACTTAAAAGCAACACCTAAGCCTCAGTTTGATACCTCATATTGATGTATCTTTTGCACTCACCCTCACTGAAAAGCAGTGCAAGGCACACAATTACTGCTGACGCAGATGAGAATGCTGCTTGGGGAAGGAGGGGAGGAGCTTCTCAGCCCATCAAAACAACCTCCCACCACCTGCTCCCATTGCACGAGAACAAAACTACGCAGCTCGGACAGACTGAGCGTGACATTTATGCCGTTTGCCTTATATTGACATGCACACTCCGGAAAGAAACATTCTGTTTCAAAAGCATTCAGGGTGAAACTACACAGTTTTAGCCTCATCCAGAATTTGTGTAATGGCTTGGAAGAAAACATCTCCTTTCTTCTGAACCGGATCAATCTGTGTTATAGCTCCTCCTTGCAGAGTATGTGCAGTTTTGCTTTCTCTCCCCCAAACCTGCAGCTTGGACACAAAGCAAAAGCATTCACTCCCTGCGCCAAAGCCAGGGGAAGGAGTGATGGCTGAATGTGCACAGATTGCATTACCCTGTTGTCAAATGGCATTTCATTCTTTCTTCTTTCTTAAGTTAGGCATGTTTTTCTCTACTATAAATCTTGATTCTGATATTACAGTAACAGTTGAATTTATTCCTAAAACTAATAACAGAAATTATGGTCATGGAACGAAATCCTTTCAAAGTAATGCCTGTTTACATGAAAAGCTGTGCTGGTACACAAATAAGACCTCACCGTCAGAGCAGAGGAGAACTTCTTGCAGATTTACTACCCCATAACTGGAATATCAACATTACCCCACCTTCAACAGCACTCAAAATAACCAACTAGACACATTGAAAAACACAGTGACCACCTTCATGCATTGGAACCACAGCCTGAAGAAAGCCTGATGCTAAAACCATCCCTCATGTTCACTGGTAGTTCATTTCATGCATTTCACTGTAATAGTGCACATCCCAGCACAACTCTCGCAACCCTGTGAAACAGGGCAGTGAAATTTCCTTATGACATCTCCAAGAGACCATTTCAAAAAGATGTTTGAAAAAGGGTTACAAAGATAGAAGAACAGAATTTGAAGATATGGAGGACTTTTCTTTGTGTTAAAGAAAAAGATATGGAAGGGAAATACCTACAGTGTAGAACTGGAGGCAGTCCTGTGAAGAGAGCTCCTTCCCTAGCCCAGAGGCTAGCCCCCAGCACACCTTCTGATTTTTTTCCTTCCTTGAGGGATACCTTAAGAGCAGCTGTGGCCATATGGTAGTTGGGAAACTTTTTAATTTTCATCAGCTGGAGTTTCCTGTCACATAATAGCCTCTTATTCCCAATACTTTTCAAGTATTAAAGATCTTCTCAATCTCTGCCCTAAGTCACGCACTGAAAACAGAGAAATTGCACAAACTTATTTCCAAGTTACTTTAACAAGGATATCACTGTAAAGTCATTACAATTTCATAAGCAACTTGAAGAACTACTGATCTTAATGTCAAAGTGTGAAACACTTGCTTATGTCTTTACCACATGGTTCATCCCAGTAACTGGATTCCCTCAGATACAATCCTTTCCCTGACTACCTATGTTGTTGCACCTTTTGGCAGTTTCCACATCTTTTCATTCTTACACCAGGGTTCCTGGGAATCATGTGTCCATCAGCTGTGGAAGGAAATGTTTTTCTTTCCAGTAGGATTGTGGGAAGGGCACTGGAGTTACAACCTCTGCAAGGCTGGCAGTTCTGTTCCTGGTTATTGCACAAAAAAAGCTTCTAATTTTGATCACAATCCAGGAAAGAGCACCTACAGAATTGAACATGGCATTTCCTGCATCAGTGCCAGAAGGGCTGGATCAAAGTTCAGGTAACATGTTTTGTGTTGCTCGTTGTTTTTTCCACAGGTTTCTACAGAACAGTGCTACTCACCTCTAAACATCTGACAACTCTAAGGAACCCACAAATGGCCTTCACTCCTTGGTTATAAAAGAAGCCTAATCAGCACAAATATATGCACCTCCACAAATTGCTACCTGTGCTCTCATGCTGCAGAGGCCAACACCTGCATTCCTGGCCTCCAAGCAGCCAGCAGTGGAGAACCATGCATTCCTCACAGTAGCTGCCAACCCTCTCTCCCTGTCTCCTTTGCTCCATATCCTTCCCAGAGTTTACAACCACGCAATTCCAGCAGATGTAATTACTTGCATTTGCTTTGAATTTCTGAAGAACACATGTAAGGTTTCATTACATATCTGAAAGATTAACCCATTTTATTTCTGTATGTGTATGTACATGCTCATACAGACAAATAACAAATATACATGCAGAGAGATGTAGCTTGACCTGTGGTTGACATTTGCAAACTAGGAAAAGAGAATATGAAAAATGTGCTGTGCAACTGCTCATTGGCAACTACTCAAAATAGTTGTGGGATACCCCAGGCTTTGCCTGGCCCTGCTGGCAGTGGGCTGGAGCACAGAGTATGTAATGGGGAGACAGCAAACTTCTGCAGGAGGCTCCTTTGTCCAGGGCATGACAAGTCCTTTCAGCTTCAGTGACTGGTGGAGGATTTGCAAGGCCTGAAGACTACAGGCAGTGCAGAGACAAAGGACTTTCAAGAGGAAGAGAATAGTCATTTAAGATGCTAACAGACCACTTAGTGACTGAGAAAGACAGTCTGCTTGTCCCTGAAGTAAGAGAAGCTTGAGGACAAATGGATTAGAGTCAGTGCCTGTGACTTAGTCTCTGCCTGGCTGGTGAATGGAGGAGGAAGGCTCTCCAAGAAAAGCAAATCCCATGCTTCCAGACCTGGTAACACCTGAGTTGGTAGAGACTGTTATGTAATTATTTACGTTTATGAGGTTCAAAAAGGACAGGTTTCTTGTCTTTGGATGCACCACCCCACAGGTCACCTGAAGCTCCTCCAGAGAAGGTAGTTCCATGACAGATTTCTCTATCTGACCAACAGACAGATGAAGAGTTCTAGGAATGGACACTCCACAATGTCAAAAAAAAATCTGAAATAAAAACCAGAAACTGAGGACCTAAAGCTAGAAATTTGTGACACCTAACGTAGGGGACCATGATAGGAATATAGATCCCTGTACCCAAACCCTACATCCCAGTGAATGGGAAGAGAGAAGGTATTGAACAAGACCTATCCAACCTGAACAATACCCAGGCAGAATCAGTACAGCAGAAACTAAGCATTGCCAGTTCACCCACACTTGCAAATACAATGCCATCAAAATGCTGGCTTTCACTGTTTAGCAAATTCTTTGTTTAACTAAGCTAAGCTTGGTTTTATTCTTTCTCCTTTAGAGTGCCTCCTTAGCTTCAGTTGCTTTTCCCTGTCTCCTATGTGCTTGGTCCTGACTCGTAGGTTTTATTGCTGCCAGTCTGCAGTTGCTCTAACCACATCATGCCTCTTGAAGCATGGATTCCTTGCCTGATCACAGGCCACATCTCTTAACCCAGGCCTTGCAACTATCCTTGGCTTTTCCAGCAGTGATCTTTAGCTTTTCTTGCTTCCAGCATCAGGTTCAAATCAGTCCCAACTATTTCATGTCTTCATTTCCCAATAAAACCATAGTTTCCTCATGGCTACTATCTTGCCCATGTGTGAGGCAAGTGAAATTTTCAGTGACAGTCTTGTCTATGCTTCATTCTAAGTCTCAGTTTAGCAATCACTGTGATGGGCTTTTAGCACCAATTGAAAAAGCTGCTTAGATTTTTATTTGGATTTAAACTTGAGTTAATAAATATTTTTGAATAGAAGTGGGTTAATTTGAGGAAAATGCATAGAAAACAAACTACACCTAAACCCAAGCACAGTGCTTACCATAACTTTGACCTTAAACAACCATCTCTTTTGTTTGTTCATGCTCTTCATACCCACCTCCCATGCTAAGCAAAGGGAAAACTTAAAGATCTATTTGCAATTAATTTTCAACCTGACATGATGAAATACTAAATTGAGCCTTCAAGGCTGTTTTTCCCAAATTACTGCATCCTATGCCCCAGATAAGCTTAAACATTCATGCTTTTCCCCCTCAAGCATTCTTATAAACCCTTGAAGTTCTGCAGTTGCTCCCTCTCCCATCCTTTTTCCTCTCTGTCACTCCTTACACACACACTGCTGCCATGACAAGTAAAACTACTCACACGACGAAATGGAAGCTCTCACTGCTCCATCTCAGCATTTGTTTCAGCTATTTCCCATCCCTCTGTAGCATTCTTTCACTTCCCTGGAGCACACTGGCTCTGTCTCTCCCAGCAAGACTATCCACCACCACCATGCGCATTTCCCTCTTCAGAGTTCTGAGGAGGATTCTTCTAAAGGTAAAACAGTAGAGGGGTCCCTACTCATGTAAAAAGCCAATTAAAGTTAAATGCTTAACTGCCATCTGTGCCTTTAAGAAAAATCCCTTAATTTTCCCCAGTGATCAGTTTTTTTCACATGGGACCAATTTTGCTGTTACTGCTTAGGCAAAATTCCCATTGAAGTCCACAGGGAACTTTGCCTGAATACAAAATATGGAGCAAAACCTTGTGCTTATTTGCATAGGCCACAAATCACAAAGATCACATGCTGATGCAAGTGATTTATCCTATATGACAGCTAGTGCAACTAGGCTATTTTTAACCATGATTTTTTGTAAAATATTTCATTATATTTACCATTCAAAAAAGAGTCAATTGATTCTTTTTTTTTAAACTGGATTAGATGGAAAGACTCTGGCTGTTTTCCAAACCCCTTAATTACTAAATGGTACATTTTCCACAGAAATGTTAAGCTATAAGTAGTTCTTCTGGAGCCAGTTAGCTCCTAGCTAAAATCAATTAAAGCTGGTAAAGATACATTCTACAGTCAGGTCCCAAATACAGACATCTGTATTTATAGCACAGTGGATGCTGGTAAAACTCCCCAAGACAGATGCAGTTGCACTGGCAAAACTGTGCTTTCACTGCTCCACTCATACAGGGGGCAGTAGGCGGGTTTATTACTCCAGGATAATCCCAGCTGTGTCAGTAGAGTTGCACTCACACGATGCTCTATTTCTGCTCTGGTAGCCTCAGTCTTCTAGCCCCAAAGAAGCACTCTTTTTCCTATGGAGTACAAAGGCCAGGCAGTTTAAGCTTGTTTGTCACCTCCTCATCCTGCTGCTCATTCCACTTGTGAGGGCTTGCGGGGAAGTGGGTCATGGAAATGATCCAGAACAGAACTAATTTTGGGTGAGAATGAGGGAGAATCAAAAAGAACAAAAGGATGGCGTTCCTTTCAACCAAATCATTTCCTTGCACTACACAATGCAGAGGGCACTTCGCAGCGTGAGAACGGTACCCCTGCCAAGGTGATCTGTGACTGCACTGGAGTGAAAACTCCCCATGCTACAAACACTGCTTTGCTGGGAATGAGTCCAGTGCCCAGGAAGCACACATGCCAGAGCTGGTGCACTGGGACTCAGCCTGCTGAAGATTCCATGAACAAAGAAAATCCTGGAAGCAGTCAGGGAGCTGACAGGCGGTGCTCCCTGTCCCAGAAACCACAACTCTGGCAAGTATATGCAGCCACCCAGCTGCCTTAAGGCAGAAAAGGGTATGTACACAGCACACAAATGGGACCCTGCATCTAAGTTGCAAAGTGCTTTACCAGACGTTTGACAATCTACAGGCATTTCAAATTTGTGTAAGCCAGCACTACAGTTTAAAAAACAGAACCAAGAATGCAGCTCTGCTTCCCTCCCACCCTCAGCTCTTCCTTTGGCCTTATTCTGGCACAAACGTCACTTGGCCGTGTGGTGAGGCAGATTGGGAAGCTGATCAAGCTGAGAACTAGCCTGGGATTTTGGCACCACGTGGATGTTGTTATTTGTGAGAGGACCACCCTGCCTATGCAATCAGTGGGCAGCAGAGACCCAGCGCAGCCCAGCAGATGGAAGGCAGGCCAGTTGGGTCTCATTCAGGAACATCCAACTTCTTGCTTTCGTCCAAGCTGGTGAGAGGCTCAGCTGTGAACAAGGAGCTCTAGTGAGCCCCACAGCATCTCTGGACTCTGAAACAAGTGTGCCTGGAATCCTACAGAGCACAAAATCTGTAAAAGCAACTGATGATGAAGTCTAGAGCAAGAGGTCTTGGAATGAGAGACGAGAAATTCTCCAGAAACTTGAAGTCTCCTATATGCACTTACTGATATAATCTGCAATTTTTTTTCCCCAGAACTACAGAAAAAGCAGTCCCATAAATCCATTAGGAAATGACCAAAGATGGGTAAAGTCAGCTTTATTCACTTTCCAAAAAATAGCATCTGGGCCACTAAATAAAAGTCCAGTACACATTTGAAGACTGGAAAAACTCAAAGAAGAAATTGCGGTTTGCACTTTAGGACAGACAAATTAGCAAATTCCTCTATTAAAACATAGCTGTGCTATGTACATTAAGATGGTATTTATGAGTAAATTGCTGCTGTTGGTTAAATTTTTTCAGGCATCGACTTTACAAAGAAACTAAAAGATGCTATTTGTTCAATGAAATACACTTAATACCTATACATCACACAACTGTATTTTCTCTGTTTTCTTTCAGTACTTAATAAAAATCCACATGAAAGGTTTCTCGCTACATACTTCAGAGCAAGACAGGAGGGCAAGTGAAATGTGAATGAAAAAGCTGTTAGACCTCTAGAGAAAAGATGCACAGCTCAGAGAGGACTGGGAGAAAACAGAACTGAGGAGAAATGATAAAAAAAGAAGAGACAAATTAGAGAACACTGGGAAGATGACTTTGAGCCAGAGAAGAAACGGCCATAGCAGAATAGACAGAGGGCATGCACATGTGCTTGTTTCTTTATTTGCTTTTCCTAATGAGACGAAGATGGTCTCACTAAATCCTGAGATGAAGAAAATGACCCCAAAGAGGTTGCTAGGCAGGAAGGCTTCATACAGGGGATGTAAGTGGTAAGGGAGGCTGAGTACCTCACCCTGCTCACACAACCCACACCAGCGAGTCCCACTCAGAGAGGCAGCAACAGGGTAAGGAGCTGGGTGGGCTCAGAGCTTCCTGATGGCCTGGGAGCAGCCAGGGTGGGGGGATGCTCAGCCCCTGGAGCCCAATCCAGTCATGGAGAGCTGCAGGTGGGTGATGGAGACTGGTTGTCATGCAGGCAGAAAGCGCTGCTGGCAGCTTGCCCTGGTGGCTCTTGGCCAGGCTCTCCCAGCCTTCATTGGCTGCTCCTGACCTAAACCCTGCACAATGATCCAAGCTTAACTAGCACCAGGGGAAGATCTTATTGTCAGAACAGGCTGGTGACAAGGTGAGAGGTAACGGGGCAGCCTGTTGACATCAGCTGACCAGTTCCTGTGGTCATAGACCAATAAAGACCCTAGGAGGGCAACAGGGAGCAAAAGCTCAATTTGTTCCCATCAGTTTAGGGAGATAAGCCTCATTTTAGTGTCTCAGTGACTACACATGGGCTATGTTAACAGTAGCTATTCTTTCACATTCAGAAAATCCTATCTCCATGGAGAAAAGGGTTACAACATGTAAGGTTTGCAACATGTAAGTCACAGTAAACACCTTGACCAATGTGAGCTATTTTTTCATGCTCAGCTATAAAACAAAATTTTAAAAAATCGAATTCTTCTAATTACTAAGGAAAGAGTAATTTCCTGCACACACTCCCTTAATAAACTTAGGAAAATCAGTTTTTTCCTCAGCTATAGCTGGATAATCATCATATGTCAGTTAATATATTTCTGGTTTTCTCTCCTGCATATTTTCTTAGAGAAAATATTATGATCCTTCATATTATCTCAGTATAAAAACCACTCCTATCACTGGATGAGCTCAAATTGCCACCACTCAGGAAGAAAGGAATGTAAATGAGGAATACCAATTAACCCCTTTACAATTAAAAATATCTCTCTCTATTTTATCACCCATTAGTGATACTCTAGTTAATGGTCTGTCGACATTTCCATTAGACCTTTTCCCCCTGCTAGCACACAGAACTAAATCTGGCTAATCACCTTGAATATACCTCTATGGATTTACACAATACAGAGACACAGCTCCAACGAGGCAAAATATAGATTTCTCTGTTATCTTGAGCCATTAGATTCTCCAAAGTACCTGTTTTCTAATGTATACACTGAGTAATTTTGCAAGATTTTTTTTCCTGTGTTACAAATGCTTCATGTACAAAAAGCTCAAAGTAATTGCACACACCTGTCCTAAATACAGACCATGAAAATTGCGGACTGAAGCTCAGCTCACAGCAGACTACTTTTGCCCAATATACTTCACATAATACCATGCTTTTTTTACACTAGATGTGAGACAGTGTGTTACATTTGGTGCCACACACTGTAATACCTAGAAATGACAGGGTGAATTAAGGACAAGGCTCCAGCCTTAATAGCTTAAGATCCCCTGGCATCCTTATGGTCAAACCACATTCTCCACACTTCCGTAATGTATTTTTGTGTGTGTCAAATTAATTACAAATGTATCACATTCCTATATATTGCATTTGTTAGTCCTTTCAACTCTCAAAATACACTGAAGCATTTTATAGTGTGCTCATGATCAACCATATTCAGTTTGAGAGCTGGAATAAGAACTCTGTGCCTGATAGGCAGATGGAATAAGGGAGAGATACACGGCATGAATCCAAAGCTAGAGTTTAACCCTTGTTTTCACATGAAGATTTCTCAGTAAATTTATGATGGTATTGTTTGGTGTCTATATGCATCTTGGCACTATTTTTAGTCATGAGCTTGCACACAGCAATCCAGCCCTGCCAGATTTTCCTGGCTTGTTTTTAATCCCCAAATAGAGGATCCATAGCTCTGATGAAAACTAATTAAATACCTCTTGTACACAGACTACCCTTCAGAAACAAAACCTGCACTCTTGCTCACCACAGTTAAGTGTTTAATACAGTGTGACTGGTTTTATTTGGAATTACTGTTTGCAAACTCTAATTAGACTAAATGAAAATGACTCATATTTTATATATTACAGATGATAAAATACTGATTGGAAACACTGTGTGTATAAGCATGCAAACCAATGCCACCATATACAAGTGCCAGAAATACTGCTCCCTGGCAGCCAGGGAAAGATGCCCTTCATTCTAGAGACTATTTGAATTTACCATACCCTGGATTCACGAGGCTACTTAAGATCAGACCATTTGTAAATATATAATACCAATTTTGTTCAATCTATATTTAAAAAATCCATTTCTTGCAACATATATTGAACATTAAATTGTTTATCACCTAAACTGGACCAAGTATTTGCTAAACTAATCTCATCCAGAAAACAATAAGCAAATGTGAAATGGAAGTTGCAGTTCCCATCTTCCAATGTGAAACTCCTGTAAAACCATGCCCTCAGATTCCTGGAAAATGGGCCTGGCACTACTCAAGGCCAAGCACAGAATTACATCTATCTGTGAAAAAATTGCCTGTCTGTAGAACAGCCCTGAAACCAACTTTTTTGCCTGGTCATATCAATAAAAAAAAATATATTTTTTTTTCATAAATACTCAGCATTACACATAATATCAAGAACAATGTGTTCCACATTGGTGCAGGGTAAATGAAAGAAGTAAACAGGCATAACCTTGACTGCCTTAAGTTTGTATGTTTAAGGGCCAGTTACTCTGTCATTTCTGTAAATATTTAGAAGTAAAAACCTACCAAACTACTAACCTACAGGCTGGGGAAAATGGAGGGATGGGCCAAAAACATAAAAAAATAAATATATTTATCTTGGCACCATCATGCATAGAACCAGCAATAAACTCTGAAGGTGACTGAGACTTTTTCCCCCTGCTATCATTTTTGTTTTATTTTCTGTGTGAGTGGATGAATAAACTACAAGTGGTATTGGGAAAAAAAGTTTGATGCAAGTGCTGTTACCTACCCTGGTAGGAAGAAACTGCAATTCCACCTTACAGGTGAGAACAACACCACGAGTCAGTGAATGTTAAGGGTGCACTAACCAGGAACAGTGAGAAATTTCATGTGAGAAAATTCTTCAGTGGGAAATAGTCTCACTCTTTTTTTCTAAACTAAAAAAAAGAAAAAAATAAAAGAGAAGACATCAACATTTCCAGAAAGGGTGTGATAGCAGGCAGAAAATGAAATCCAGGCTTGACTCAGTTTCCCCACCTTTCTTGATATTAAACTTATAACAGGAAAGAGGAAGTGAAGCTTCTGCCCTGAAGGGGAGAGGAGAGGGCTGAGAAAGCACAACTGGGAGTATTTGTTGACTTGAGAAAGAACAGACCCCATAGCAAAAGTGATCCTGTCACCTAAAGACAGTAATGAGGCATTTTAAAGAATAGGTATTAACTTTAATTATTCAATCCTTTCTGGATTAATCCCTAGGAGAGAAGATCAAAAGGAAACATTTGGAGAAAACTTGTGGCTTGCCTGAAATTATTTCAAGTTTCCAAGATCTAAAATAGAATCTTTTTTGAAAGCCAGACAGTCACCACAATGAAAGAAATTACAAGTCAGCTCATTTCCCAAAAATGTTTTGGCTTCCATGAATCAACATTTCCTGATTGAAAAAGCATTTAATTAAATCACAACCAGATCCAACTTAAATGAGGCATAGGGAGTCAGGAATATCTCTTCAGCATGAGATGTCTTGGACTTGTCCAAGGGACACCTTTCACCGTCAATAAAGCCAATTGCTGTGGAGCAGTGGGCAGAAGTTAAAAGCATTTCTGAGCTTTTTGTTCTCAGGTGCCATTAACCACCGAAGCTCAAAAAATAGTGATATCCAGCATTCAAAAAATAAATTAAATATTCAAAAATACCCTCAAATTAGATGGCATTGCATGCCTCTAGCTACAGATGAATTCTGATTCAACCTTCAGACAACTCTTTTCTGAAGGGAAAATTCTTCCTAACTTACACATTTTGCAGGAATATAACATTTTCCTTCATTATCAAGAGAATTCCACATTACTGCTATTTCAAGACTTTCTGGTGGCAAAAACTTTTTCTGCCAGTAACAAAGAAAAAAAGAAAGGGGGAAGAGAGTAAAGAAGAAAATTTGCTTCTACTCTAACCCAAGAACAGCAACAATGCCATATCTCCTAAAAACATTGCATTACATAGGTGTCCTACATTCCAGTTACTCAAACTGTAACATGCAGTCACAATCAGCTGTGCAAACAAAGTGGCAGCAGGCACTACATTTGCTTTTGTCTGAGTATCTTTGCCCTACTCAAGCTGACCTTGGTGCTGAGAAGACCTAACAGCTCTATATTTCTCTCACTGCATCCCAGTCCACTGTGACTTGCACAAACTTGCCCACGACACAGAAATATTCAATAAAATTTTTATTCCTGTTCTCCAGATTGTTAAAAGCAATGCTAAGTAAATAGCACAAAATTAACCATGTTTCAAATTCACAGTATTGGCAATTTTCAGCAAATTTCAGTGACAAAAGGAGAGAAATCCATACAAAAGAAGAGAAAGGAGTTCACTGAGTTCCATAGCTCTAACATGTTTTTTGCACATGGAAAAACACACAAGCTAAGAAAGCTTCAAGGAAAGTCTTCAGGTCTCTGCAATCTCATGCTCATTGTTCACTAAGCTTTGCTTTTTATATTTTTCACAAATGTGCATTATCCATGAACACAGAATTGTCCCAGGCTAACATCTGGGAAGAAATAAAAAGAAGGCAGCTTATGATGTTGTGTCAGCTCTACTCACACGCTGCTCAAAATGGTCACATCCAAGAAAAAAAGCACAAGCATGAGTCTCCTCTTTCTTTTATCCACACACTTCTCTAAGATGAAGTGCATTAGAAATCTCAGATAGCTAATTCTTAATCTTCAGCAAAAATGGCCTTGAAGTTTTTCATTTCCATAATTTAAACAAATCTGAGGACTCTTCTCTGGTAGGATTTTTTTCCCCTTAATCATTCCTATGACTCATAAATAGGATATGAAACTGTAAAAGGTGATGTGAACTCTTCGCCAGAATAGGCACTCCAGAATGAAGTGGCATTACTGCTTCTTATCTTGTGCTTCTCATTATTCATCTGTTTCATGCCTCTTCATTGCCAAGATAGTCTAACATCGCTGGTGCTTCATATTTCACTGAGGCTTAATTGCAAATAGCTTCAAGGAGGAAGAACAGCAATAAAGACAGACATGGGCTAAGGGATTTTGGCTTAAAGAGTAAATGTTGTCACTGTACAATTTCGACAAATTAACTGGGAGGGTGACACAAAGGGTTGAAACAGACCTGACTGTAGGGATACACGGAACAGACAGACTTGACTTTCACGTTAAATAAGATAGAACCACTGAATAAATTCCCATCTGCTAAAGTGGAAGGGTTTTACAAATATAAATGAGAATGTAAGAGAGTTCCTCAGCAATGGTCTCAACAAATGAAGGAAGAAACACAGTGAAAAACTCTGCATCTAGATTAAACTTGAGCAGTGGGAATTATCCGGAAGTTCCATTATGGATTCATACAGAAATTCTAACAGCCAACCCAAGAAAGCCCCTTCTTTTCTACCACTGGTCAGTATGATGTACTCAAACACTACTCTTGGCCTCTTAAAAGCAGTGCATGGGATGAGACAGTGGCATTTGAGGTGAAGTTACATTTGAGGGTTTTTATTTCAAATACTGTCCCATAAGCACAGGAAGTAGTCTAACAGGAATGGCCCAAATCAGCTTGTAAGGATCGTGATAGCACTGGCTGACTGAAAAGCACAGAAATTCCTTCCCTGATATGGATTTCCCACTAAGCTTGCATCTCTCTGAACAATAATGTACAATTTGGACATCCATTATAACCTATTAAACTTCCTTATAGGCATACAGGCTTATGAAAATCATCCTGCAGGCACCCTGATGAGGATGTGACACATCACTTTGCACTCCAGCACAAAGCTAAGAGTTTTCTATTATGACTCCTCCTGGGAGTCATAGCACAATAGATTTTTGTTTCTGATCAGCCTGACCACCTTGCCCACCTCTCAGAGAGACCCAATCACTGCCTTAACTTCATATTCCATAAGGAGGAGCACTGTACGTGTTGGAATACAAGTCTGTATGTGACCCTCCACTGCTGATCTTTCAGGAAACCTCTTGAGTTTCTCCTTCATATACACAATAAACCAAAATCTCAGGAACACTGGGGCATTCCCTAGCAAGGACCAATTTCCTGGAGATTTCTCATCCTTGCTGTGGAACAGATTACAGAGTCTTAGAAGGAAAGGAAAGTGAGGAGGGGAGCGTGTCTGCTGGACCCAGGTTTTGGTCCGGTTTTGTGTGAAAGGCTGTGTAGGAAGAACACAGTCAAGGAAACTCTGACATCAAAAAAGATGAGGGAGCTGAACACAGTGCTGCACCTTGTGCAGAGTACAAACATTCACAGTGAAGGGTAGAATGATCACTGCTAACATTAGGACTACAACAATTCCCATGGAAGTTGATCTACTCTGAGTTTGTCTCACCAGACAGCTGCTTTCAGTGGATTCAAGAAAGGCCCTTCAGAGCTGCAACTTGCCACTGCAGAAACAAGACCTTAGCTGTGGGACAAAAATACCCTAAATCACTGTCTGCACCCAAAGATTAGATTTTAAGTTTTAGATTCCTTGGACAAAGAGGATTTTATTATTTTGAGTAGAGTTGCTCAGAGGGCACCAAGTCTAATTATGTGTGGAACTTCAAGTATATGCAGCAGTTTCCCTAAACTGTGATAACATCTGCAATGACAGCTTTTATTTAAGTCATGTTCTGTTGTCTCAGCAGCAGAATCCAGTATTTTCCATTTAAATTTTATCTATTCAGGAATTGTACATGGCTTCTGCAGCTGCAGTTTTTGAGTAACCAGAATAGATCAAAATGTTTAGTGGCTGAATTAATTTACAAATATTAAACACAACCAATATTTGAACAGTCAAAATATTTTGTGTCTATTCATCTATAATTCTGCTATTCATTAATATTTCCAACATCGTTTAGGTTTTCTGTAGGTCAGATATCTGACTTTGTACTAAGTGTTTCTGTCAGTCAGGTGCCAGATAAAAACTTAGACTGAACTTTTTATTCATTTATTGGGCAAGTAGCATCTGTGATTACAGAATAGTGCTCGAAATCTCTGCTGGCTATTGCTGCGGTGTGACACAACTGGTATAAGTTAAGAACTAAGAGCAAGTGAAAACCCTGTGCTTACTTAAAAGTTATTTCAAAATTGAACTATTTTAAATAACCCTTTATCTACTTGACGCATAAATCTAAAGCTGTTAGATGGGCCTATTTCTTTCCTAATATTTTCTCAGAGTGGTGAATCATCCCTGTACTCAAGAACAGGAATCAGATCTCGCATGTCTTCATACAGATTTAGAAATTTTACAATAAACTTCAATCCGTTTTTCACTCTCCAAATCTTCCTTCAGAGCATCTGGCATTACTGTAATATATAACTGCTCTAAAAATACAGTGCTGTAGGCAGAAACTTTGACAGTGAAGACCTGATGGAACGCCACCAGTCCAGCCCCCACCATGTCTCATTTCTGCTCATGCCTTCGTTGCTCCCTACAGTAAAGAGAGTAGGGTAGGTAGAGCTACACCCACCCACAGCCTTCCCTAGATACACAGGGACTTGCCAAAGTGGTATTTACAGTCTCACATGTCACAAAAGTTCATAGCACTCCTGGGCAAGTGGGGCAAAAGATGAAGGTTGTAAAAAAGCCTGAAAGACTTCACAGAGAGACACACAACAGTAATCCACAGCAATTTTCATTTACACTATGGAGTTTTCTTACCACATTTGGAATTTCAAATGCCAGCAGTTTGGTTCTTCAAACTGAATTATTAGTCTCAAGACAGGAAGGAATGACAAGTTTCTGACAGTAGCAAAGCAACCCTGAAAGCAAGTCCAGGCTGGGAACACAGAAAAACCAGCTCAACTTCATCTCCAAACCGAGAGAGAGATGGGAAAAAAGGAAACAGGCCTGACTGAAGTGAACTGTAACCTCTTCAGCTTTCTCACATAACAGAGAAACCCAAACATGCCATTTCCATCAAGGGTATTTTGAACCAAGATGGTGGAAAGAAAACAGCAGGTTCCATTTAGGCACTATCCACATCACTGGATACCTGATGGACACATTTTCCAAAGTTGCATTATCGGTGGCATTAATTGATGCTACCCTAGTCTTCAATCACTGTCTTCAAATATGTGTCCTGACTATTCAGACTAGAAAGTACAGGAAATATTAAAAGAAATTTTTCCACCAAAGCAGGAGGGTGTCATTGCAGTAACAATACAACAGTTGCTCTTTTATGTATCAGATGAAAAACGCTGAATACCTGCAGGAAATTTCTTAGATTGTTCCAGGAGTTGGCTGGGCTTCTGTAGGGTTTTCATATGTCTCCACCATACTTTTCAGTTGTTGGTGGTATCTGCTTATCTACACACAAGGTTTCCTGAACTGCTACTCATTTTTCACAACAGGGTTCCAGGCAACAAGGACGTCATCACTACAGACAAAGTTTAAAGACTTTCAGTATCAGCAAAATTTCATACAACAGCAGTGTTATCAGGAAAAGCTGAGACATGTTCAAAAGGTTGCTAATAATATCCCTGTCCATGGGCAGAGCTTCAAAAAGAGCAAACAAACTGTCAGACTTCAGGTTGGGACATCTGGCAAAAAGCTGACCTTATATCTTTGATTTGGGCCTAGAACCAATAAGCACTAAAACTTCCTTAACCAGATTTTTGTTCAGCTTTGATCTACAGAAAAATATGCAAAGCAAGTTCAAATTTACCAGTGCAAAAGCAATAGAGAAGAGAGTCTGGCTAACAAAGGACTACAGCTAAGTGTATTTAAGACACATATGTATAGCTGAATATTTTGTTTTTATTTCAAACACCAAGCTTTAGCCATCTGGCTTTCCTTGAGGCTTTTCATTTGTGGCCTTTTTTTTAATAGCCCATTTTCAATAGCAAGGCATTAAAAACATAAAAGAAAAGAAAACTAAGTTCTTTAGTGCGAACCACTGCAGGCTACCAATCACCACTCCATTGTTAAACCTACATGAAACATATCAAGAAAGTTTTTGTTTTCTAAAACAGTCCTTTATTATCTAAAATATTCATTCCCTCTATATCCTACTACTTGTTAGTCTTAATGGCCATATGGCTGGTCATTTATCATTAACAGCTTTTATCTAAATAAATACACTGCTTTGAATATTTAAAAGATTTGTTCATTAAGAACCCTCAACAAAAGGTGAAAAAGGCTCTTTCCACAAAAAAAGAAGAGACGGATATAAACCCCATGAGGTGCCTGCAGGCAGGAAGCAGCATGTCAAGTATGGTATTGACCATTTCCACTGAATAACCACCACATACCTGCACAGAAGCTTCAGCGTAAAGCAGATAAAACACCAGCTGAATTAAAAGGAGACCCAGGGGCCAAAAAGCCATATATACACAGCTTGTATAGCACAGAGGATCTGATAGCTTGAATTAGCCTTGGAGACACTGCACCAGAACTTTCCTCTACAGCACAGGACCGAGACACCCCAGTTTTTATCTGACTTTACAACCTAATCATGTGCTTTCTGGTTTTTCTATAAAAAGTGTGAAAGGCAAAGAATTACATTAATTCCTCCAATCTCATGATCCTGACACAGTATTGTGGCTGTTTCCAGTGGGACAGTGCATCTTAGTGCTGCCTCATCATGGCAGGGGCTCTCAGTTTTTTCTATCCAAAGTATTTTGTGCTGTACTAATAACCAAATTCCTGTTAGACTTCCACATCCACTCAATATTTCCTTTCCTTGTTTATATAAATTACCATAGCTTGTTATTTGTCAGGATTCATATCTGTGAATTTAATGGAACTGCATTTCTCAAAATCACCCACACTGTCAACAGCTCTAATTTGTTTATGTCAAATCAGTCCCTCCCCCCCATTTACCCTTCTGTTTCATACCATTTATATTAACTTGTTAGCTGGGATTTTATTTATTTATTTATTTGCTTTGGAAGGTTTGCTTCTGTGAAACCCTGATGGAAGAAGAACCACGCCACTCAAGGGACAAGTAACAAGATATAAATGCTTTCCGAACCAAGCTGTTACTTCCAATTCAGTTCTGGTCAAGTGAAAAAAAGAAGTTCTGGACAGTTTTTTGCATTTTCTAGAAAAACGTATGAGATTGTTTGGGATTTTTTTTTCAGATTTTGTCCTTTTTTTAAATTATTGTTGTTTGGATTTTTTAGCTCTGCAGATTGCCCTATTTTACTGACTAAGCAACATTAAGTGAAAATGTAGACACTTAAAGATATAATGAACTCTTTCAAACACCAGCATTGTAATAACAGAGAAGTCCTATAAGGCATTTGATCTCCCACAGCAAATTAAGCACTAGGATTTGCACCCTTTCTCTCAAAAAGATACCATGTGGGAGGACAAAGAAAATAGAAATATTCTTTCAGTAGATACTTCCATGTAGAACTTTACAATGAGGTTATCACTAAGATATTAAATTATGTATAAATTTTAATAGGTACTGAGAAGAAATTAAAAACACTGGTGTGGTTTTATATAAAGTGCCTGCATGGTGCTGCAGAAACCCAATGTCACAGTTGACCTTGATTGTTTAGAAAGGACTGAAGTAATCTGCAACATAGCAAGACAAAACTCATTGCACGCAAAACTAGATGAATACTCAAAAAGGACTTCTTTTTGTTGAGATTTAACATGAGTTTCTGCAAATATCTAAGACTTTGATGATTTAGAAGAGATGGGATGCAAGGGAAGAACTACAGTATTTTGCTCAACTAGATCCTTGATCCTTAAAACCAAATCATTGACCCAGAAGTTGTTCTGGTGGTTGTGCAGTGTTCAGTATTTCCAAGGGGAAAATCCACCCAAGTCAAGCCATGCCTTTGAAGGAGCTTGGTCTATCACACCTCCTTCTACTCCACAGAGCAGCAGAAGCTGCAGCACTTCTGTGCTGTGGCCTGCCCCATCTCCAGCCTGTACAAAGACATGCTGGCAGCACCCTGTGACAAAGGCACAGAGCATCTGGGCTCTGCAGGCAGCCACAAAAACCTGCTCTCTCCTCTCCACCCATTTTTGTGCTGCACCAGTTTAATCAAGCAGGAAGCTACTTCTTTCAGAGCTCTTAGCAGCAGCCTAGCACACCACTTCATTTGCTAGCCAATCTGCTTTTTAGACCTTTAACAATAGCTCAGCACTGTGAATGCTCAACATCATATATAGCTATGGTGGTGTTTCTGATTTCCATTTTATTTTGGGAACTAACTTTTTCCAGTTGTGGCATGATTTACATGCTGGCAAAGCCTGAAAAAAATTATTAATAGGAAGTATTTGTGGATATTATGGCAGAGTTGTGTTTAAAAAAGAACGGAAGTTCCATATTTCAGTTATTATGCTGAAAACAACAAATTCCCTTTATTTCTGTTTAAACATTACTGGAATTTACATCTTTTTACTTTCTGTAAATTTTATCCTAAAAAACCCTTAGACTTCACAGCAACAGTATTAGTGCAACTACTGTGCCATCAATACCAAAAGAAGTTGCTATTTTAGGAGTTCATAGATATCTTTTCATCTTGAAAAAAATAAAAATGCCTTGGGCTAAATTTAGCTCTCAAGATTTCAGCATTTATGTAGGGGAAGGACTTTGAAATTCTGGAACATCTAAAATCAGTGACCTTACTTCCAGATTATAGCAGGACAGGGCTTATCCTCATATTTGCTTCATTGCCATAATGATAACAACAAATATGTAGGACGAACAACATGCACTAATTTTACGAACCATTTGAAACTAATTTAATCTCTGAATTAGAAATATTCTAAGTACCTCAACAAGAGTTGCAATCATCATTACTCTCCTTGCAGCACACTGAGATGGGACTGATCCCATCTGCGCAGTCAATGAAGCCAGAAATCAAAGTTGAAATAATGCAAAATCTGAACTGGTTTTTTATGCTTGTGTCAAGGATCCAAACTTTGGGACAAAACCCTGAGTGGCTCTTGATCTTAAAGTCTTCTTTAATAAAGTTATAGTTAAGATTTGAAAATCTGCATGAACAATTCAGCTAGACATTGATATCATCACTTTAAAAGATTCCATATGCTACATGATTCACTGAAAATAAACCTAGGAAAGCTGTGTCATGCACTGCCCTGCTCCAAGTCAGGAGAGATATGCAATCCAACCCACACAGGTGCTATTAACCTATCAATAAAGGCTTCCAGTGATGGAAAACAGACAATCTTCTTGTGAAACCTTTTCCAGCCTGAAACAACCCCTTTTTCTGCTCTCAGTGGGAGACAGAGAATATCAGTTCGCCTTTCTGTTCAAAACAAACTTTCACACACTCTAAATTAATCATCTGAAATTCTTCTCACAGCTTATGTTATCTAAGAGAACAAGGATAAAGCAGAGAGCTATAGATTTTGTCTTTATCTTTCTCAAAACATGGCCCCTAAAAGAGAACCTCCAGGACTATAATAATGCCTTACGTAGGAAGAGTCTATTCATTCACCCAAAAGCAATTCCGTTGCTTTTTTCAAGCAGCAGCATGGTACTGAAGCTTTATGTTCAATTTGTGGTCTCCTAGCAAGTATTTTAAGTGGTACTGCTGCCTACCCACTTTTTCCTCATTTTATATTCAATGATTAATCTGCCTTTTCCTTCTTACACACAGCATCACCTGGATGAACCTGGAGGATGTGTCATCATTACTCACTGGTTCCCTTTAAGTGTTGTGTGGGAAATTGTCATTCTTGTAAATAGGTCTTTTGTATAAATAGCCTACCTTCTGTCAGAAGCTAGTGCTCCAAACAACAGTAAACAGCAATGATAGCTGTTGCCACAGTATCTTTACTACTAATTCACTTCAGTCTTAGCAATGACTTTTCCTTTGTTATCACTGTTCGATTAATATTAAGCACCAATTAAGCCTTAGTTCTTCACCAACAGAACCCTGAACAGGTGGTAAGGACACATTACAGTGATAAGGCCAGAGTGGCAGTTCAAAGACTACAAACCATATCCTGAGATAATCACTGAAAAGGAAATACTACATTCATTTTTATCACTTCTGCTCATCAGAGGGAAGTAACCCTGGGTATACACTGTTCAAACTGAGACAAAAGCCCTTTGGAGTCAATCAATTACACTTGCATGTAGAACAAGACTAGTTAAGTCAACAAACCAGCATCCATGCCAAAGCGTCAGACACAGTAAGGACTTTTATTTTTCCACTGGGCAAGACCCAGAAGTATTGTACAAGATTTACAAGAGAAAAACCTCATTCACACTACCTTGATACTGCTGCAGTGGAGTCCTGAAGACCATGAACTGCAAGGCGGGTAAAAGTGACAGCCCAGAGATGAGAGCTCAGACCTCACACTGAAAACATTCCCCTTTCAACCCAAGAAAAGTCTTTTGAGACAGAAATTCAAAAGTGACTGGAAATGATGCTTCACTCACTTCTGCCAGTTACAGACCTTAGCTGACTTTAACGAAGAAAAGACATGGGCAGATCATCAGCCACTTTTGACCAAAGCCATAAAGCAGTGTAGCTTCCTCCTCTTCCCCACCCTCACCAGATGCAGAGGAATAAATCACTGCTCTGGAGTTGGATTTTAAGCTCAAGAAAACCGATGGTGACATAGGAGTGGAAATTTGACAATATCACAGAGCCTTTTGAAAAAGAAGGCACCAGGAAATATCTCCAGCATATTCAAATCAAGGAACAGGATTTAGAGCTCTCTAAATAGAATAGGAAAGAATGCCTTTTGCACTTGACTGTAGTTACTGAGTTTTACATCCTTGCAGCATAATTACAGATTTAGAAAGACCCAGTATATTACATTTCCCATGATAGTGTTAGCTTACATAGAGTCAAAATAGGACTATAAAACAGGATGATCTAGCGCCTCATAGCAGAGAAAAGACAGTAGAGGTAGAAAACATTTCTTATTACCTGTAATATGGCACTTCTATTAGCAATAATAGACTAAAGGTATATAGCACAGGTGGCAGACAATATTCCTGTCTAAAAGCCCATTCTGGCAACATATCCCTGTATCACAGCACATGTTGCAGTTGAGATGGCCACAAAACACAGAGTATCACCATACAATTTCAGAAAGTTTTAAGCATTTACCCAAACAGGGTAACATCTTAACTCATCAGAAGGCTTCAGGGGTCTGCCCATAAAGATCAACACCATAGCACTTCAGAAGGCTGCAAGCATCTGCCCTTCTTGTTCTTTAGCCCAACCTTTTATACCCTCATGTTCACGCATTTCACCTGTGTGCCCTCTGTTCCCTTTGGTGGTTGCTCAGCACACCTGGGCACTCCATGGCTCATTGCTGTCAATGCTGCTCACCTGCTGCTCACAGCTGTGCCCATTGGGGATGAGGCTCAGCCACAGCCCCACTCTCAATTACCACAGACTGTGTGCTTACATCCCTGTACCTGCAGTTAAGAGTGCTTCTTAATTGTGTATGTAATTGTTTATTTTACAAGAACATGTTCACCCAAAATACCCAAATTCATTTCTATTCTCACAAACACCACCAGAACAGCAGTTTGTTTTTTTTTGTTATCTTGCTGCTCTGTGAACTTTTATAACTAGATTTACAATCATGGTTTAGATTCAAACATCCTCCACAGTTATCCCAGGAACTCTACTCATTTGTACTGTAGGATCATTGAGAAGGGGAGCTTTTCAAATTCCCTAATAAAATAAATCAGGGCAGAACAGTACTTTTAAATATTTATCTTTTAAAATAGAAAAGAATTTGTAAATAATAATGAGTTGTGTCATTTGAAATACTATTTCTTCTTCATTTAGCAGAGAAAGCACTCGCCTGAAACTCTAAGAGTTACATCTTGTTTCCAGCCGAGATCATTGCTTTCACTCACTAAATGAATGCAATGTACTCCATTAGACAATTGCTTGCCCATCAGTATACAATCTAACACAGGGCCCCTTGAAAACATTGTATTTGATAACCATCATAAGGATTGATTAAACTACCTCAGATAAGAGTATCTTCTTCCATCAGGTTAGTTATGCTAACACCATGTGGCAGTACTTACCAAGCAGATGAATTTGTGAAAAGTTCTACAGAAATTTTAAGGATTTAACAGATATTTCATTTTGACTTGAGATTAGCATACTTTTCCTCCAACTGCTGAAAAGCATAGATGTATAAATACATTAAAGCCAACAATTTCTATCTCCTCTTTCTATTTAAAACTTGCTTAATTAAGGCATTTATATTTCCACAAATTACTGCAAAGTGATTGACCTAGAGGTTGCTCTGAACCTCACAGATGAAAGACTTTACTAGAAATTCTTCTCAGCAGCTGTTTTCCAAGTTCATTTGGCTTTAAAAGCTTTTAAAAATACTTTTTTTTTCTTTTTCAATCATCATTGTTAAGTGAAACTTGTTTAGTTGGCCAGAATGGGAAAACATTTTACTATGTCACAATGAGTCAGTTCCTGAAAGCTGATTAGCTTCTACTTCATAATGGCTCTAAGCATTCAGTTATCAGCAGTGACTCCCAAATAATCGTGCTGGACACTTACAATGAAGCAAAATTTACTTTAAAGCAAACAATTGCAAATGCAGCATGCTTTGGATCTCCTAACGTCAGTTTAAGTATTATTGCCTATTAGGAACAGCAACAGCACAGCTGAAGCAGTTAACAGAACTGAGCACAAGTCACAGTTTTAATTGCAGCCTTAGAGCCATATTCATTAGAGATGAACACATGCCCTCCACGTTGCAAGCAGAATGCCTGCATACATTATTTCAAAAGCAATGCACATCTGCTCAGAATATGACTCTTGTCTTCCCACACCTACCTGATGTCTCTGATGAGGACAAGAATGCTTCTCCCCTGAATTTACCAGCTGTATAATATAGAACAGTGAACACCTTAAAAAAAATTACACTTTGATATGTCCTTAAACAGGGCTTTAGAACAAGATGTAATTTTAAATAATGTGCACAGACACATGGAAATACACTGACTTGATATTCTTGGTATATCTCTCCTATTGTAAGAAATTGTATTTTCAGTGCCAGATTTAAGAAAATTACACCTGTCAAACAAAAACTGTCTCTTAATACTATTCCTTGAAAATACAAGATGCTACATGATGTTATTTCCTGCACTGGTAGAGATCAGCTATTGCACAGGAATCATTTACATCTCTGGAGGAAAAACAGTGCTTGTAGAACTCCTAACCACCCTGTTAATGCCACAGCCTTCAAGGATATAACGTTTTGTAGTTTTCCTTGAAAGTCCCAAAGCAGAGTTCAGGAACTGCAGCTGGGAACAGAGAGGTTAACTGGGCAGCAAAACCCCAGGTTGAAAAGGATCCAGTAAAGGATCAGAGGGAGTGAAGTGGGAAATGAGGATTTGGCTGTTTGGAAACTAAATATATCAGTCCATGATATCTGTCTAACAAGGAAAAAGGTTAAAAATGCAGATCTGGAATTCTACACTTCTTACTGTGAGCTGCTAAGTGACCACAAAAAATTCCATCCTTCCAGTCACTGAAATTTAGGGAGGATCACTCACAATGGATGCAGGGAAAATAAGATTCTCTTCAAATGAGAAGAGATCAAACTCTGAGGATGCCAATCCACAGGCAGAGAAAAAGACTGAAAGTAGCACAAGGCAGAGAGATTCATTCCAACCCTCCAGACTTTAAAAAGCCAGAATGAAATGCCAGTGTCCAAGAGATTCTTGAGTTTCATTTCACCATTTATCAGCACTTGGTAGGAATCAAGTGTTTCAAACAATCAGGGAGCCACAAGAGAGTCCAACATAAAACAGATACATTGTTTGAGAGGAAGTATTGTACCAAGAAGAAAACAATTAAGCATTGCAAGGCTTTTGTAGTAGATATACATAATCATAGAATCATTCAAATTGGGAAAGACCCATAAGATCATCAAATACAACCATTAACCTGGCTCTGCCAAGCCCACAACTAAACCACGTCCCCAGGTGGCACATCTACATGTGTTTTAAACATTTCCAGGATGGTGTTTCCAATACTTGTCAACCCTTTCCATGAAAAATGTTTCCTAGTATCAATTCTAAACCATCCCTGGTGCAACTGTATAATTCTACAGCATATTCTACACTTGAACTCTGAAAAAGCGTTCCTCTTGATGATTTATTTTTAACTTTCTAGCAAAAGAAATGGGTAGATACCTTGTTAAGGTCAGTGCAGTCTGATGAATCCATATATTAACAATTACAGTACATTGCATTAGCATGTCAACTACATAAAGTATACTTTGAGGTTAATAGAGTATGGTTTGTCATTTATTAATTAGATGACATGTTGAATATTTTTATTCCTTCAGAATGAACTCTACTTTTCTCATTTGAAACTGACAAACATGAAAGGAAAACAAAAACTGCAGAAGAAATATGCAACATATCCTGAAATTAAATTTGGCTGCACTACCAAAATATTTCAGTGACATGCAATTTACTGGAGACAGCAACTGCCAATTTTACCTAGCAAAAATAATTCTCTTCCTGTTCCTGGTTCAGCTGACAGCTGTATTGGCTTCTCAGCTCCTACCTATGTCTTGCCTTTGGCTCCAACCTCATCAACATCTGAATGGTGGTCTCTGAGGAAACAAAGATGTTTTCAATTCTGAGCTCCAGATCTTCATCTAAGTTATCCATAATGCATCTCAACCTGAACTGCTGAACAAGGGAATTATGCCAACAGTAATGTCACCATGCACAAAACAGCAGAAATAGCCTTCAGCCCAACAGCCAAACTTCTGCTCCCTTTGCCTGTAAAAAAAAAAAAAAAA